>CM042193.1:17543946-17566169 GCA_023539305.1 Ilex asprella | reverse complement strand
CATGTTGGCCTTTAGGGTTCTCTTGAGGTTGAGCGGGGAACTTCCCCCTCTCTTGTTGAGACAACCCAATGTGATTGGTGATCTTTGTGAGTTGGGTTGCCATTTCTTTGAGAGTCGCGGCTGTTTGATTATTAATGGTGGTTTGGCTTTGGATGAAGTTGTAAACCACATCCTCCAAGTTCCTCTTATGGGGAGGTTGGTAGGAGGGAGGATTAGCTGGTGCTTGTTGGGAAAAACCTTGGGGAGGAGGGTTGGGCCGGTGGTACTGGGAGGTAGAAGCTTGCCCTTGACCTTGGGAATGAAATTGGACTTGCCTAGGAGGTACGGGTGATGTGTACGTATTTGAGACATAAGAGATGGGGTTCTCATTCCTCCAACTAAAATTAGGATGATCACGCCACCCCGCTTTATAAGTATTGAAATTGGGAGAAAATGATTGCCTAGGTTGGTTAAAGGCATTTACTTGTTCGTGATAAGCTTCCTTAAGTGTCGGGATGCTTGGGCACTCCGATGTGGAGTGGTCAACACCACTACAAATAGAACAAGCCTCCTCGGCTCTTGACACATGAGACACCCCTCGTCGCCTATCCACCTCAAGGGTATCTACCTTCTTAGACAATTTGGCAATTTGTGAAAATAACTCCTCCCAGTCTTTCAAGTCATACATTCCCCCTCTTTGTGATTGACTACTACCCGACAATGTCCTAGGTACATCGTTTGGGTCCCTAATGTCCCAAGATTGTGCATTTTCGACCAAGGTAGCAAAGTTGTCAAGGGCCTCATCGGGATCTTTGTTCAAGAATTCACCATTACACATCATGTCGATGAATTGCCTATGGCTTGGTGTAATTTCTTCGTAGAAGAAACTCACCAATTGCCATGATTTAAACCCATGATGTGGAATGGATTGGAGCAAATCCTTGTAACGATCCCAACACTGGTAGAATTGCTCATTGGGGTTTTCAGAAAAATTTTGGATTTCCTTCTTCAAAGTAGTGGTTCTATGAACCGGAATTTTTTTTTTCAAGAAGGCTGAAACTATTTGGTCCCAAGATAGCATGGTCCGGGACGGCATGGAATCAAGCCAATCCTTTGCCTTATCACCCAATGAGAAAGGAAATAATTTCATCATAGCTATTTCCTCCATGTTATAATTCGGGATAAATGTTGCAACCAACTCCTCATAAGTCCTTATGTGATTATATGGGTTCTCTTTCACAATCCCACGAAATTTAGTGATTAGTTGTAACATCCATGGTTTCACTACAAAGAGGTGAGCTTGGACAGGAAGGAGTATGCATGATGGTGTAGTGCTACGGGTTGGTTGAAGAAACTCCTGCATTGTCCTAGCCGGAGGATCAAGTAGGATGTTCCCTTCATTCCTAGGTGGAGGAAAATGAACACGTGGGTTGGGCATCCTTGGTGGTTGCAATCCACCACCCTCTTGCATGTTTGGATTGACATTTGCATGATCAAATTGATCGGGAGGGGGATATTGCATTCTTGGGTTAGGCATCCTAGGTTCGGGCAACCCCCCACCCCTTTGGTCATTTTGGTTTGCACCATCATAGTCAAGATTTCCACCCCCTTGGATGTTTGGGTTCACTCCCACATTGTCGAAATTGTCACTCGCATCCTAGGGTGGATTTTGGTCGACGTTCATCTTGGGAGCTAGGGTTTGTCTAACTAGTCGGTGATGGGTATCCCTCTCCCACATGCAACAAAATATACACAAATTAAAATTATAAACAAACAAGAGTATGTACACGAGACAACGTACCTCAGCCCGTGATGAAGATCACGTGACTTACCTCCGTTGTTCGAAAATCACTTCCTTGAATTGGCACTTCACTTCCCCGGCAACGGCGCCAAAAATGATTGATTGAAAATACCTAACCTCACTAACCCCTAATTACTATCCCTCAAATGATGCAATGTATGGACGGGGAAGAAGAATTTCTTCCCCTAGGGATAGTGTCAAAAGAAAGGGCAATGAGGAAAGGGAAATGGGAAGATGTAAATGTGGGATGTGTATGCACAAAAATGTTCCCCAATCGCAAGGAGACTTTCGTGTGTTGTGAGTTACTTAGAAGAGTATTCCAAGGTCGTATCCACAGGGAAGGAAGTGGATCAAGATTGAAGTGATTTGGTGAAAACGGAAATGTAAAATCTTTTATCTTTTGAGTTGGTTTGTAAAGTGTGTGCTAATGAGAAAACAAGTGTTGGCATTTCCAAGAGGTCACTCTACTAGGTATACAAACTCAACTCAAACACATCCTCCGATCAAGCATAAATGAACGAATGATTTCCAGGAAGTCGAGGATGAGGCCGGTGAGTATCTAAGCATAAATCGTGATTAGGCCTACGGTTTATCAAAGACTCACCTAATCATCCACCTTCAATCCGATTAAATCGAACCATTGGTCTTTGAAATGAGGAATAGAAATGAGTTGAAGTCATATGCCTAAGTAGAGGTTCCCCTTGTCATGCCAACTAATAAATTAGATTGTCATATTTGAAATGGAAACAACAATGAGATGAAGGTGCATTGCAATGAAATAAAGTTCTAGAATAATTAGCTACAATAACTTACAAGCTAGGAATGGAAGAGATGATAAACTAATTCTTATCTATGAAAAATAAAGAATTAAAAGCATTAATGGAAAAATATTAAATGAGCATTCAACTAACCAAACATGAAGGGAAAACAACATTAATGGCATTCAATGAACTACTAAGATCCTTACTCAAGATTACAAGACAAATGTAGTAGAAGAAATGCTGAAATCTGAACTTTTTCTCTCTAGAATACACTATTCATCATCTCTACGCTTAGGAGCTTCTCTCTCTACAAAAACTCTAATACCCTCCTTTTTTACCTTTCTCCCTTTTAGCCCTTGCAATGGAGATCATCCTTTAGCAAAAACGTGCCAGGAGACAAGGGCTAGCCTGGAGATGTGATCTCCATCAATAGGTAGCAGGTGATGGCTTGGACAGGGCATGGCAGGGTACTCCTCAAGACCCAACAGCTACATCTTCTCACTCCTCTTATTAATGCACTCTTGCAATCAATGTCCAAAAGAGGTGTGAACACAATGAATAATATTGTGGGCTTGTAGGAAGCAGGTGGGAGAAGACATGGTGGGGTCCACAAAAAAAATGGCTGAGGCGTGAACCAGAATTGGACAAAAAATCCTTCGGGCGTACCGGTACGCGGCACTCCAGTAGGGTCATCGTACCGGTACGCAGCACTCTAGTGGCCTCAGCGTACCAGTACTCGTACTGGTACGCTAGGCTTATTTTCCTGATTTCTTGCTGTCTTCTCCCCTTTGGTTTTCTTTGGTTCTTCTTTCACCATAACTCCTCATGACTCATTTGAAAGGCTTTAAGAGGGTATATTGTACATCTTAACCTGCACACATCAAAAGCTATAGTTGAGAAATCATGAACACAACTCCCAATCTTTAATTATAAAAAACCACTTCAATAACATTAATTTGCACAACAAAAACATACAAAATATTGTGCTAATCACTATATAATTTGAATAGATTTGTTTTTATTTCAAGGAGATTATTTATATTGGTATTTAAAGATCAAAATTGTGATTATAAATCTATTGAGGTAATTAGAGCTCTGGTCCTATACTCGGAGATTTATTTGTGGTTTATTATCAATCGATTAATTTAATCAAGTAACGAGTTCAAAAAATCGGGGCGTTACGTATTTGTAATTGTATTACAAATAAATACTTTTTTAATTGACGATCCAAACATAGTTTTTGTAAAATTATTTTTATTTTAATACTTTTTTTTAATGAGCATCCAAACGATACCTGTGACGCCCTAAAATATGGGCTTTTTTAATTGACCGTTGACCACCCGTCAACCCGTGAAAATATCAGTGAGTGCAGCATAACCCGACATCATTTCTATATCTCCCAATATTATCCCTTAAGTCGGGATTATAATCCACACGTGTAACCCGTGTACATGCTACCATTTAAATTAACCATGGTCCAATATACCTCACTTGAGGTCCATATGTGTCCTTTGAACCAAAGAAACCCAAGCCCGAAAGCATAGCGCAGGAATCTTAAAAGTTCAATTTCATATTCACGTTTGAACGATAATTGTCGTTCTAACGTCTGCTTTACTTCCGAACGTCATTTGGACTTCGAACGTTACTTGCTCCCAGTACTTTCACATTTCCATCAGAGCTATGTTGAAAATCAAAGTACTATAAACTCCCCACATTCGAAGTGGCCTGACGTTCAAACGTGGATTACGTTTAAACGAAGCTTGCGTTCGAACACCAACAAAATTCCAGAATGTTGGTATTTCGGTTTTTTGATTTTCAATCCATTCCAAATCTTTCCAAATTCATCCCAAACATAAATAATGAACTTTGCAACATTATATATGATCATACAAGGTTCTATTACAACCATTTACAAAAAATTACATGCCAAAAACATAGTTTTTCAAAAATTAAAGGTTAAAGGCCACAAGTCGGCCCCTCTTCACCCTTGATGGTCCAAATGAGATCCGTCCACCGGCGTGTAACCCGCACCTCAAATGTGTTCCTGTATAGGGTGAGCCACGCCCAGTAGAATATTTGCTACAAAGGTTACTCCCCACCTAGATGCACATAGAATGCTTACATGCAACATTCCATTATTCACAACAATTCCTATCAAGTATATGCAACTTAATGATGAAATATTTTATGACATGTCATGCAATGAGGTGAGACTCATTCATGCACTCAATTCGAGCCTTTTCCGGCTCCTCACACATGCAAGTGCTAATGTGCATGAAGCCGTCATCTATGTTACACATCAAGTGACGTTTACAAAACTAGAGTCTTTCTTGGGGGGTGGATATTCATGGACTAACACCAACGACAACCAACCGACACGGAATTCATGGACTTCTACCAACGGTTCCGCGTACACCAACACACTTTATGGGCTTTTATACCAATGGAGTGCGTATCCAATCACCGAGTTTCTCACCAAAGGGATCTTCTAGCCCCTTCTTATTAACCCCAAACCTAATTTATCATGCTTCCATGTAGCTTAGCTAGGCCTTCGGCCCTACTTTTCCAAGTCTTCCGTCAATCACCAAGTGTGGTATTGACAACAACCATGCACACACCCATGTAATGAGATGTTTCGTAAAAATGCAATGTAATGAACCATTGCTTATCCCTGTCATGTCCCATGTAATGAATGTCAATGAGCAACATTTATCACTTATCATCATATTCTATGAAAATGTATATCATGTGCATATAACTTCCATAAATCATCATTATGTTTAATATTAGGGGTGTTCAAATTTTTGACTGGCCGCAAGTTCCTACCCTACCCGACCCTAAAAATCGGCTAGCCGCAACAATCGGGTAGGAATGCGGAAGAGTTTTTGTTCTTCCGATTAAATCGGATAGGAATGCGGAATAGCCATCTATTTCCGCATTCCTACCCTACCCTACCCGCATTAATTTTGTATTTCATATTGTTTAAACTTAAATTAATTGTTATTATATTTGTAGAACAATTATGGTGGATTGATGTTCATACTTTCTTGTGTTTTATTATAATTGTTGTTGTAGTTGTTTTTTATTTTAATGTTATTGATTTATGGTGTTGTTAAATTAGTGGATGTTATTTAATTAAATTATTAAAATAATCCAAAAATTAATAGTTACAAAAATATTTATTCGACTTCCTACCCGATTAATCGGGTAGGAAGGCGGGTAGGAATACTAAAGCTGTCAGGTAGGGTAGGTCAAGAAAAAACTCTTCCGCAAAGTATCGGGTAGGAATGCGAAAGAACATATTTCCTACCCGTAGGGTAGGGTGAACACCCCTACTTAATATATCAACAAGCATATAATTTCCATAAGTTATGACATAACTCACTCAAGCATGTTATTTCAGTTACATCTAAATAAACAACTTTAATCCATGCAAGACATTTTATTAAACACCTTCTATGCACCAATCATGTTATCACATACATTTGCTCCCATTTCATCAAGTATCGAGAAATCACATAAATGACTTCCACATATCAAATTTAAACAAGAATTGAGTTTAAGTCATTTCTAGACTTATTTCCATAATCATATATATATATATATATATATATATATACATACACCCAACCATTCCTCATAGACATTCTAGATTAGAAATCAACCCAAGTAGGAGAAACCCTACCTCTTGGAGCGTAAACCGAAATGTAGAGCTCCCAAGAACACCAAAACCAACCCCAAAACCTTGATTCCCTAAATCTCCTCTTTTGGATCTTCGGTGAAATTAACTCTTTTTGGTGTGGTTGCGTAGTCCTAGTCGAGAAGAGCAACTTTAAGTCTTGGCTCAATGAAATTCGACCAACGGAACTCTGAGAATCGATAGAGAAAACTTGAAGATCTAATTTTTCTCTTCTTTTCTCTCTTCTCCAACGTGTGACGAGCTGATGTGTGAGGATATTTTGTGCAAAATATCTAATTTTAGCCCCTTTTTATAATTTTCAAGACTTGGCTCAGATCGCGTCAAGTGTCCCCCACTTATCCGGGTTCGTTTTCGTCCGAAATGATTTATTTGATTCTGGTTTAAGTTTAAATTAATTTTATTTAAACTTTTACTCAATTATAAGAAAATTTTATAATTTCTGTTTTTAGGGACCTCTGTGAGGTCATCCACCACCCAACCACCTCGAGCAATGTGCAAAATTCGACTATCTTAGAATTCAATATAATTCGTCTGGGTGACACGAATCTAACGGTGAAGTCCGTTATGTCATAAGAGCTTTAGAGAGTACATATTTTAATTCTGTATCATAGTAACAAAATGACCATTTTGCCCTTATTCAGAAAATTTTCAAATTTTCTCGAATTTTACAATGCTTATGGAAGAAAATATTTTTTAATAAAGTGTTTTCTGAAACGTAATTATTCAAGTAGGACTTTTGAATTCAATAAGTCATCACAAACACTACCTAAATATGTGCACCGCTATATCAGTATCACTATCTAATGATAAATTTACTAAATGGGAATGTGAACCTTATTTTATTAGTTGTTTTCATATATGAATAGAGTAGTTATTAAATTAATAAGTAATGTTATTTAGACTAAATTTATTGACCTAAATTATTATATCGTTTGAATTGTTTATTAATTCTAACAAATATTAGAACTTGGTGTTAAGTAAAGATTATAATAAAATCGCATCATTAAGTCATAAAATTATGTCAAATTTTTAAGTCTAAATAATATTACTCTAAATTAAGTGAAGTCCACTTATCTAACACCGTGTTTGGTATGAGTGAAAATTGAGAGGATGGAAAGTAGAAGAGAATGAGCTGTCTTCCACTATTTGATTTGAAAGGAAACTGGGAGAAAATTGAAAGTTGGGATCATAAGTTTTCCTTGTCGCCCGCCAAAAACTCCCCCTCCCTTTTGGGCGAAATTAGACTAAAAAAAGAAGAGGGAAGATGACATCTTTTGGGAATTGACTATTTTACCCTTTTTAGTAGACAAAGACCCATTCACTTTTCAATGATATACTGAAACTTCACAAAACAGGGTAAGAGGTGTTGTAGTCTGTGATCTTGGTTCTCCACGTGAATTTCTTGCCCTTTTTCAGGTAAGTTCCCCCAACTTCTTGCTATTTCTTGGGGTTGATTTGTTTCTTCTTATTTTTATGGTTATATATATATATATATATATATATATATATTTCCATGAAGTTGTTGTACATACAATTTTCTATCCTTGAGCTTCCTTTCTAGTCATTTTCTTTTCCTTTAACTTTTGACTTTCAAACTCAATCAACTAATTTGAAGAAAAAAATTGATCGAGATCTGTTCCAGAACAATCTCTCTGGCGTGATACCAAAATCGTTAGAGGCATTCCTACAACTTACATACTTCAATGTTTCTTTCAATAGATTAAGAGGGGAGATTCCCAATGGAGGTCCTTTCATGAACTTCATGAAGAGGATCTTTTTTGTCGAATGAAGCATTTTGTGGTGCTCCTTGGTTGCAATTCCTGCCATGTGATTCTAATTATCACTATAGATCAAAGAAAAAGAAAGTTCTTCTAATTGTATTTTCCTTGTTGGGGATTGCATCCGTAGTTCTTGCTTTGACCGTTGTATTATTGCTGATAAGAGCTTACAAGAGAGAGAAAGAGCAAAATTTAAAAAAATACGTTATTGACCCTGCTAAATTACACTTTTTTGGCTACCTTTATGAAATCCCAAATTGTTATTAGGAATAGAGACTATGAAAAATAATTTTATTTCAAATTTTGACTTGATTCTCGTTTTCCATATGGGAGAGGTGTATTACCTGGTGTGAGGAGCTTCCAAATTTGATGGGTATATGTAGAAGAAAGTGCGAGGAAAGTTCATCTTTCCACAAAATTAGATTGTCAATTCAAATGACAATAGTTTTTAATTTCTTACCATCATAAGTCTTCTTTTATACATTCATATAGGCCCACACCAGTACACCCACTAAGCGGTTAAATTTGGGTACTGCCCCACAATATTTGTTGACCTACTTCTCCATTTTTTCATGTATTAATATGTAAAGGGGGGTTTTTGAGTTGATTGTTAGCTAGCTAAATATTGATCAGTTTTGCTTGTTGTGAAACTTGAATTAACCTAAGTTTTCTTTTGGTAGTCAAAATCAAACTAATGAATTTCTTCATTCACTTTGATTTTTTTAATGCTTTAAATTCTATAACTTTGACATTTTGTATTTCTATTGAACATTTATTTTACCCAACATAAATTTTGTAAATGAATAGAGAAGAAATTCCAAAATAGAACAATAAAGAAAGTTGGGAAGTGACTTCAGAAGATAATGAGGAGGGTAATTGTGGGGATTATCTTGCATAAATTTTATGAAAAATGTCGTGACATCACACGCATGAACCCGCATGATTTTGCTAGGTTGTGTGAGATACTACGAGCCACAGGTCGTCGTGATGACAACAAAAATGCTCTTGTTGAAGAATAATTTATTTACTTGCACATAAGGTCACAAATCATGAAATGCAATTCTTTTTTCGTCGATGTGGTGAGAATGTAAGTCGTCATTTCCATGATGTTTTAAGAGCTATCATTAGTTTGGAAGATCAATTTCTGCAACAATCCACTTGTTCAGAAATCCCTCTGCAAATACTTCACAATAATAGATATTATCCATATTTCAAGGTAAATATACTTTACACCTTTTTACAAGGAAAAATACTACTGTTTATAAAATAATCTCTAAAAAATGTATACATTTTAGGATTATATTGGTGCAATTGATGAGACACATACATGTGAAAATGTCTGAAGTTGATGCACCAAGATATCGAGGGAGAAAAAATTATTCGACATAAAATGTATTGGCAGCATGCGCTTTTGATATGACATTCACATATATTTTGTCAGAATGGGAAGGGACCACATTTGATTTAAGAATATTAAAGAATGCTTTAACTAGAGAAGATAAACTTTAATCCCTCGAGGTAATTTTAGATTATAGTTATAATATCTTTCAAGATCTAAGCTATGTGTTAAAAAACTTAATTGGCAATTTTTATTTTCTAGGAAAATATTATCTAGTGGATATAGGGTATATGTTAAGAAGTGGATTAATTGTGTCGTATAGAGGTGTGCGCTACCATTTGAAAGAATACTCTACACGTGCTCTAGAAAATCTCCAAGTACTATTTAACCATCGACATTCTTCACTATAGAATGTAATTAAGAGATCATTTGGGGTGCTAAAAAACGATTTCCTATTATTGGGAATGGTGCAGAAGCCCATTATCCTGTTAATACGGCTATTGAAAATTTTCTAGCTTGTTATATTCTGCATAATTATCTAATGGGAGTTGATCCGGATGAAAGATTAATTGCGGAGGTTGATCGAGCGCTTAGATATGCTGCGGTTCAGATTGAGTAGGGTTCTTCCATAAATAATGATGATCATGAAGCTAAGCAAGATGCAATTATTAGGGACTCTATAGTAGCTATCATGTAGCAAGACTATGCCTTTCATAGGCCATGATGCTCTTATTTTATTCATCTAATAGTTTTAATGTTATCAACTTAATAATGATGGCGTGATATTACTTAACTTATTATTATGTTGTCAAACTTCCAGTTATGTTTGGAGAATTATATTGAATGAAATATATTTTTATTACGTTGTCATTCGTTCCAACATTGATGATTTTTTTGTGTGTTATATTTATGATTTGATTCAATTTAAAATTGATAAGTAGTGGATTTTGTGATGAACAATTATTTTTATCGAGCATATCTTGTTGTAACTTGTAGTTTGACTGATGGAAAAAAAATCAAAGAAAAATGACAATATTGAGAATAGTAAGAAAGATAATGTAACGTGGAATGAATATTGTGATGGAGCTTTGATTGATGCGTTGTTAGAGGAGCAGTTGAAAGGATATATGCCCAATGACACTTGGTCAACCACTGCTTTTAATAATGTTCTTAATACACTTATTGAAAAACTCAAATTTTCGTTTGAGAGGGACCATGTGAAAAATCGCATGAAAACTCTAAAGAGTAATATTTTTGCATGTCATGAACTATTCAATGACTTGACAATGAGTGAGTTTACATAAAATCTAGAAACACAATTGTGGGAAGTCGAGAATGAAGTTTGGAAGGAGCTCATACAGGTATATTGAAATAAATTTAATGCATCATGCAATTTCTCTCTTTATATAAGCATATATGTGGGTTACTCGTAGGTTTGTACTTGGTTCATGTCATAGGTAAAACCAACTGCTGCAAAATGCAAACATACTAAGATTTGCCATTATGACAAGTTGTTTGATCTCTTTGCGAAGGATAGAGCTACTGCTAAAGGTGCTATGAGTGCAAAAGAAAAAGTTTGTCAATAGAAAAAGGAAGGAAGTGGTATCCCCTTTGATCTTAATGATGGGGTTGATGAAATTAGTTTCAACTTTGATTCAACTTGTCCCATTTCTCCGCCTTTTCAAGTTATCTCACAAACTGCTACCTCATCCAAAAGCTCTAAACGAAAGGCTGACTTTATGGATGTACTTGAGAGGCATATTAAAATCCTCAATAGTGGAATCAATAATATCGTAGAGACAATCAAGGAAGAAAATGCTATTGATGAGAGGGAAATAACTATTGCAAATCGAGCTAGTCCATGTTGTTATAATGAGGACGAAATAATTGATGAGCTATTGAATATTGGATTGCTAGAACCATTACAACTGGATGCGTTTATCTTATTGATCAAGCGTAAAACAAACACGAGAGCATTCTTTGGAGTCTTGTCAAATCGTCGTTGGAAGCTTTTGAACAAGCTAATGTGTAGATCAGTCAGCTCTTGAAGGATTCTTGGTCTGTCATATAGATGTTTTTTGGGGCATGATAGGGTTGGTTTATGTGTGTGTATGCGCGTACATTACTATTTATCTGAATTTTGTCTCCATGTTGTGATAAAACACCACCATATTTTGGCAGATTAGTTGGTGAGTTTTGTTAGAAGAAGATTTGATTAACGCACTAGAAAGAAAATATGTAAAGTGTGAATTAAACACAACTATCTGCTTTTTGGTCTTAATATCATATAAGCTACAGTTTGATGGGTCTTTGGTGTTGTATCGTTTAACTTGTTATATATGTGTTGGAGTTGATCCTTTTTGGAAAGTTTGAATTCAATTTACTGATAAAGGGCCAATGATTTGTACTTTTACTTGATACAATGGAATGAACACTGTTCACGTGTATGCTCTTTCTGCTCCAGCTGGATTGCAATTTCTGTTGTTCCTCAACTACTGTCTGCAATTTCTGTTTCAATTGGATTGCTGCTTAGCTGTTGTTTCGACTTCAACTGGACTGAGTACAAACTTAACCATGTGGATATTCTTCCAATCGAGAATACCAAAGAACTGACATTTTGCCTATAGTTGTGTTTACAAAAGTTTATTTGAAGGGGCTATGTTGTTTCAACTTCAGCTTTTATGCTTTTAATTAATATCATTTCAAGTGTCAAGTTTACATTCAATAGGAGAAGCGAATGAGCTCATGCGAAGTTGGTCCTATTGCATTCATAGCTAATGTTCAGTCCCTTACCAATATACCACTGGCCTTGAGCTCTTTTGGTTAGTCATAGGCTTGTAGAAGTCCTCCATATACTAGGTGGCAATGACCATCGAAAACAACTGTGTTAGGTTTATCTATTGTTTCTTTTTACAAAAATTTAGTCATGTAATTGGTAATTTTGATTTCACAGTAGGAAGGTTTGACTTTCATGTGCAACTGCCAGCTCCTAGTATTACAGAACGTGGCGCTCTACTGAAACATGAAATCCCAAAACGTTCCTTGCAATGTTATGATGATATCTTGTTAGATATTGCTTCCAAGTGTGATGCATATGATGCATATGATCTGGTACTCAATTCATGCCGGACTTTACTTTAGTTTTGGATTGGAAAATTATCATTTTATTAAATTTTTAGTTGTCATAGTTTACTTATTTTTTTGGGTTTATTGCATTAGAAGTCCCTAAAGTATGAAGTCTGTCACATTTTGATCCTAATGTTTCAATTGCATCATTTAGTCCCTAAAGCATTGAATATGTTTCTATATAATCCTTCAAGCAAATAACTTCCAGATTGAAAATAATTTTTTATCATAAACTTGTCACGTAATAGCTAAATATGGACAAAAAATAATTTTGATAGCTTTTAAACAAAATTTGGGTAACTCTTGACCAAAAAATGTGCAATATGAGTTATTTTTATCAAAATTTGAATAGCTCATGATCAGAACTGTGTAATTTATGTAAGCATTTAACTAAAATTTGAGTAGAAATTTGGTCAAGAATTATACAAATTATTTTTTTGTCCATATTTAAGTATTATGTGACAAATTTATGATAAAAAATCATTAGCAATTTGGACACTGTCTGTTTGGGGAACCATATAGAAACATATTCAATACTTCAAGGACCAAAATGATACAATTAAAACATTGAGGACCAAAATGAGACAAAATTCATATTTTAGGGACCTCCAATGCAATTAATTCTACTTTTTTTTTCATTCATATATTTCATAGTTCCATTATCTATTTTATGTGTCAATTTCTGATGGTTTTGTTTGCTGTGCAGACTAGGAGGTTTACTGTTTTTTTTTCTCTTTCTTTAAAAAAAAAATGATATAGGATCCAAGCTTGGAATCTAGTTTGAGGGGACGTAAGCTGAACATGTGGTTCATGTGTTTTGCAATTCAACAATTTTACCAAATCTTCTATGATAATTACTATAAAATAATTTACCTCCTAGATGTGAGGGTGTAATGATAAATTTGGTATATATATTTTTCCTTTTCATTTAATTTTCAATCTAATATCAAACAAAGGAAAATATATCGCTTCAAATTTTCATCCCTCATATAAAAAATAAATGAGACAAAATATATTTCTTTCCCTCTAAAGATGAAAAATATTTTCTATCAATTTTTCATCCTTTCTATCAATTAGCCTGTAAGTATTGATTTATTATTGTTATTAAACAATGACACATATGATAATAATAATATGATGTCATCCTTACATTTAAGGACTTTACTACGGTATCGGTAAAAATGTTTGGTACCATACTTTTAAAATTTATTACTTCAATGAATATTTTTATAATTTTTGTGACTTATTTTATAACAAAAAAATTTATTATTTTTTTAAATATTTTGAGCAATGCTATTGGGACTTAATTTATTGACCTAATTTGCTGACCTAATTCATTATGACCTTTGGATTGGCTGTGGGGGCCATCAAGCATTGAAACTTGGTGTTGATCTAATGGTTCTCCTGCAGCCACATCATTATGTCAGCAAATTAGGTCAATATTTTAAGTCCAAATAATATTACTCAAATATTTTTATCAATATTAAAAAAGTAATATAAATATTAAAAAAATAATAAAAAAATTCATAAATATAAGTACAGTACTTTTTTTGTTTTGGGTTGGAGGGGGGGGGACCCTATACAACTCCTACATTTAATCTTTTATCCACTACGTGGGATCAAGCACAGTTCACGTGTCTCAACAACCGCCATTATTGATTGAATGCCCGAAAAGTTCTACCGCACCTTTTGGTAGTCCACTGACATTACTATGGAGGATCTGCACATAATCACCCCACCTCCCTGGCCCACACTTCCATAGCACCAGAAAATAAACAGCTCACATTATCGTTCTCTCACTATCCCTTCTTACCTACTTTTTCCCTGTCATTGCCACAACTTTCTTCATTTGGTAAAGTAAAAATCGTTCCATTTTCTCTCCGTGATTGCTAAGCTTTCGTTTTCGTATCCTTTGTGTATTTTTCCCTCTTTTTCTCTCGAGAAAGGAAAAGCAGAAGAAAGTTATTTTGAGGTGATTTCTAATTCCAATTCCTTCTCCATATTATCAGTTTTTCCTTTACTAATTTTGATTTCTTACTGTTGGAACTGAAACCCTAGCAGGAAATTTATTGTGTTTGGTTGGTAGGAAAATGATTACATTTTTAGATGATGATTACATTTTAGCTGTGTTAATGGAGAAGTTGTTATGAGTACTTACAAGTTACCAGAGTAGTTGTGTATTTCCTATTTTTGGAGAAACATGTGTCCTTTTTCTAGGTTAGATTGGATCATTATTTTCCGAATGCTTCCAAAATGGGAATTTCGGCTTTGGAAAAGGAAAAGCTTCTGTTTTCTTTCTCCCTCTTCTTTTTCTTTTGCTATTTCATTGAGAAAGTTGTGAATAGTTGCAGGGGTAAGCCGTACTGTTTGCAAGGTAAACGGTGCCGTTTTATCGCATTTGCTTGGGAAAGTTTTTCTAGGCCACAAATTTTCCTCTTCTTTCGGTGTTTAAAAGAATTAAATCCTTGAATAGGGTACCGTTAGTTTCTGATAAATAATAATGTTAAGTATACCCCTTATAAACGGTATTTTTCTTTTTATTTTTACTGGATTACATTTAAAAATAATTTAGACGTAAATTTGGTCGATTGATTTGTTTGGTTTGCTTAATTAGGTGGGTAACTGTAGACGAGCAGAGATGAAGATATTTGATTCGGGTATTGGATACATGTGGTCTGGATTGAAGATTTCTCGGCTTCGTGTGAAACGCTTTTGAGTGTTCTTTGACTTTTATTGGTGGGTCTAAATCTATTTTTCTGTTACTGAAGTTGAACAGCTCGGTAAAGTTGGAACTTCCATTCTTGCTCCCGAAGTAATTGATGGTAGAGAGAGAGACATGAGGAGAGTGAACGAATGCCTTTTTATTCTATGTTATTTAGGAGGTCTAATGTTTGGTGGGTGGGTGATTGGCAACTGTAACTTTTTCTAGAAATTGTGCAGTAAGGGAACGTTGGGTCAGGGGTAGGAAGCATACTTCCATCAAAATTGTTGCAGGAGGTTGGGGAACACTTAATATTTGTGCTTGAAATGTTAATATGTTAGTTTGGGGTGACCCAAGTGTGATTGTAGCTTTCTCTGTACTGGTGATGTCACTTCTGCCTGGCAAGTCTTAACGACAGAACTATCAGAGATTGTTGGGCTTTGTGGATTGAGCATCTTGGATTTTAATATCATGTTGGCTTGGAAGTTTGAATTGTATGTTGATCTTTGCACATTCAACTGTGGAATTGGGCAACTGAGACTTTGGTGAATTGGAAAGGCAATTTGATCCTTCGCTTTTGGTAGGAATTACAGCGACTTCCTATCTGCAAAAAAATCAATCTTCTGAAATAGAGTTGCCCAGCATTTTATGGGGTGAGTCGTATCTTTGAGGTAAGGTTTGTCCTCACGAATCAGAGCTTAATTTTATATTGATATTTCTAGAATTTCATTCTATGTGATGCCTTTTAGTCTATCAAATTTAAGATCTATTTCTGTGAATTTACATGCTCTGATTTCATTCCTTTTAGACCTTCTTTAAGTCGCCTTTTTGTCGATGAACGCAGGATCTGATGCCCATGCTTGTGCATTCCATGTAGAAGAAGAGTGGTGAATTCGTTTCATGAATTCATTCTCAGTGATGGAGTGGAATGCAAAGTGGGACTGGGAAACCCTAGTCATGTTCAGTTCAAAAGGCACTGAAAGTCCGACAAAGCTACAATTGACAGACTGGGGAAGTATAGGAGATGGAGAAATTGATGCTGGATCTTTTCATTTGTCTGGAGGCAGTGGTGGCTGTGGCTCTAATGGGGGAAATGACCCTTCAGTAAAGAGCTCAATATCAGCCTCAACCAATTCTTCATCAAAGGATGAGATGAAAACATCACATTTCACTTTTGAGGCGGTTGAAGATTTTCCTGGAGATTTTAGCAAGCAGAAAGAATTAGCTGGTGCTGACTTATCTGGAACTTCTCCCCCGCTGGAAACCTCAGTTGGGTCTGGTGAATCATTGATTGGTCTGAAACTTGGTAAGAGGACATATTTTGAAAACAATTGTCCTGGGAGCAACAATAAGACCACATCTCTTTCTGCTATTCCTGTAGCGTCTGCAATGACAGCAAAAAAAATCAAATCATCTTGTCGTAGTCCACCTACCCCACGCTGTCAAGTTGAAGGCTGCAACCTAGATCTCTCATCATCTAAAGATTATCATCGAAAGCATAGAGTTTGTGAAAGTCATTCTAAAAGTCCACAGGTTGCTGTTGGAGGTCTAGAACGTCGGTTTTGCCAACAGTGTAGCAGGTAAGATTCTATTAGGAATTACAGTCATATGCAGGAAAGGAAACATTGAAAATTGAGATGCATACATGATCTGGTTGGTCTTGTTGCTTTTCTGGTTGCCTATATCTTTTAGACAGTGATAGTTTTTTGCACAATTTGTCTCGAGTTTTCCTTTTAGTTTTTAGTGAATGATACAATAGTTGCCTTTTATTTTGACGTTGAAGGTTCCATAGCTTGTCAGAATTTGATGAGAAGAAGCGAAGTTGTCGCAGGCGGCTATCTGATCACAATGCACGGCGACGCAAGCCACAGCAGGAAGCATTCCATTTTAATTCAACAGGGCCATCATTTTATGGTATTATATCAATACAACCTTTGAACTAATTTTTCCTGTTGGCATAGACTTAGCTGGATTCTCTCGTCATTTGTTTGTGTAGGTAATTTTTTTTGTTTATTTAATTATTCAATCTTAAGGTTTGCCTGATAGTCTAGGAGATGAAGCATAGTTATGTTATTGACTTGATTAAATGATTTCATTAGAAAGATCACAATATGTTACCTCAGTTTTAAGTCTTATTGATAAACTCCTTTGCTACCTCCATTTTGGGTGTAATACGCACTCCTTCCTCCCAATAGTTTTATTTTTTCCATTTAGAAGTCTAATCAGTAATTTACGGAAGACAAATTTATGTGCTGCCAAATTAATTCATACATCGGGAAAAAATGCACACCACCTTCCCGTCAGTGATTTATCCATATGTTTTTATATGGAAGTTGCAAAACATACCAATCAACCTGATAGATGGTGGTTTAGCAGTTTAACCCCCATTTATGAAGTCTATGAAAGCTCTCTGTCATACTTTGTGAGACATACCATTTTAACCATATAAGTTCGCTACTACTCTTTTTTGACAATCCAAATGAAAACAAGACACATGATTTTCAACACATTTTGCAACTCTGAGAACCATATCGGAGTCATGCTGCATGTGAGTAAATTTGGTTATTCAATAAACCCATTCATGTAGTTTAGCTAATATTCTTACAGATGGCCGGCAACAAAATTTTGTGTTGAACAATGCCCCTCGTCTTCATAGTAGACCTGCTATAGATTCAACTTCGAAAAACACACCTAGCTCCAAGTTCACACTAACAAACGGGTATGCCTTGAAGCCTGAAAAAGTGGGAACAACTGATGGTCAGCCACATTCGCCAGGGTTACATCTGCCGCGTGCCATCTGCATACCCAGTCATGATTCCAGTAGGCTCATTTCATTCCAGGGAACCACAGCTGACGTTAATGGTCAAGGTTTGTCTTGCTTTTTCTTCATTCAAGGTTTGTCTGTACTTGTAGTAAAAAAAATAATGGTACATTATTTTTTCCTGCCATGGATGAGGTTTGCTTTGCCTGTTTCCACTTATTATCGTACATGATACTACATCAGCTATACAATGAAGTGATACTTGAATAAAGTGATTATTGGATGACATTTTTTTGCAGGTTCCAATGAATCCAGGTTTCCTTGCACCTTAGATCCAGCACCGAATATTCATCGTGCTCTCTCTCTTCTGTCAAATACTTCCTGGGGTTCATGTGAGCCGAAGTCACTTGATCACCCCATGCATGTGACTCATACCAGCATTCCTCAGCATGTGATGCATACAGTGCCCCAAGGTTTGCCGCTTGCTTCATCTGAATACTGGCGGGCTGAACTGCAGTCAACTGATCTCCACGCACATACCATGGGTGCGAACAGTTATACCAGCAGCCACTTGCAAGAAACTGAGCTTTTCAAAACACCATTTGAGACGGGCTTTTTCTCCAATCCGTTGAACTAGCAACTGAACATATACTCAGATGTCAAGGTCAGTAAAGTCTTGCCTTGCAATTAATTTCTTGGTGGATATGAAAGTGATAAGACTGATTGTTGAACACCTTGAGCTCTTAATTGTTCGCAGTATAAGGAGTAATGTGTTTGTTAATCCCAAGGACTCCCTGCCACTCTGATTACAAAAGCTCTTACAGTTAGAAAAATCACGGGACATGCTTATTATCATTTGCATACAGTTTAGACTTTAGTGAGAGTGGTTGGCATTTTCAGACTCCAGAATTTGACAAGGTCTGCATATTTTGATTAATGTGCTCAAGCCTACTAGCAGGTTTATTTTGCTAAAGAAGTGCTACTTTCTCTTACATGGTGTTACTCTCAAACTTCATCATTATTATTGTTTCTAATTTGTTTGCAATATATGCATATGCTAATAACGAGCAAACTTCATGTTATTTTAGAATCTTAGTATCTCATTCCCTTGATGCTCTGTTTAGAGTATGTTGTATCTATTTCTTGTTGACTTAGCTATTAGATGGTGAGTGAATGTTTGTCCATATGCAGCGTGGATACCTTATTTGGGTATACAATCCTTGAGTGGTGTCCTCCCCAAACCATACCAGAATTGGAAACTGTTGATGACTGAGTACCTTAGAAGTGCATCCTCTGTTCCAAAGGCTCAAGTTGTTAAAGTGGAGGAATCTCGATAAATTGGCATTGTCCAACATTGAATTGTTTTGAATCGTTGCTACGATTCTTACTCTCTTAAATATCCTGATTAGGACCTTGGTTTCTTGTGATTCTGCAAGTAGTTTATTCAGTATAGTTGCTTTTTGAGCGTCTACTTCGTGAGTGAGCGGTCATTGCGGATGGGTTTACATTGACATTAAAGCATCTGCCTCGTATATCATTTTATGTAAAGACTTCTTAAATTGTGATTGTAGTATGAATACTAGGAAGTGTAGTTATTTGCGTGGAAGCTGACATGAGAGATCCCGTGTATATCAGCAAGTTGTCAGATTGCTCATTTGGGGGGTGTTGGGTTCATGTTTGGTTTTATTATAATTTTTTTAATATTTAGGTTTTCTGAGAGAGGGTGTGGAGGTTCCTACTGGGAGGTAGGGTGGCTTGACCTGAGGCTTGTTTGGGGCAGTTCATATCTCTCTCTACCTGTGTTGTAAAACATCTCAAGAAGTGGGTTCTAACACGTTTAAGTTTTTTAACACGAGTGTAAATAATAATTCACTTGTTTTTCGTTAGCAACATTGGGATGATAAAATTTGATTAAGGATGTCAATGTAATTTCAGGAATGAAGAGAATACCCCTGAAAATTATTGGAAACCATAGAATGCCAGCACAATTTATCCCAAGAAAAAAAGTTACTATCCCCTTCTTCCCCCCCGGGGAAAAAAGTGGGCTCTCTCTTGGGCATCAAACGACCTTGAATGGCTGTTATTCACTCCATGCCAACCAGCCAACGACTTGTCTAACCTTTTATTTGACAAGCATGATTTGTGAGAAAAGTATTGCCTTATTTCAACCCACATGGAAACAGTGCTATAAAGTGTCAATGCTACCCAAACCCAAATGAACATCAATTGGGATGAGGATGCGGAAACCGATGGCCAGAAAATAAGATCACCAAACTATGAAGTTTTCTTTGGATAAAAAAAACTACGAAGTTTCCAACCTCAAAGCCTAGTGCAGATGTTAACTGATAAGAACAAAGAGATTATTATGGGTACATTATACTCGCAGCCCCTAAAGTATGTCATTTAATTCACGTAGACCCCCTCATGTCTGAAATATTATTTTTGGACCATTTAAAGTTTGTATGCCTATAAGAGCAACTCTAAGGGGAGTTGTAAAAAACAGGGTGTCAAATGTCATTTTACAACTTTAAACAGTTTTTCGGCACCTTTGAACAATGTTTTTGTTCCAATGGTAGGTGTCAAAATAGGGTGACATTTTAATATTTTAATGTTTTTTATTAAAAAATATAATTAAAATTAATGGTTATATTTTAACGGGTATAATTTTTATAACGATCGCAATTTAATAGATATATTTTTGTAGTAAAAATTTAAAATTTAAAATTTCATGGTGTAATATGACAATATAAAAAAATTTAATGGTATAATATGACAATACAATTAAATAATATGATGTAATATCACAATACCAAAATAATTTAATAGTGTAATATGACAATACAAAAAATTTTAATGGTGTAATATGACAATATAAAAAAATTTAATGGTGTAATATGAGAATACATTAAATTTTGGGGGTACAAAGTGTCATTTCCTCTGAAATAAATAGAAGCCCAATCTAGAACGCTCCAGAGCAAACCCAACCCTTCCCCTTCCCTTTCCCCTTCGATTCTCAGACCCTACCCCCTTCCCCTAAACCCTAACATTAAACAAAATCACCCAAAATTAAAACACCTATAACCTTGAAACTCCTATTCTAGTGGGTGAAGTTCGTTTCAGCTGGCAGAAGAGGGGTTTTCGATATCAACGGCAAGCGAGTTTCGATATTAGAGAAACGATTTTCAGGCAAGTTGAACTCCACACCAACGATTTTCAGGTAAGTCTCCTTCCCTTTTCTTCTTTTTGCATTTTTATAGAAATTTTGGGTGGAATATAGCCGTTGAGAGGAACAATAGCCACCAACAGCTATTTTGCAACGTTTTAATTCTCTCTCCAAAGTTGTCAAATATGTCACCCCAAAATTCTAGATGTCATTTTATCACCTCCGTTGGAGTCCGAATTTTTGCAGTTAGAGTGCTATTTTAGGAGTTATGGGTATGCCACCCCTGATGGTAACTCCCGTTGAAATTGCTCTAAACACATAAATTTAATGATATATCATAATATGTAGATAAAATTCCCAAATTGCCCTTTTTTGTCCTAAGCCCAAACAAAAATACCCAAATCAGACCGCCTAGACACAAGCCACTTCTTCCCAGCCGCAAACCCACTGTTCCCAACACCAGCGGCCAAGCCACAACCACTATGAACCCCCAAAAATTGTTACCGACTTCCAACACTGCCACCCATAACCACTGCAAACTCAACATGCTCAACACCAGCCACACTACCTCAACAACCACCAATCCCCAAAGGTCGCAATCCACTGCCACCATCAATCATAACCAACCATTACATACCTAGCGTGCCCAACACTAGAGAGAGAGACAGGCAATGCCACACCACCAAACCCCCAAAAAACAACCCACTCCACCACCCATAACCACCTAATGCAAACCCAAAATGCTCAACATCCCCAATCCATGATGTGGCAAATCTTTGGGGCTTTTTCGGACCTTAACTGCTTGGTTCTTTAGGGCTCCATCGATGGCATGTGATTCTATGACCTATTGAGGTTCTCTCTCAACTATGCTTGTCAAAGTTTGACACGACACAATTAACCGATACAAATCAATATAAATTAAGCGAGTTTGTGTGAGATATTAACGGGTTGACACACCAGACACGTTTAAAAAACGGGTCGTATTCAGGTGAGATTTGTCAACCCATTTATCACTTGTTTATCCGTTTAAATAAATTTAATATAATAATAAATTATATATATATATATATATATATATATATATATATATATAATAATGAATGAACTGTCTCTT
>CM042193.1:17495839-17531052 GCA_023539305.1 Ilex asprella | reverse complement strand
CGCCACCCCCACTATCACTATCACTATCACTACCTCCATTGTCAATCACCACCAATTATTACCATCCCCGTCCACCAACCGCCACCACCCACTAATATCGTCATCACATTCTTATTTTTATTACCACTTTTCACCATCATCCCACTATCACCGTCACCCACCAGGGCCACCACCACCATAACCCATCATCACCTGTCATTGCCCACCATCACCGCCTGCCGTTATCACTCCACCCCACCACACCTACCACCACCACTCAGGAACACCAATCATCGCCCACCACCACCACGACTATCAATCATCACCCAAAACCCACCACTATACCAACACCATAGCGACCCACGGATCCCACCATCACCATCTCCCACCGCCACTATTACCGCCCACAACTATTACCACCACTCACTCCCTTGAAACTGCTGCTTAAATTATTTTCCCATGTTTGTGACTTGATTTTAAGTGTAAATACAAATATATTTATTGTCAACTATTTTTTCATCACTCAATAACTAGCATATATATAAATTGAAAAACTGAGAAGAATGACAATCAAGAAAGGTATACCATCAGTGCGGGCACGTTTGGCTGCCGAAGAATTTCTATTATCAACCTAAACACAAAGACAGGCATACCATCAGTTAGGGCATATTTGCCCATCGATCAGGCTCAGAACATCTACAAAACAATAGTAAAGAAACGAAAATACATTTAAAAAATAAAAATAAAACTAACACTCTTCCGTTGTTTTCTTTCTAACACCCATCCGATTTGTATGAAGAGATATCGAAATTACAAAGCGATTAAAAGTGAGGGATTTAAATCGAAATATAGCAAGAACTTAAATTCGAAGGGTGTAGAAGATAACCTGAGACATAGGGATAGCTGTTTTTAAATCGAAATATAGCAAGAACTTAAATTCGAAGGGTGTAGAAGATAACCTGAGACATAGGGATAGCTGTTCACAAAACGGAGAGGTCTTTGCGTGTGATGTCTTGGGCGTACTGCGTACACTAGCAGACGAACCAGAGAGAGAGGGGTTTGGCGAAGGAATAAAGGCCTTTTTACCTGCTTATCTTAATGTCCAAGTTTGTAGACTAATATAGCGGCTTAGGACGGGTCACTCGGCAACTGTGGCCCAATGTCCATCACACTTCATTGTATGGATTATTGGGCCCGAGCTCAACATGTCCTTATCCAACAACCTGACTTATAACACCTCATTCGGCTTTGCTATCCTTTGGAAATTTTGTGACTAAATTTAGGGTTTTTTTTTAGGGAAAAACGAAAGCAGAAACAAAAATGTAGACTTATTTGAAATAAAATACATTATGAAAATTTATTTAGTCTTAAATGTATTTTTTTGAAAAAAAAAAATAAAAGGCTATTCATTTAAAGTAAAAACTGGTTTGAAAACCAACCGATTTTTTTGTAACAGTAGAACATGAAGCGTCAATTTAGGAGGAGGAAATCAGTGCATGATCTTCTACTTCTGAAGTGGGTTTTGAATTGAAAATTAACATCTATTGTTCCACTATAACTAAAAATTTGGGATTTACCTTCCTTTCAAGAAGACCAAATTACAAAATCGCTCCATTATAGCAAAATAGAGGGTTTTGGAGGAGGAAAACTGAAACAAAATTGTTAGATTTTTTGGGATTTGTAATAAAACTGTCGCCAAAATCGCTTGAAACATCTGCTATCTTTTTAAAAGCTTCCATAACACCTATGATGACCTTTCTATCTTGATTTGAAGTTTTCCTAACTGTACCTCCCGGTACTAGCTTAGTAAGATATTGAGTATCATAAAACCGTGGTGTTAGTGCAAACCCAAGACAAAGCAAAAGAATATTCATCTTCTCCCATCTGTCAAGCACAATTTTTTCAATCTGGAAAAATTTATCAACGTGTTTTTCACCCTTCATAATATCTTTTATTTCACCAAGCATGTTGTCCATCTTCTCATAAATCTCACCCATTTTTTGACCTTTCCCATCACAAAATTTAATAAGAAAAAGTATAGGCTTTGTGATACATATGATATTCTCCACATCCTCCCAAAATTCTTCACTAATAACGGTTTCTGTAACCAAAACACCCAACTTCCTTGTATGTTCATCTGCAGATTTCACTAATTCTTTCCATGACTTGAGAACAATAGTAGTTGCCAGGGACTCTCTACAGTCAACAAGTCACTTCAACAAAATATAATGCGATGCAAACTTGGTCTTAGCCACTTTTAATAGCTCCAATTTAGATTGAGCCCTAAACATAGCCAATGCATGTGTATGGTTCAAAAAATATTTAACAATAGACTTTCCCCTTCTATAAGTATTTCTAAACCACTCAAATTCCTTTGCAAAGTCTTTAAAAATTAGATGCAGAGTATGAACAACACAAGGAGACCAAAATATATGTTTGTGTACCTTTTGCACCTCTTTCCCCGCAAGTTTGCAATTTGCTGCGTTACCAGTCACTACTTGAATGACATTTAGTGGACCTACTTTTTCAATGGCTTTCAACAAAAAATAGCAATTGTTTTACCTGTTTTTCCTATCCCCGAAAAATTCTTAGCATATAAAAACATAGCTCCACGACTATTTGCAACAATGATATTAATAAGTGGTTGATGCTTCACATTAGTCCACCCATCTGATACAATGGATACCCCATTAGAATACCATGTATCTTTAACCGGAATCAAATCTTTTTCAACACTTCTTTTGCACTCATCCAATAATGTAGTTCTTGCTTTTTCATAGCTGAGAGCCTTGTAACCTTTAGGTCCTCTATTTCTCAACACATTGAATGGGATTCCATTAGTAGATAATCCCCTCATGACCTTAAAGTCAACCATGTCTCGATCCATTATTTTGAATGCATCTTCAATTGATTCCGTCATCGGTGAAGGTTGCCGCTTCATCAATGTAGAATTTTTCAGGGATGAAGAAACTCCTATTTTTTCTGCCTTTTGTACTCTTTCTCGTAATTCTACATATTCAATCAAATTATTCATTAACGATTGACACCGTTTAATTTCTGTTTTTTTTTTCGGGTGGGGCATCAAAAAAGTGATAATGCATTCGAGTATACGAACTTGTAAATTTACCACCGCAATGCTTGTAGGACCAACTCTTTGATCACCTTGGATTTTTTCCTTGAGCTGCACCAATAAGATTGACTTCATTGAGTAATGGTTTCAATTTTGCATCAATTTGTAATTGATCTTCTTGTGTGCGATTTTTTTGTGGTTGCCTAGTGTAATCTTCTTTCGTTACTTCAATATGTTCGACTTCTTGTTCATCAGTAGAATCATCTAAATTCTGAATATCAATTCCGAATTGTTCTTCAACTTGTGAAGAGTCTTGTTCTTTCCTCTTTCTTTTTCCAAAAATCATTTTTTTTAAGTAACAAAAATTTAATGCAATGTAGAACAATTGAATGAATAATGGGAAAGAGAAAGGGAGAGAAAAAGAGAGAGACATATGGTATAGTTTAGGGTAAAAATATATATATCTATGCTACTAGGCTGCTTGTTGCGTACAAAAAGGTAATAGGCAGCTGCCTAATGTGTAGGTTTATTAGTATTTTTACTTTTTTATCCAAAGGGTGTGATAACATGTGTGGTAAAATAAAAGGTTTTTTTTGTCTTTTTACCAAAAAAATATCAGCACACGTGTTTTTTTTATGTCACAGTCGGTTCCCTTTTTTTTTTTGGTAGAGTCGGTTCTGCTTCTTCCACTTAATATCAATACGTTTCTAAAAAAAAATAATAATATCAGTACCATATACAGAAGAGAGAGAGAGAAACAAACATCAAAATACACAGAGAGAGAAGTCGATCGATCGATCGACCATTCTGTGAGATGCGAAGTCGACGAAGAGAGCTTGTCTTCAATGGGAACCACACCAAACTCGTTGGCGACTGTCGATCGAGGTAAACGAACGCCATCTATAGTAGATCAAGGCAAACAAAAGCAATCGACTCGCTGGCAACTGTCGATCGAGGCAAATGAACGCCATCCATAGCAGATCGAGGCAAACAAAAGCAATCGACTGCCGATTGATTGAACCAGGGTTACTAGAAAAGGAGCGCGATCCAAAAATCTTTGTGGGTTCCATCGGGTATGTAACCTAATCTTCATTCTTCACTCGGTTTAGCTTAATCTGTGCAATTTCTAATCTTTACAATAATTTTGTTTGATATGAGTTTAGGGCTTGTATTGAGGATCTGAGTTTTAGTTTAGTGGTTTGATAGGGGTAAGAGGTTTGAGCGATCCAGGTCACGAACGACCTACGTTTGGGGTCATGTGACCTAGATCGCAGATCGTAAGGGGTTTACCATTTTCTGGTAACCCTGGTCATGTCAGCAGCCGTGCTTTTGTGTAAACTATAAAACATGCTATGTTCAATTTGATAGCATTCATTTTCACATTAAACTTGTACCTACAACTTGATTGTCAATGACCCTGCTTCTTTGGGACCTTTAATCGTCAACAGCCACCACCCCTTGGGCCGCTGCCGGCATATATGCTTTAAAATGGGCCTCGCTTGAAAGGGTAAAAGTGACCATCCAAAGACCTTCCCAATAAGTTTTCACTGGTGGAATCATTATGCGCTTAACAGTACTTGTTACTCTTATCGAAAACGAACTTAACTAAGTTAATATAATGGTCAATCACCGAATCTTAATTTGACTCCAAAATTTAAATCTCCAACCTCAGGGTAAGAGGTTCGGTCAATACCCCACTGAACTACTCCACTTGTGGTATCTAAGGTAAATAATCTACAAAAAGAAAAATGAAGGAAAAATGCAATAAAGGGATATCTCACTCTACATATGAGAGCATTGACTATTGAAATGGATGCTTTTTATGTTTTTTTTTAGCTTTGGTTTAAGCAAGTGATCCTCTTGAACACCAAGGCTCTTGAGCTGTGAATTAGTGTCGTTGTGCATTTCCTGTATCATGTAACACAAGCACACTGGCTTGCTGTCTTTGATATCGGTCACACAAAGGCAACAGTCTTTCCTCGGCGTGTTTGCCTTCGCGGTGGCGTATGTCAGGCAAGCCGTGACCTTCTGAAAGCTGTCTGCGCACTGATCTCCAAATTAATCCCCAAAAACTGCACCAATCAACCAGCAAACCACGTACATGGAAACGAAGAAGCTCAAAGCAAGTGAGGAGGCTCTCATTTTTTTCGCCATTTTTGGGAACTTTTTGCTAGACAATGGACGGTAATGGTAGTGAATCAGAACATGATTTGGATATGGTTAAATAGAGTGGAATAATATAGATGTGAAATTTTAGTAGGAATGGTGACATGAGTTGTAAGGGTGGTGAGGATTTTAATGTGGCCCACGTGGGAGGTGGTTGGATTGGATAGTTTACACACTTTTGGACTATTCGTCTGTTTTTATGTTCACTTTAAATGAAGTTGAGCTATATTTCGACCCCGCGGTGTCCTCTCTGTTACTTGGAGTTGTTACGGAGATTTGTAAAAAAATAAAATTACGCTTTCTAAATTTATTTATCAAATTTTATATCTTAAATGATGTATCAACATTTTTTGCATTAAATATTTGGTCAATTTAGTGGATCTTACAAATCTAACCACGCACACTAATTTGAGATACAAAATTTGATAAATGATTTGATAAGCATAGCATTACTACAAAATACATGTAAAATGGAATAATAATAAAGGACTTGGACTACCGTATGGGGAAAAAAAATCACACCTCTAAATTTTACTATATTAATAAGTGTTTTTATAACTTTTGTAGCTCATTTTACAATAAGAAGATTTATAATTATTGTGGGTATTTTATCATTTTTGTGGTATTTGCAATGATCCTATAACTTTTATGAATGTTTTTTTTTATCATTTTTGTGTACTTGCGATTTGTCAACATGAGTTTTGTGAACATTTTTAGTACAGTATTAACCACATTTTGTAGTAATGTTAGGATTGATCGCAACTATCACAAAAGTGTAAAAACAATTACCACAAAAGTGATAAAAATACCAACAAAAGTGATAAATGACGGAACGGTACCAATATATATATATATTTTTGGTACCGTAGACTTGTCCAGTAATAATATTGACCCTAAAAATATGACATAATGATGTAATAATAACGTGGTTCAATAATATTATTTCAATTATAAATGTTAGACTTTTTCATTGAGATTTGATTATTCAATACATTATTAGCTAAACAAATTAGATTGATTTTTTAAGGTCCCAATAACATTATTTAAAATCCAAACTAGGACAAGAATGGTGCTGGGGGCAAAGAATGAATTTACCTCCCACGAGGATTGTTGAGTTTGGGCTCTATATTCTGTCTCCTTTTTTCCTTCAAAACGAACAAATTATATAAGACCGAAATGTTTCGATTGAACACTCTGATGTTTAAGTTAGTAATTAATTATAAAGAATATGTGTACAGGGACAATTGAACGTACCTTTTACTATGCACACTCGATTCCTTTTATAGTGTATTCCTTCATTAGGGTTTCCTAGATTAACTATGCAAGGTTGCACACCTCCTATCACTTTGGAATATTGTTAGGGATTTTACGAAATTTCTCTAGACACTCCCCCAGTTGATTGGCTCTTCTTGAGCCGTTGATTATGCTTATTTGTTATACCAAAATGCCTAAATTATAGGCATCCCCTTAGTGCGATGTTGCTTACATGTGGACCTCGACTTTGTTGAAACCGAGCTCTTGCTCTTCTTGTCTAGCTCTTAAACAGTTCGACCCAGCCTCACGAGATGAGAGTCTATAACTTGACTTAGCTGTTGCTTTACTATTTCCTCACGTGATCTACCACGTTATCCTCACGTGAGCATATTAAATGCTCCTCACACGTGTCATAACTTTAATGCCCCTTCATTTTCCCCCAAGAAACGTGTGTCATATGCTTTTTATATGGCAATCATTTCATGCTCCCAAGTTATCATTGCATGCACCCTTGAGACATGCACTTCATTCTGACGGCGTGTCTTGCATTAAATGCCTGTCTTTTGGGCTTTAAATATTTTTGTTTAAGTTTATGCAAATTCTCTTTACTTCTTCACTTGTTCTCCTTCCTTTAGCTTTTTTCTCCATTGCTCTGAGTTTTATATTATTTGACACTGCTCCTTTTACTTCTTCAGAAATTCTTTCTTTCAAAACCAAATACCAAATCCCAGATGATGTTGATATCCATGTTGCTAGGACTAACGAACCTCTGATTGGTACTAGAGAGAGCATTCACATCCATACTCGAGCTATTATTGAAGGTGTGGTTCACTTCACTCTTCACCCCCTTCTTCTTTAGGTGCTTTCAGCACTAAAGTTGTGCCCCATCCAATACTGCCCAAACTTCATTAGGACCACAATGGGCGTGGTTGTTCTTAAAAAGCTACTAAACTTGAGCCTGAGTCTTTGGGAGATCCTATTATACTATATCATCAAGTCAGCCAGAGATAATTATTATCTTGTAATGATGAAGATGGATCGCTACCTGGTGGCCCACCTTCCAGATTTGAACAACGGTCATGGGAATGACATTATTTTTGTTTCTGGCAATTTGGAGTATTCTCTTAGTGAGACTTCTTCTTATCGATGCCCTTATAAAGAAGGCCCACTAGATGATTGATGATATTACTCTTTTTTTATATATAGAATTCCTCTCTTCCATACTTACTTTTCCTTTTTATGTAGGAGAAACTGTAAAGGTGAGAATTCCAGAGTGGTCAGTAAAGATGGAGGAGCTGAAGAGGGTATAGAACTTCAACGACTCGCTCTTCTGCCGAGTTGCCAAGATCCTGCTCAGGTATATTCCAACGTATATGTCCTTCATCGCCATCCCTCTTTGACCCAATGTTTTTCTTGTTGATGACTTTTAGACTATCCAGACTGTTCGAGACCAAATCCCTCGCTCTCGTAACAAAGCCTTATCTGACCTTTCTAGGAGAAACATGCTAGTGAGGAACTTTCTCAACTTTCTTTCTTCAGCTGGAACTTCTTCTGCTTCCATGCAAAATCTTTCTAAACTCGAAGATCTTGCTTCAATCAACTCCACCGAGGTAGATCATGTAGCTTATTTGGAGGAGCCTTTATATGATTCAACGGGTCTCAATGGATGCCATCTTGGAGCCCCCTGTTCACTCTGAGTTCCCTTTTGCCCTTGTCGAGCCTGTTCCTTCCTTTTTTGATCTTCCAGAATCTATCTTTGTATTATCTGATGATCCTTCCCTCAAAAAATGTAAAGTTCCAAAACCTGATGCAGTTCTTCCTTTAGAGCCTATGATCTCCCTTTTCAGACCTATTCTGAAGGCTATAAGAAGGAAAATTACTATCATATAATCCGTTGCTAAAGATTTCAATGTGGCAGTGAGAATTTCTAGTGGGGTGATTCTTTCTCGTGACTTAGCTACAAATGAGGCGCTGTCAGATGATGAAATCACTCGAAAGACTATTCAACAGATGGTTTTGGTATTTTTCCACCCCCTTTGTTTCATTGAAAAATTAAGATATTTTTTAGAAAACTTCAGAAGGTTCACTAAGTATGAACACGGATTGCAAGGAAGGACAAGGCCATAAAGGAGGTTGTTCATGATCGAATGTCTGCCTTAGTGAAGAAAGAGTCTACTGATGAGGAGTAAGCAAAGCTTTGCGAGGATATTCTGGCTCTTCAGTCTCAAATGCTAAGTCTAACTGAGGAAAACAAGAAGCTTGTAGCAGAGGTAGAGCGATTCAAGGCTAAAGCTAAGGACCGAGAAGATTTGGCCTTCGAACAAGGGATGAAGGAGGAAAATGACTTGGCTTTGTAGACTCCTACCTTGAAAAGAACATACTTCACCAAAGGCTGGCTTGCTATAGGTGTACCCCAGTCTTTAGAGCGTTATACTCGTCATTCCTTTGCAAGTTCATTTGAGCCACCGCTGTCTTGAAAACAACTATTCTGATAAAAAAAAACATTTTAAAATTATTTTTTTTAAAGTTTGTATCTTCCTTTCCTTTTTTGGATATATATAAGATCCCTTCATCCAGTCTCTTTGGATTCATTCTTTACTTTCAGCGATTTTTGTCATGAAGTGCTAATTTGTGAGCAAAATCAAATTCATTCAAATGTATTCATTCCCATAACAGGGTTCCTAGAGTAGATTTTGCTTATCAAGAAGCTATGGCCATTGTTCGTCTTTTGGCCCTTGCTAAGCCTTTCTTTAAAAAGCTTGGTCCCTAAGGTAGGGACCTTTCGATTCTGAGAATAAATTTTGCTCTAAGAAGTTATGGCCCTTGCTCAGCCTTCCTTCGAAGAGCTCGGTCCCAAGGTAGTGACCTTTTGATACTTAGAATAAATTTTGATCTAAGAAGTTATGGGTCTTGCTCGGCCTTTCGTCGAAAAGCTCGGTCCTAAGGCAGGGATCTTTCGATGCTTAGAATAAATTTTGCTCTAAGAAGTTATAGCCCTTGTTTGGCCCTTCTTTAAAGAGCTCTGTCCCAAGGTAGGGACCTTTCGATACTTAGAATAAATTTTGTTCTAAGAAGTTATGGCCCTTTCTTGGCATTTCTTCGAAGAGCTCAGTCCCAAGATAGGGCCCTTTCAATACCTAGAATAAATTTTGCTCTAAGAAATTATGGCCCTTACTTGACCTTTCTTCGAAGAGTTTATTCCATCATTGTAGAGAAATTAAGACTCGGTCCCCTTGGGTCTTCAGGTGTATGTTTCTACATATGTACCGACCCGTCAATCTAATTGGACTCGGATCACTACTCAATCGGTTTACATCATCATGCCTAACCTTAGGTCTGGATCTGATCCGGTGGCTACGCCTGATTTAAGCTTCTACTTCTATCAGGATTTTTGCTTCCATGACTTGGAAATATGATGGGTTTAACATACTTGCATTAACTATTGATTTAGAAGCTAAGAAAATCTTTATTTAAAAACTCAGAGAGTCTTTTCTAACGAGTATACAGAAGAATATTCTCAACATGTTACTCTTTTTTTCCAAAAGAAACGGCTTATAAGGGGCACTCCTATTTTTCAAAGGTACTTCAGAGTTCGTATTTGTGAAGGTATTTTAGAAATAGAACTTTCATAGGTTAGATGAATTCTAGGGTCTTGGCACCACTTGGTGGTCCAAAGTTTCAAGTTCATAAAATCTATTTTCTCCTACTCGAGTTACCTTGTATGGCCCTTCCCAATTAGCACTTAACTTTTCATGTGCTGGGTTTTTGACTGTTCCCATAACGTGTCTATAGACTAGGTCGCCAAGGACAAAAACGCGAGGGTTATTGCCTCCATTTGCTAAAGGCTCGAGACATTTGCTGCTGATAAGATGCTATCCGTATTGCCGCTAACTTCCTCCTTTCTTCAAGAAGTCTACCTCCCGAGCGATAGTAATTATTACCTCCACTAGCTACTAGGTCAGTTCGTAGGGTTGGTAATCCAATCTCCAATGGTATTATTACCTCCATTCTGTAGGCGAGGGCGAATGGGGTTTCCCTAGTTACGCGTTATGGTGTGTTTTGGTACGCCCACAAAACACTTGGTTATTCCTCCACCAGCATTCCTTTTGCCTTTTTCAATCTCTTCTAGATCCCGTCTAGGAATGTTTTGTTCAAGATTTCAACCTGTTTGTTACTCTGATGGTAAGCCGGAGTGGAGTAGTGATTTTGAATCCCGTATTGTTGACAAAAGGCTTTGAAGGGACTGCTTTCAAATTGAGTTTCATTGTCAAATACAAGGGTCATAGGTATACCAAACCTTGTGATTATGTTTTTCCACAAAAACCTCTTTGTGTCAGTGTCCAGTATGTTTGCTAGGGGCTCGGCTTCTACCCATTTGTGAAGTAATCAGTCGCCATGAGAAGGAACATCCTATTTTCGAGGGCTCGTGGCATTGGTCCCACTATGTCCAATCCCCATTGTGCAAACGGTCATAGACTGGATAGTGAAAGCAAATCTTGGGCAGGTTTCCTAGGTATTAGAGAAAAAACCTGGCATTTCTCGAAATGCCTAATGAATCCCTGGGCATTTTTTAGCATATATGGCCACCAAAACCCCTAGGAGAGAGCTCGTTAGGCTAGCGACCTCCCTCCAGTGTGTGCACCGTAACTTCCCTCATGAATTTTGGATAAAAAAAACTTTGGACTAACCCCGGATGAAAGCATCTCAGGTATGGTCCACCAAATGAGCGTCGGTAGAGCTCTCCTTTTAGGGATAGCCAGAACCTAGCCACCTTCAGTCACAATTTATGAGCTTGTTTCCTATCTCCAGGTAAGTCACTATTTTTCAGAAAGGCAATAATTGCATCCATCCAACTCTGTTGCATATCATTAGAGATGACTTCTTATGAGAATGCCACTGCAATACTTGACTCAACTTTGTATTTAACTGTGATATTTCTCCCATTCTTTTCATCAATGGCCGAGGCTAAGGACACTAGTGCATCAACGTGGGCGTTTCTAGCTTGGCCCACCTATTGAATGGATTACTCTAGGATACAACTTAGCTCATTTTTTGCCAAAGCATGGTAAGCAACCATTTTTTCATCTTTTGCCGTGTAATCCCCCAATACCTGATTCAGCACCAACTATGAGTCAAAAAATATCTAAAGCCTTACTATTCCCAAGTCAACTACAAGCCTGACTCATGCTAATAGGGCCTCGTATTTTGCTTCATTGTTTGAGGTTTGGAAGCCGAGTCTTACGATTTTTTCCATTATGTCTTCCTCTAAGCTTTCCAATTTGATCCCCATCCTTGCTTCTTCCTGGTTTGACGATTAGTTGACGAATAGGCTCCAACCTCCCATAGGCATCGTTTGGCATCAACATTTGACTCTGCACTTGGAATCAATTTTTAATCAGAGGTGTGTTTGGGGGAGAATTCAGCGATGAACTCAGTCACAACTTGTCCCTTGATCATCATTCTTGGCTCGAACATGATGTCATATTCGTTGAGCCCAACTGCCCATTTTGATATATGCCTTGACAAGTCAAATTTGCAAAAAAAGGGCTTTTAATGGATGATCTATGAGCACAATGATCTTGTGCACTTGGAAGTAATGATGTAACTTCCTAGCCGAGCTCATTAGAGCTAACGCCAACTTCTCCAACGGTAAGTATCTTGTCTCGATGTCTATGATCATTTTGCTAACATAAAACATGAGAGTTAAATTTTTTTGATTACTCCTCATTAGGGTCCCACTAACCCTATGCTCTGACACAGTTAGATACAACAACAGATGCTCATCGAGCAAAGGGGTCGTTAGGATTGGCAGAGAGGCTACGTAGGTCTTTAACTTGATAAAGACCTCTTGATTGATCCTAGAGTGCACCACCTTTTCCTTTAATGGACTGGAAGAATGACTTGCATTTATCCGAGGCTCGAGATATGAATATACCTAGTGCAGTTGTCATTCTTGTTAGCCTCTGAACTTCCTTGACAATTTTTGGTGATTGCAACTCTATAAATGCCTTTACCTGATCGAGATTTATCTCGACTCCTCAATGAGTTACCAAGAAATTAAGAATTTTCCAGAGCCAGCCCTGAATGCACATTTTGAGGCATTAAGCTTCCTTTGGTATTTTCGAAAGACATCAAAAGTCTTTCTCAAGTCGGAGAGATGTCTGCTAACCTTACGACTCTTCACCACTGTGTCATCAATGTATACTTCTATAGTGTCACTCAACATGTGTGGAAACATCTTTGTAACCAATCTCTGATAGGTTGCACCTGCGTTTTTTAGTCCAAAAGACATCACCTTGTAGCAATATGTCCCCTTGGGGGGTTACCAATAGAGTTTTCTCTTAATCTTACTGGGAAAGTGGGATCGGGTGGTATCCTTTATATGCATCTAAAAATCTCATCCGTTCATAATCGACAATTGCATCGACTACTTGGTCAATTTTTGATAGTGGAAAGCTATCTTTTAGGCATGCCTTATTGAGGTTGGTGAAGTCAACTCAACCCCTCCATTTCCTATTCTTCATCTTGATAACCACCGTGTTGGATTATTAGGTCAGGTACTGAACCTCCTTAATGGTCCATGACTCCAACAACCTCGATACATCTTCCTACACTACCTCCCAAAGATGTGGTGATGATCTCCTTTACTGGCTTGAAACTTGGGTCAACGTTCAACTGATGACAAATGATCTCTAGGGGAATGGCAGACATCTCATACGTGGTCCATGCGAACATGTCGACATACTCTTTCAGGAGCAAGACAAGGCCCTTATGATCCTCGGCTTCCAATGACAAGTCTAGGAGAAAATATCTTTCTCCATTTCCATCTAGAGATACTCTAGACAGGTCTTCGATACTTTGGTCAGTCGGGTCAGTGAGATGGTCTTTGACAACCATTCTATCAAACTTTGGTTACTATTTCTTTGCCCTTTCAGTTGAATCTTTTTCACATGCTTTGTTACTTCTCTTTCCTTTTACTGACGCTAATAGGCAAGTTAATGAACTCACTTGGTCCCCCCGAACGTTGACTATCTCCTCTATCAAGGCGAACCTAAGCACCTGGTGATATGTCGATGGAACCATTTTCATCTTATGCAGGAAGGTGCGCCCCATGATGGCGTTGTATGCTGATACTGTGTTAACTACCAGGAACTCAGTTATAATTCTGATGGGCCCTATCTGAATAGGAAGTGTGACCCTACCTTTTGGGAGGACTATTTTTTCACTGAATTTGATTACAAGGGTGTTAACAGACTTGAGATCTTCCTCCTTAAGGCCTAACTTCTGAAAAAGATCCATGTACATGATCTCATAAGAACTCCCTTGATCGAGATTAGCAACTGTCTTATGTCGAAGTTTGCAATTCGAAGTGTCTATGAGCACGTCATTATACGATCGATGAATTTTTGATTTAGTCCTGTTCGCAGAAGCTGATCATCCATGTCGACTCGTCTAATTTTAACTTTATATTTTTTATTTCGGGTGACAATCTCAATTGATAGACCTCTCTTTTCTGAGATGTTTTCTAGATATAGGCCATTGCCGAGTTGTTGGTTTCCATATGATGATTTGTCACCTCGTGAATTATGTTGATGACACCGACTGCTACAATTCGATCCCCCTAGAGTTTAGCTCCTCATTCAAAACCCTTGCTCCCCTCACTTTCCAGAAACTAGGAGAGATGCCCTGCTTGAACTAACTCTTCTAGGTTCTATTTCAATGACCAGTAGTTTTCGATCATGTGTCCCACGTCCCGATGGTACGAACATCTAAAATTTGGATTTCTTTTAGATTGGTCACCTGCCAAATTGTTGGGCAATTTGAAGTATGGTTTTCCTTTGATCTGAGTCACAATCCTATAAATAGGTTCCTTGAACACTGTGTTTACTCCAACAAATGGAGGTTTAGGGGGGGAATCCTTCATTCTTCATCTTTTTACATGTGTCTCTGCTCTGCTTGGTTGGCTTTTTCTTGCCATACTGCTTCTAACCGAACTATTCCCCACTAGCGTCTCTTCCAAGATCATCATCTTCTTTAGCATACTTTCCGACTCGGGCCATTAGCTCTTCCATATCTAGTGCTAGCCTCCTTGTGAGATATTGGTATGAGTTATCTTTTGGCAATCCTATTTTGAAAGATGCCATGACAATCTCTGCTCATTCAACCGAGTTGTGAATTGTTTGAGAAGCTATCCCTAACTATCTACCAATTTTTTGGGAAGGTTGTTAAACCATTTCATAGCCGATTCTCCGAGGCTGTTGGGGAAAATAGTACATAGTAGTGGCTTATTTTTTTGGTGGATCATCAAAAGTTGTCTGTAATGACGAATGTGCTAGGTTGGATCCGTCTTGCCATCATATAGTCTAAAGTTTGAGACTATGAACTTATTCGGGATACTGCCTTGCTTGATCCATTTGGTAAAAGGTGAAGCCTCTGTGCCTCCCCCATATTGGAATGTAGCTCTTCTGGCCAAGTCTCTAGCCAACTTTTGCTTGGGTCTTTTCAATCACTTGTCATGCTCTTCAGTTATAAAATGCTTCCAGGGGTCCTCATCTCCCGTTTGATGCCATTTTCGCCTATATTTAGCTTCTTAGGAGGCCTCTTTGCTATTTTTCTTGAGTTTTTTGGATCTCAATTGTTGGCATTCTTGGTTGTGTCAAACTTCCTCGTAATTGCATCTCTCGTTTCCTTTTCTCAACTTATTTCTCAGCTTCTTGTTCTCTCTTCCTAGGTCATTTTCTCTGGCGTAAAATTATTTGAACATCGCGTCGTGTGAATCCAAGTCATCCTATACGGATTGGAATAATTTCTTAATGGTTGGGTTTTTCCCCTCGGTACGGAGGGATTCGCCCTAAATAGGGTCACACTTGTCCTTGTGCTCATTGGGTTTGAAACTCATCGATGACCGCTTGTTGTCATCATATGGCTTGTCTTGGATTTCACCTATATCCATTATGATATCACTATTAGAGGGAAATGATGCTCAGTAATTGGGATACGAATCTTGCCAAGCGTCATTGCGTACAGGTGATCCAATGGTGCTCTTCAGTCTTGACATTGGCTTCTTTGTTCAAATTTATGACTTTCCCGTATACGACACCAAATTGTAGGGGCCAAAGAATGAATTAACCTCTCATGAGAACTGTTAAGTTCGGGCTCTGTACTCTATCTTCTTTTTCTTGCAAAACAAACAAACTACCCAAGACTGAAGTGCTTCAATCGAATGTATTCTGATACTTAAGTCAGTAATTATTTGTAAACAATATGTGTACAGGGAGAATTGAGCGTACATTTTATTGTGTACACTCGATTCCCTTTATAGGGTCTCCCTTCATTAAAGTTTCCTTGATTGATGATGCAAGGTGGCACACTTCCTATCAATATGGGATATTTGTTAGGGATTTGCCGAAATGTCTGTAGAAGTTCCCCCAGTTGAATGGCTTTTTTGAAGTCGTTGATTATGCTCATTTGTTATACCAAAATGCATAAATTATAGGAATCCCTTTATTGCGGTGTGATTACATGTGGAGCTTGGATTTGTTGAAACTGAGCTCTTTCTCTTCTTGTCGAGCTTTTAGACGGTTCAACCCAGCCTCACGAGATAAGAGTCCCTAACTTGACTATTTCCTCACGTGATCTACCACATTACCCTCACGTAAGCATATTAAATGCTCCTCACACGTGTCGTAACTTTAATGCCCATTCAAATTGTTTGCATCCAAAAGTGTGAAAAGTTGTAACAAAGTTTTCGTCCTTGTTATTGATTATCAAGGTCTTACCAAATATATGAAAGGTCAAGGATCAAATTTGTGAAAGATATAAATTGTTTTCTCTGTCGTCATTTTTTACTGATTTTATTTCTCCGAGGTATACATAATACTCATTAGAAATAAGAAGTCTCCTTGGTCTTGTAGAGCTTCTCAAGGAAATTTTAGTAGTAGGCTCTAAAGGCCGAGGAGCCTTAATAAGAATAGAAAGGTCAATTGTTGGAATAGGAGGATCAACAACTAGAGCAGAAAAATTAACAACAGGAGCAAGTATAATATTCTCTTGCACAACATGTAAAGGAATAGAAATAAATTTATCTCACTCATGCTCACTAATAGGCTGTGAGCAACCAATATGAACAACATCAAGCTCTAGAAATTTTGTTAAGGATTCAACAATTTTAGTACCACGTGTAGGACAATAGAACCAGTATCCTTTTAAATGTTCTGGGTAACCTATGAACAAACAACAAATAGTTCTAGAATTAATCTTTTTCTCAAAAGGGTTATAGATTTTGACCTCAGTAGGATAAGCCTAGTCTCGAAAATGATTAAGGCTTGGTTTTCTATTAGTCCATAATTGAAAAAGTGTTTTTGGAACAGATTTTTTAGGAACTCTATTAAGAATGTATGAAACCGTTTTAATGACTTCTGCCTAAAGATAATTAGGTAAGTTACACCTACTCATCATGCAACTCAATCATGTCTTTAAGGGTGCGATTACGCCTTTCAGCCACACCATTATGCTCGGGACTACCAGACATGGTATATTTGACAATAATCACATAATCTTGCAAGTGCTTGGCAAACAGTGCTAGATGATACCCAGATACGTCATGTTTGCCATAATACTCAACACCACGGTCAGACCTAACAATTTGGATGACTTTCCTTAATTGTTTCTCTACCCCAGTCTTAAAAATTTTAAAATTTTCAAAAGCATTAGATTTTTTATTAATTAAATAAATATATCCATTATAAAAGAAATTCTCAATAAATGTAATAAAATATTTATTACCACACAAGGTATGTGAGTAAGGTTTACTGATGTCAGTGTGAATGATTTCTAAAAATTTTAGATTGTGAGTTGTACTTTTCTTCTTAGTCTTGATCAATTTATCCATAATGCAGTCAACACAAGTTTCTAGGTCTCCAAAATCAAGGGGAGAAAAAATATTATTTTTTATTAATCTTTTCACTCTTTCTCTGTAAATGTGACCCAAACGTTTATGTCATAGTTCTGAAGATTTTTCTTTAATGAGAGGTCTATTCGATATAACATTCACAATATTAGAAATACCATATTCATTAATGGCAGCCAAGCATATAATATATAAACCATCTGATAAAACACAATGACCAACAATTTTGAAATTTAAGAACAATTGAGTTTTACCATTACTAAAATTAAAGCAATATCCAATTTAGTAAGGAAACTGAAATCAAATTCCACCTAAATGAAGGTACATAAAAAGTATTTTCTAAGACAAGTTGAAAAGTAATGTCTAAATTCAACCTAACAGTTCCTATGAACTCAACCTGGACTTCATTATTATTTCCTACTTTAAGCTTGATTTCCCCTTTACTTGGCCTCCATTTGCTTTGTGAATTCCTGCAAAGTCATGACAATATGAATAGAAGCCCCACTATCAATCCACCAAGAATTTAATGGGACATTAACTAAATTGGATTCAAAGCAAACAAAGGCTAGTGAGCTAAGTTCTTCTTTATTCTTCTTTTCTAACCAACACTTGAATCGAGCGCACTCCCCTTTCTTATGACCTCGTTTCTTGCAAAAAGTAACATCTGACATCATTACGAATGGTAGCCTTAGAACCTCCCACATTCTGACTAGCACCATGCCTTTTGAAATCCTGACTGTTCTTTGGAGCATTATGATTAATTTTTCTATTATTTCCCTGATAGCCACTTTTGAAACTAGATTCAGGTTGAGAAACAAAAAATAAAATTTTAATCTTTTCTTTTCTAAGTTTTTCTTTCTCAGGATCACACTTAGAGATAAGGTCATTTATTGTCCAATACTCATTTTGGGTATTGTAGGCAGTTTTGATTTGACTAAACTCAGGAGGCAAAGAGTTAAGATTGTGATTAACAATGAAATCATTACGAATAAAAATTTTGAAGGCTTTGAGTTTGGTTTGAATATGGACCATTCTAAGGATATATTCCCTGACACCACCTACATTGTCATATTTCATACTCGTTAATTTATTCATTAGGCCCCAACTTTAGTCTTAGTGGATACCTTGTATCTCTCTCCTACATCAGTAAAGAACTCTTTAGAGTTCTTGGTTTCAGCCAAGCCACTCATAAGGTGTTATGAGATAGACCTTTTCATGGCAATAATGCTCAGCCGATTAGATTTGTCCCACTTTGCCTAAAGTTCTTTTTCTTCAGGGGAACTCTCACTAGTAAGTTTAGGAGGTTCATTCTTTTTCAAGGCAAAGTCTATATTAGCAATTCATAGGGCAAACTCAATATCTTGTTTCAATCTTTTATAATTAGAACCAATCAAGAATTGTCAACCCCCATATTCTTATCGTTATATATATATATATATATTAACATGACTATGTTTTTAAAATGCTAATATAGGTAAAGATGTATGGATGAACTAAGTAGATAGTAAGAGTAGAAATAAAAATATGAGTTGAGGTAATAGGATATGTTGTAGAAGTTGGGGGTAGTCCAGAGTCAAAACACACTTTAGAGAGAATTTGGGTAAAAAGAAATTTTGGATACTTCCCTAGTGTTTTGATAATAACTTTTTATTTTGACATCATTTTGATCTAAAATTTGGACAGTAGGTATTAGACTTTCAGGGCTACAAAATAGTATTTCACTAAAATTTTCTAAATCGACCTCTAAATAGGTCAAAACTGCATTGGAAGTTATAACAGAAACTGAAACAACCGTTCGAACGTTAAAGTCTGTTCGAACGACTATTCTCTTGTCTGATGGAAAACACAAAAGTATTGGGAGAAACCAACGTCTGAAATTCAAGGGACGTTCGAACGTAAAGTTCCGTTCGAACGTTACTTACAAATTCTGCCTTCCAGAATCGTGCACAGGGGGTTATTTCTCCCAATATCAATACTTAAACACGCCTCCATTGACATCATTTCAGCATTTATAACCCTAGAAACACTTAGAGAGAAAGAGAGAAAGAGAAAAACACAAGATCAAAGTGGAAAAATAAGAGATTGAAGAGTTAATTCAAGATCATAACCTAGATTTCAAGAACATAAGATAGGGGATTTCTTCTCTTTCTCTTACATTGAGGCTAGGTTTACTTATATGTATTCTTTACACTCTAAATCTTAGACGTATGCTATAGGCCATTGATTCTTGATATCCTTATGAATATTAACATGCTTTAAACAATATGAATGGTAGGTTAACCATTAAATCCTTGTTCTTGGCTAAAAACCCTAGTTTTTCAAGAGAGATTAACTTTTCTTTAAGTTTTTCTTTATTCTTGATTTCAAAACCTTAGTGTTTCATATTGAACAACAAAATAGTGTTTACGATGATCTCTTATATTTTTCTTAAATTGTTCTTGAAATTGTCATATGGGAAATTGGGGATTTTTGGGATAGACTTTTAAATGGAGGAAATGAGTTTGGTATTGTATCTCTTATGAATGTGGGATGACCATGGGTGGCCTTTGACGAGATATCGTAGGGTGGGTAGATGTTGCTTGCTCCGTGTTGGTTGACCTTTTTTCTATTCGCTTACGGGTGCCGTGTATGGGGATTAGTATATTATGCCTGGGTTGGATTCGTTATTGTCGGTGCATTGGTATGGGACAATGTAGTTGGTAGACGCCCTTCTTGAAGTTTGATATCCTTGAGAGGGTTTGTGTGCATGTGGGCCTAGATATTACTCAATGTGTCGATTCATGTGGATTGCCTTACATCATAGTAGAGATACATGTTTATAATGTTGTCATGACGGTATTTGTTAGTAATTGTTCATTCTACCAGATACGGTTTCTACAAGAGTTTTGGGAAGTATGAAATTCTGCAAGAACTTGTGAAAAACGATTTATGGTGGAATGTATTATTAATGGTGTATGAGTTCCATTTATTCAGTAAATTACTGTTGTTACCTAAACTTGAGATCTGTTTAAAATATCCCTATTTTACTTCAAAATGCTGTATATACTATTTGCGAAATGAGACCGACCTATTTTAAATATTTCTAAACCTTGTATGAATTTGGAAAGATTTTGCTACAGAGTTTCGTGCTCACCCCCTACAGCTAAATATTTTTCAGATTATACTTTTGAGGAGGAGTTGAGAGTCGAAGAGCCTATACATTGGGAGGTTCCACCCGAGGGGAATCTAGATCCAGAGGTGAACATATAGAGTTATAAATTCTTTTGTACTAGACTAGAGAAGTTACCTTGAGATCATGTAAAGGCTAGTCTTTTTGTTTTTCTGCTGCAAATGTATTTTGATTCTTTTGAGATGTAGATGCCATAGTTGGCATATTCTTTTGATATTGTGGCCATGACTTGACATATTCTTTTGGGATGACATTATGGATATGATATATGGTGATTTGAAGTTTATTTTATTATGGATAAATGGACCCAGTGTGGTCAATAGCTATGCATATGTGGACCCTGTGAGGTCAATTGTAGTATAATTGTACATGTGGTATTTTGGGTAGGGAGACTCTACCCGAATTTTGTTAAAGTATCAATGTTTGAGGAATGAAATTTTCTTATTATTGGATTTATTTAGTGCTCTCATGATATGAAGGGTGATTAGTGAGTAATGCTTCCAAGGTGTATTTTGGGGTGTTACAAGTTTGGTATCAGAGCTTAGGCTTTAGGTCTTACATGTGAGCTATAAGTTATGGATTACCACTAGAAAGGTAGGACTAGGTTGAAGAAACCTTAGGCTTGAATTTTTTTGGGGTTATGTGTTTATCACATAGGTGAGATTTGTTGTTTATTTAGGATAGGGGTTAATTATTTGTTCGAATTCGATGAGTTGTCTTGCTACGCACGAGTTTGTGGCCACTGATGCAAGGAGGGCTGAACGCTTTGAACAAGATTTGAGGCCTCCTCTTTGCGAGAAGATGGTCACACCCTGAATTCGAGAATACAAGTATCTTGGGAATGTGGACGTGGACGTGGACTTGAACGTGGACGTGGACGTGAACGAGGACGTGGAATTAAACGCGGACGTGTACGTGGACGTGGACGTAATTGGACAGAGACTTCAGATAGTTCGAGAAGATGAAGTGACTCAGGCTAGAACAAGCAGTGATCTGCGCCAATGCTTTGCATGCGGAGAGTATGGACACTTCAAGCATAGATGCCCCTTGTTTTTCCCAAGGACTGAGCAAACAACCGAGCAAGTATTAGCAAACAAACCACCTCTAAAAAGGCCAGCACAGTAGAGACCTCAGATAGCTCGAGGAGCTGGAGTCGTACCAGAGAGAGTAGGCACGGATGCACGCCGACGCTTTGCTTGTGGAGGTGTTGGGCACTTCAAAAATAATTGTCCATTACTTTCCACCAAGACCAGCCCAGCAACTAGGCGAGTGAAAGCAAACATGCCACCGCTATGACAGCTACGGCCACCATAGAGACCGTTACAAGCTCAAGCCCCTAGTGACGCCCATCAAGGAAGGATTTTTGTTTTGACTCAACCGGAGGGAGATGCCTCCAATGCCGTTGTGAAAGGTATTGTTCTTCTCTACAATTCTTGGGCCCGAATTTTATTGGAGTCCTATGTGACCCATTCTTTTATACGTACTGCGGATGCTCTGGAATTGAGATTGGATTTTGAGGAGCTAGAACATGCTTTATATGTTGACTTGGCTACGGGAGAACAGGGGGGATACCAGGCGGGACTGTAAGGGTTACGTGCAAGGGAATTACATTTCACTTACCAGTAGGTTTACTTATATGTATTTCTTGACTCTAAATCATATCTATTTGTTATGAAATCCTCATGTCTTGCCATTCTTGTTAATATTACCTTGTTCTAAGATATATTATAGTTAAGTGAACCCTAAATATTTTCTTATGCCTTCGAAACCCTAGTTTCCAAGGGAATTGTATGTTCTCTTGATTTCTTCATTTATTCTTGATATCTAAATTTGATATGAACTGGGTAGTGACTCTAACTCCGGTGATTCAGTTATTCTTGATATTCAATACTTAATATTTTTTATTTTTGGTTCCAAGACTTGAGTGTTCTTTTGGTCTTGATTTCTAAGCTTTATAATTCTTTGTTCTTGATTCCACATCTTGATAGTTGTTTGTTATTGATTTCGATACATGATTGTTCCTTTATTTTGAATTCTAAGCTTGATATTCGTTGATATGCCTTTCAAAAAGTGATTGTTCATTTGTTCTTGATTTTCAAGCTTAATACTCATTTGCTCTTGATAGCTAAATTTGATATTCGTTTGATTGATTCTAACTATTGTAATTCATGTATTCTTGATATTCAAGACTTGACATTCATTGGTTCTTGATTTCAAGACTTGATTGTTCCCTTGTTCTTAATTCCCAAGCTTGATCATTTTCTTGTTATTGATTTAATTCCCAAGCTTGATTATTCATTTGTTATTGATTCCAAGAGTTGGTTGTTCCTTTATTTTTAATTTTCCAAGCTTGATGATCCATTGGTTCTTAATATCTAAATTTTATATTCATTTGTTATTGATTCTACCCCTTGTGATTCATTTATTCTTGATATTCAATACTTGATATTCATTTGTTATTGAATTCTAACCTTGATATTCGATTGTTCTTGAAATCTAAACTTGTTATCCATTTGTTATTGAATTCTAACCTTGATGTTCAATTTTTCTTGAGATCTACACTTGATATTCATTTGTTATTAAATTCTAACCTTAATATTCAATTGTTCTTGAGATCTAAACTTGATATTCCTTTACTCTTGATTTCTAAGCTTGATATTCATTTATTTTTGATTTCAATACTTAATTCCTCCTTGTTCTTGAGTTCAAAACTTGATACTCTTTAGTTCTTGATTACAAAGCTTGATATGCATCTGTTATTGACTCCAAGACTCGATTGTTACGTTGTTCTTGATTCCACAGCTTGATTATTTGTTTGTTCCTTAAATTCAAAACTCTAGTGATTGGTATTGACCAATAAAATGGTATTTTCGATGATATTATGTTAATCTTTCTTAAATTATTTCGTTGAAAAAGTGTATGTAGATTCAGATGTGAAATCTGGGGAGACCATGTATTCCTCAAAGTATCACCTAAGAAAGAAGTGTTGGACGAGTTCCATCGTTCCAAGTTTTCCATACATCCGGGTAGTACCAAAATGTACAGGGACATGAAAAGGCAGTATTGGTGAAAGGGAATGAAGAAGGATGCGGCTAGATACGTTTTAAAATGTGCGGTGTGCCAGCAGGTGAAGATCGAACATCAAAGGCCAGGAGGATTACTACAGTCTTTGCCTATTCTAGATTGAAAGTGAGATCACATTACCATGGACTTCATGTCAGGTTTACCGCGGACGACACGCGGTCATAATGTAGTATGAGTTATTGTGGATAGACTCACCAAGTCTGTCCATTTCTTGAGTATGAAGACCACGGATAACTTAGAGACCTTGAACAAGCTCAACATCCGTAAAATTGTCAGGTTGCATGGAGTTCCGCTCTCTATTGTGTCGGATCGTGAAAAAATTATTGGTGAAAAAAATTAATTTATTCAAAATATATATTTATGATCGTAGTTGCTCTAATACCATGTTAAGAGTAAAGGATTAACACAATATTAGAGAGAAAGAGAGAGAGGTTAAAAACTTAACCTAGCTCTCATACATCACTTGTATTTATAGTTTACTCACAATAATAAGAATTATACATACTCCCTCTTACTATTAACGATTTAGACCTAATACTCTTAACAGAGAGCAAAGAAGATACTAGTGGTAGTAGAATGAGTAATGCAACAAAATGTTAGAATTAGTCGAAGGTTCTTGGTAGAGCAAGAATCTCACCGGGTAATCAATTTTCAACAATGCGATTATTGGTGAAAATATGAAGATGAAAGATGAAAGAAGAATATCCGAGTTTCTAAAGCAAAGAGACCCAAGAAAGACTACAATTCTAAATTTTATGGAAAAATAAGAAGTCTACTTATAGATGCATATAAATGTATTTATACTTGGTTGCAACAGTCCAAGTATTCTAGCCCCTGAGTACTTCAATAATCCATTAATCTTTAATCTTCAAGAAACCTAAAAATTCATATGTCACTCACACTACAATTTAAAAAGAGTAGGGAGTATACAAATGTGGGTGAGACTAACACACACAAAAAAAACCTAGAAAATAAAAAATACTTTGAAACTAAGCTTACTAGAGCCCAATATAACTCTACTTTTGGGCTTGCTTCGTCTTGAAATCCTCGTGGATGCCTCTGTAGCAATCCCATTGGATGGAGAAACTTGACTCTAGCAAGAAAGTTGTCAATTTAGGCATGTACATTTGTATCAATCCTTTCCAATTCCTCCCGGCCTGTTCATGTACTTTCACTTGCTAGTTTGCCCAACCACTTCAACAAAATTTGTCTATATTTGTTGTCTTTCCTTGGTTTTATTTCTATACCATCCAATACATCTTCGACAACTTCCAGTTTTGCCTTTGGAAGTTAACTGTTGTCTCTGTGGAAAGTGTTTCTGAATCAAATCTTTCAAACAAATACATGTCATACATGTGGAATATGCAACTAATTTCTATGTTTGGTGGCAATTCTAACATATAAGCATATGACCCAAACTTCCTTGACTTAAGCTTATAATAACTGCCTTTGAAAAATATATCTTGCTTCAAATGCATGATCACCATCTCACCTTCTTCATAATCCTTTGCTCACTAATATTGCAGAGGATTTGTTCTTGATTATTGCCTTCACTTCCTTATGTACTCTTTCAATATGATTTGCAAAATCCTCTCCCACTTCACCCACCTTTGCCTCTTGCAGTAATGGTACTAGGTCAAGAACATTTCAAGAACCTTTGCCTCTTTATATTTCTTTTCATTGGGTTGTAGTAATCAAATTCAACTTGCAATATTTGTAATCCTACATCGTTGCATAACTTCCAACAAGGCATATGAATAAGTATCTAGTGTTTCGGTTGACTACCTCTTTTTGACCATTTGTTTGTTGATCGAAAGTGCTAGAATCATGAAGTTTAGTTCCAATTTTTTTCCACAGATTCCTCAAAATTGCCACAAAAGCATGATATCTCTACCAGACATGATAGAAGTTGGAACAAAATGTAGTCTCACCACTTCTCTAGCAATAAATCATATACACGTGCAACTTTGTTAGTTCTCAAACAAGGAATGAAATGTGCCATTTTAGAACAACGACTCTGATGTAGGACGGAAGAAGAAGAAATAAGGTAATAGAAAGAAGTAGAAGAGATACCAAACCCTCACAAGGATTAGGTTAAAAAACACACAAAATTCTCCATAGAAAAACAGTTTTTATTATATCACTCTCTAATAAAAATAGTTGCGATTATACAATTATTTATAGGCAAAGTTCCCTATCAAAATAAAAACTATTCTCCAACTAAAATTCTAAAAGTGTTTCATAATTAAACTCTTAAACTCCTATATTACTAGAACTATATAATAATTTCCTAATCAAATTCTAATCACGACTCCTAGTCATATAAATATTCATAAATCAAATAATAATAATAATAATAATAATAATAATAATAATAATAATAAAACTACTAATTACACTTTTTTTGGACCAAAAATTCCTAGTCTTTTTCCTAGGCTTCCAAAAGTCAACTGTATTGGTCCAACCAACCAATGACTGTGCCATCAATTCTCCCTTGCTGAAAAGAACTCCACTCCAGTGAGTAAGTGATTAACCCTACAAGTGTGTAATTTGAAAAAAAAAATTAGTAATCAGATTAATAAGATAAACTAATTAAAATTTATTAATTAAATTCAATTAGAGTTTAGTGTGTAAATTTGTGTGTTACTAATTTTATGCTTGAAATTGTAGGGTCAAATACAGAAATATCGGAGAATACAAAGCAATTTTGCAAAGCTTGAAAAATACGAAGGACTAAAATGCAAATACAACCATGCAAGCTCCAGCAATCTACAAGTGGCAGCTGAGTCAGCATTATTGCAAGGCTTTGTGGCAGCTCAAGAAGATGACACCTGGAAAATTACTGCAAGGCTTCACGGTTCGGACCATGCAGTGGGTGTCCGGATGGCCACCTCAGCTGTTTGTCTTCCTTGTGCCTATAAATAGGGGTGCTTGTTCATTACTATTGCCATTCCACTCCAAGAGGGCTGGCCACCAAAGCTCCAAAGAGAGAAAAGAGAAAGAAAAAAGAGAGAAAGAAAGGAGAAAGAGAAAATCCAAGTTGAAAGCCGGTCCGTCCTATGTTCTATATTTTTACATTTATGTCATATCTTTCTATTCAGATAGTTGAACAACCGTTACTTCGTTGTTTTAATTAATGATAAAGGTGGTTATGTTTCAAGTGTTCCTTGTGAAAGAGGTTTTATAGTTTACCGTTTAATTTCAGTTGTAATAACGAATACCCGCACCCCTTGCTGGTCTGTAGCAATGGTGCGTGAGTAGGTGTTTATATATCCTTTGGTGAAGGGTGAACATATGTTTATTCTTGGTTAGATTATGGAATGCTGATGTTTTAATTATATGTTTATCTATATACGTATTATGCACTTCATGCATGATACAATGATGTACGTAGTTTTGGTGTTGTGCATGGAACTATGTCATCAATGTATCATCAACCAGCCGGTTAAATAACCATGACATTCTTACCGGTATGACTTGTCCTCCATTGGAATGCTGAGGATGTTTTACTGATGTATGGTATAAAACCTAAATGATTCTCATGAATGGCTTATCCTTCTGGGTTATTTGAGTTGTTTAATTATTATATATAACTATATTACGAGTCTAACAACCACGGCGTTCCTACCGGTATGGCTTGTCCTTCACTAGAATGTTGAAGATGTTTAACTGGTATATATATATATATATATATGTATATATATATTTATCACAAAAGACTTATTGAGCAATTCAAGTATTCTTCATGAATGACTTGTCCTTCTGGTTCACTCGAATTAGTCAATTGACACATCTATAGCTAGCTAACATAAGAAGTTGCCATATTATGACTATTACCACCAGCTAACCTATGAAATTGTTGTGCTATGTTTTATTATGTACACACTTACAATCAAAAGATCAATTGAATAATGCAACTATTCCTCATGAATGACTTGACCTTCTGTTTTACTTGGATTAATCAATTGACATAAATATAACCAGCTAACCTAAGAAGTTACTATGTTATGATATAATACCACCAGCTAACCTAAGAAGTTGCTGTGTTATGGTTTATATACATCAGACTTACCGGTTGACTTTCCAGTAAAATGAGTGTTAGTTGTTGTAAGGTAGCATTTTCAGTATTTAACCAATATAAAACATATGAGAACCTTAAACTGAATGGTATCTTCTATATTATCGTCATTTACAAGCTTACCTCGACATTTTATTTTATTAGACTAGTAATCAAATCTAAGCTCACACCACAAGCTATCTAACAATACACTACTTTAAACAACAACTTTACTATTTTTATTTATTTTATTGTCTAAATTACTGAAAACTCTTCGTGGGATCGATACTTGGACTTAAAACCGAGAAAACTATAATTTGACTATTTATACTTGGTGTGTAATATAATATAATTCAGACACACTAAAAAGTGCGAATCAAGTTTTTGGCACTGTTGCCGAGGAGTTAAGGTAATTTAAAAAAAATAAAATAAAATAATTTTTTTTTGTTTGTATTATATGTTTATAGTTTGTTTGTTTGTTTTTAATAGTCTATGCTTGTTCATTTATAAGTAGGTTCTGTAAATCAGTCAACTTCTCCATCCTCATCAACTTCATCATCAAATCTTCACAAGAATCTTTTGATTTAAGTATGGCTCAAAACATACATAGGGAGGAAGAAGCTAGAGAACAAGAAGTAGTTCAAAATACTCGACCATTAAGAGAATATCTACATCCTATAGGAACTAATGCATGTTTTGTTTTTCTAACAGATACTCCAAATATTAATATTATGCCAGGAACAATACAGTTACTACCACAGTTCCATGATTTGGAAGATAAAATTTCGTATGTTCATATAAAAGAATTTGAAAAAGTTTGTGGATTTTTGCAAGATAATTCTGAAATAATCAGATTAAGAATTTTTCATTTTTCCCTGAAAGATAAAGCTAAACTATGGCTTAACGTTTTACGAGAAAATTCTATCACAAGTTGGCAAACTTTACAAACTGAGTTCTTTAAAAAAAAATTCCTATGCATCGCACCAATGCATTAAGACGTCAAATAATGAATTTTACTGTAAAGGAAAAAGAAATTTTTTATCAATGCTAGGAAAGATTCAATGATATTCTTCAAGCTTGTCCACATCATGCATTTGAAAATTGGGCTTTAGTTGGTTTCTTTTATGATGCTCTTCCACCTGTAATGCGACATATTAAAAGCAAGACATTCATAATGTAAAGAGACAAGGATGAAATGGAGATTAAAACTTAACTAAATGCAAGAAATCTTAAACTAAGAAGAGAAATCAACAATACACATTTTAAACTAAGAAATGAAGAACTTGAAAGCATAAATGGTGAAATCTAAGTTACACAACTAAACTTGAAATAGACTTGAAGTAAATGACATTAAGATAATAAAATGAAGATTACAAGAGTATGAAAGCTTACTACAACAATAGCAAGTGAAATGGGAGAAGAAAATGCAAAAATAAAATTTACTATTCATCATCTTCAACCTTGGAACTCTCTCTCTATATCTACTCCTAAGCTTAGGTAGCCAACCCCCCCTCTTTGATACAATGTGGAATGTTGATTATATGGAGTGTATGCCTTGCAAAAAACGTCCATGAGGGTCCCCCCTAGCTGTGTGCTCTAGCTCCTATCAAGAGGGGGCTGAAATGATGCATTTGACATGCTAGGAGAGCTTAGCCTGGCAGCCCACTGAGCAGCCCACTTTCTCCCATGCTTCATTAATGCCAAGTCTCTAAAAGCCTTCAACTAGGGTGTGGAGGGGATGTTCTTGTGTAAGGAATGTCAGGGAACAAGTGGGAGACGAGTAGGAGGGACCCCCAAGCAAGTGGACCAAGAAAAAAAACGTTCTGGTCTGTTTCAGGAATGACTACCGGTAGATCGGGCGGTAGTTGTCACTCCAGTAGCCTTTGACTACCGGTAGTCAAACGGTAGTCAATTTTTCTCTAGACCAGCTTTGGTAGAATTTGAATAACTCTTGATCTAACTGTTGGATTGAGCTAAAATTTTGATACTATATAGAAGACATCCATATCTACAACTTTCATGTTTTAAACTTTTCTAAATTCTGAGTAGATCATGGTCAAAATGGAGGAACTCCGAGGCAGTACTTCCAAACGATGTGGCTGCTAATGCCCTTGTTCCCAAGCACCAATGCCTTACTGATTTCTTCACTTTTAAGCCTCCCATCCTTCATGTATTGTGTCCATGCCTTCACCACACATCCATCATAGTTGCAAGGTCCTAAGATTCATCATTTAAGCTATCAAAACATGCAACATCAAAATATCAACATTCTTGATAATTCCGGCTAACACTAGGTACTTATATGCAAAAGTTGGGTTAGAATGCTTGTAATGAGGCCGTTAAATATGCAATATTATGCACTCATCAACTGACGCACTTTATGAGCTCTTATATCAACAGAGTGCGTATCCAATCACACGGTCTCTCCACCGAGGGATCTTCTAATCCCTTCTTGCTAACCTCAACCCAACTTATCATGCAACCATGTGGCTCAGCTAGGCCTTCGGCCTAACTTTCCAAAGCCTTCCGTCAATCACCAAGGGTGGTGTTGACAACAACCATGCACACATGTCATATGGATCAATTTAACTACTTTTCTACTTATTTAAGGCCAATTATATCAATTGCATATAATCACCAAAATCCTTCACAATGTCAATACATAAAATAGCACATATTGACATATCTTTCCAATACAATTCACAAGCATGTTACTCCTATTTTGTCAAAATAACAAGCTTCAAACATTCAAGCATTTTATCAACACGTATGCAAGGCACAACTTATAAAACACATAGCATGCCTCAAATTTCATATTTCCAAGAAATTACATAGGTAACTTCTACACATCAAATTCAAGCTAAAGTTTAGCTTAAATCATCATATGCCAAGTTTCCTCATTTCCATGTCCATAGACATGTCTTAGGTCAATTTCTATATCAAACCCTTAGTCTGTCAACATCCAAGGGTCGAATAAAACCAAAGTAAGAAGAACTCTACCTCTTGAAGGGTAAATCGAAAAGAAGAACCTTCAAGAACACCAAAAAGGCCCAAAACTCTTGATTTTTCCTAAAGTCTCCTCTTGGATCTTCGGTGAAATCTCTTAATTTTGGTACGTAGATGTATCCCTCCTCGAAGTGATCTACTTTAAGTCTTGGCTCGACGGATTTTGACCTACAGAACTCCGAGAATCGGCGAAAAAAATCCTGGTTTCTCTCTTTTCTCCCACACGTTAAAAACAGCAGAGTTCAGCTGATATTTTGTGCAAAATATCTAATTTTAGTGTCTATTTATAATTTTGAATACTTTGCCCGAGTCATGCCACATGTCCCCCACTTGTCTAGGTTCATTTTCGCCATAAAATGATTTGTTTCATTCATGTTTAAGTTCAATTTAATTTTATTCAAACTTTTATTCAAATATAAATAAATTTATAATTTTTATTTTTGGGGACCTTTGTGAGGTCATTCGCCACCCAGTCGTCTTGTAAAACATGAAAAATTTGACTATCTTAAAATTTGACGAAATTAGTTTGAGTGACTAGATTTCACGATATGAATCCAACGGCGAAATCTGTTGCGTCATTCGAGCTCTAGAGCACACGTATTTTAGCTCTGCATCATTGTGGTAAAATGACCATTTTGCCCTTTTTTTGAAAAGATTCAAATTTATTCGGGTTTTCACAATATGTGCTTGGTGACCAAGTAAGAGGTGGAGGGTTGGATCTCGACTTCCTCATCATGTAAGTCCTTTAGGTCATTTTTACATGACCTGATTATTTTTATGTATCCAAACATTCCATGTACTCTTTGACTTTTGACTTTATCACGACCTAAAAGAATTAATATTCAACTACTTTAACATGTTATCTACAACCATGACTAATTTGGCTTTCTAAGACATTGGAAGGAAAGAGGTTAGTTATGAACTAAGTGATATGAGGGCAAAAGAAAGACCATTTAAAATATCCCTCGATATATTCATTGATGACAACTTTGGGCACTACCACATAAAGTGACAAAGTGTGCATAAAGGTGAAATTTTCAAGAGAGTAAGAATGCTCATAAAGGATTAGAGATGCTTGAATTGATGTATATGAATGGATCTAGAGTACTTAACAACATTTATTTTATGGTTGATATCTCTATTAGGGGTGATAATCGAGTCGTGTCTTCCGAACTTGAGTATGCTCAGGCTTGCTTTAGTTGTTCAACTGATGTATAGGCTCGGCTCGGCTCGAACTCGATTGTCCAGCCTAGTTCATTTTTGTAGCTTAGCTCAAATCAAGCTTTCCAGTTTATGTTACTGTCCAATCCTCAATCCAAAATCCACAAACAAAAAATCCATATAATTTGAGAATAAACATCAAAAACTCCATATCAATGATATTGGTGTGCGTAATTCACAACCAAAATTAATTACATACCTCTACACTACAAATATAATAGTGGCAAGCAAGGGTCAATGCCACAGAGAAATGAATTAACTTAACTGGTAACAAGTGCAATAATATGTAAATAAAAGGGGGGTTTGTTTGTTACAAAAGAAGATTATAAAATTGTTGACAATAATCAATTAATGAAATGTCAATTCAAAGGCAATTCAACCGTTGGTTATGGACTTGATCATAGACACACAAGCAATCAATTCCTATCAAAAGCTTAGTTCAAAGATCATTCAGATGCTAAACGACCTTCTTCATCTCTATAAACATTAATACAAGCCTAGTACTCATATTAAATCTTGTTATTAATCAATTCAGTATTAAAAATCCTCCTTCTATAAATAACAGCCTTAAGAACAACTAAGTTTGAATAACAAATCTCCACCAGGGAAGAACTATTAATCCAATTTATAATTCCCTTAGATTAATAACAAAAGTTTGGAAAACAATTGCATAATCTGATTGCTACTACAATCAAGTTTCAAGACAATTACGGATCAAGAACTTAATCTAGCATTCATCACATTGAACATCAATTAATGTGCACCTTAATCAAAAGAACTATGTAATCTCATCAATAAATCAGAGAATCATATCATTCGAACAAAATTTGATATTAAAAAATTAAACCAAGTCTCACAAAACCATATACCAACTTAGAATACCTTCAACCGAACAAAGAAAATCAGCTGCTCATTGCTTAGGTAAACTCTCTCTCCTTGTTCTGCCTCTTCCCCATATTCCAGGAAACCTTAGATACATATAGAAAACATATGACACTTCCCCAGGCGTGCACAATGATTGAGTATTTTTCCTGCAGTTCCTAACTTACTAACATCTCCCTTGATGTATGTGTGAGGGGGAGTGTCACTCTCCCTTGGGACGATGTCAAAAGAAATGGCAAGGAGATAATGGAATGGGATGAATGAAATGTGTGTGTGTGTGTGAACAAAAGTGCTCCCCAATCGCAAGGAGACTTTCGTTGGTCGTGTTTTACTTGGAAAAGTATTCCAAAGTCGTCTCCTCAGGGAAGGAAGTGAACCATCATGAAGGTAATTTTTATTAAAAAAAAGTGTAAAATCATTTTTTTTGTTTTGGATTGGAATTTGGTGGTGGTTTGAGTTGTGATAATGAAATGAAAACAAGTGTTGGCTAATCCAAAGAGGTCATTCTAATGGGAATCTCAATTCAACTCAAAACCTTCCTCTACTGGTGCATGGATGAACGATTGATTCGTGGGAAGCTAGGGACGAGATGATGAGGATCCAAGCATAACCCGTAACCAAGCCTACGGGATATCAAGGACTCACAACCATATCCACTCTCAACCCAGTCAAACCGAACCATCGTACACCGAAAGGAGGAAAGACAATAAGTTGAAATAATATACCCAAGAGGAGGTCTCCCTTGGATTAGCCAACTAAAAACTTAGCTACTCATAGTTAAAGTAAAGACAACAATTAAATAGGAAGACATTATGAATAAATAAAGGTTAGAACTAAACATAAACGAATTGCATCAATATAACCAATCTTCGACAAATGGAAGTAAAATAAAACAAGACTTAAATTAAAAGAAAGCAATAATTAATTGGTGGGTATTCCACAACCAAGGAACACTACTTGGTGGGTATTCCACAACCAAAAGATGATAATATCATAAAATAAAGTAACAATACAAAGAAAGCAATAAACGAAATGCATTAATATAAACGATCTTCGACAAAGAATGAGTGAATCACGTTCCACCCTTCACGACTTCGGTAAAGCTCTAGAAAAGTGGAAGAGTTTCACTCCTCTAAGGGAAGAAAGAAAGCAATAACAACTTGGAGGGATTTTCACAACCAAGAACTCTAACAAAAACTTTTTATCTAACAAAAACTTATTTCTCTCAACAAACTTATGTCAAGAAACAAACTTATTTCTCTCAACAAACTTATGTCAAGAAAAAACTTATGTCCTTACAAGCCACAAAAGGGGTGGTATTTATAGGCAAAGCCTTTACAAACCCCAAGGGATAACATTTACAAACCCCAAAAATACCATTCACAAGCCCAAGGGATGACATTCACAAGCTTCCAAATGTTGTCATTCACAATCTTCCAAAAGTTGTCATTCACAACCTTCCAAAAATTGTCATTTCACAAGTTTCCAAAATATGACATTTGGATTACTTTAATCTCTTTTTGTTTAGGGCTTTAATAATTGTCATCTTAGAATTCATAATTGGCTCCCCGGTAGTTTGTAGCTTTGATGTATAAAACCCTGAAATGAACAAAAATTAATGCATTATCTCTAATTCACACACTAACCGTAATAGGTCAATTTTGATTAGTTTAACTTTGTTTAACTAACACAATTGACCTATTAACTTAATTAAATCATGCATTAATCAAGATTAATCACACCCTCTAACTTAAACATTATTAGTCCCTAGTAATAAATAACAACAGAAGACATCACTTTCGTAGATAACACGATTGCATTTAGCTTATGCAACAAGCCGTTAAACCCCTAGGTGATCCCTAGTGGACGAGTTTTGTCTCGTGAAGGTTTCCAGTGAAGGTACCTACAAACTTTTTTTTTTTTTTTGGGTCCAATATTTAAAGCATATTCCCTCATCTTAATTAGCACTGGGATGTTGAAATTGCTTTGTCTTCTGAATCTGAACTAATCACACATGAGACACATCATAGTTTTAAATGCTATTCTAGAGTATCCACATACACATTTTCTTTCAAAACTCATGTGTGTGTGAAATGAACATGTAATTTTAAAAATTTACACAACGGAATCCACATTCACATAGTTATCCAAATTCAGCTTTGATGCAAAACTCACCAAGGGTATCTCTCAAAAATGAATCACACAATGATTATCTGTCATGTTCTTCATGTGTATATGTGAGATAGAATATTGTGTTCAAACGAAATATACTCACATATAATCCAAAAATGAAGCACATGCATAAAAATGAAACAACCTTGGCATAATCTCATGAAATGAATGTTAGGGCACTAGATAGCAAAATTAACTTTTCTTAAAAAGTGTACATCCCCCATGCTTCTCTAGATCATTTAGG
>CM042193.1:17475448-17485839 GCA_023539305.1 Ilex asprella | reverse complement strand
ATATATATATATTATTTAACGGGTAACGGGGATGAGTTAGGGCGGGGCGGGACGGGGGTAAGGGTAAGTCCATCCCCGCACGGGTTTATACTGGTATTCTCGTATACATCCACCATCTAATACGTATAGTCCATCCAAACGGGGCTAGTTTGGACGAATATCTATCTTTTTTGATCCACTATTATCCCTACTTGGGGCCCACCTCCTCTTTTTTTTTGCCTGCTTGGGCGCCGCCTCCTTATTCTCTCTTTTTTTTTCTTGGCTTTCTTTAGGCACCGCCCCCTTCATTCTTTCTTTCTTTCTTTTTTCTTCTCCTTGGGCCTGGGCGCCGCCTCTTTTTTTTTTTCTTCTTGGGCATTGGCCCTTTGGGCGCCGCCTCCTTCATCTTTTTTTTTTTTGAGTAAGATGATGGATCCTTGATTCAAAGTGAGAAGATACTTTAGCGCAGAGTCCATAGGTAGAGTGGGCGACGCTGAGAGCTTGAGCGGCCCCAACATGGTGATGGAGGAGGTCCTGATGAAGAAAGACGGTATCATGGGTAGTGTGGGCAACGCCCTGTCACATGCTAGCGGCTTAGGTCTTGTACTAGGTGCTCGTGAAGGTGAGATGAGAGACTGGACGAGATGGGAGGACCCATCCCCATGAGCGACGCTAATGCTTTGTTGGGCGGTGCCTACTTTGTTGTGGGCCCCTGCATGGCATATAGGGAGACTTGGTAAGCTGTGCCAGCTTGACAAGCGAGGCAAAAGCATTACATGCGGCTTTGGGCACCTCCTTTGAGCTAGAGGGAGAGTTGTGTTCTAACAGGTAGCTGTCAGGCATTCTCGGGAGACAAATTGGCATTCTAATTTTTTGCTAGAGAAGGAGACTGTGATACCCTTCGGCTATGCTGGTTCTTAACCTTATCTCTTTTTTTAGGAGCTCATGTTGATAGGGCGATGATAGAGGTGGAGGTTCTCTGCTTTTAGGTTGGTGTCTTTCCCTCCTCTCAAGAGAGCAAGGTTTAATGCTCCCAGTGCTTCTCGATCAAGGTCCGATGGCTAGGTTATTTATCGGAAGCGGGATCCGATGATGGTCCCATTCCTTCTTAGACTGGGATTTTGTGTGTATCAGAATTAGCCCTTGTACGGAGTTGAGACTCCAGTGTAGTTTTTATGAGGATTGTGGTTTCACCCTACTTTTAGTGGTGGCTTGGTTACAGACGACCCGAGCTTCAAAATTGTGCCTAAAAAAATAATATTTTCTCAATATTAAATATTAAAATATCTAACATGATTACTTGGAGAGAGAAACAAGTTGTTTGCATAAGAGCAAAGTCAAAGATGTGGATGTCCCGTGAGAAGGTCGCATGAACTAAGGTCGAGTTGTGCATAGTCTCTTGTGCTGGTTGTCATGGCAGAGGCTTGTAATACATAGGCTGAGCTACGTATAGTCATGGGAGATAATTGTCATAGAAAAGGCTTACAAGGTGTCTACATGCGCGAGAGCAGATTCATAAGGCTGTCATAGTAGAGGTTTACAAGATGACTACATGCGTGAGAGTAGAGTCATATAGATGCTGTAACAGAAGCTTACAAGGTGACTACATGCGCGAGAGCAGAGTCATATGGTTACCGCAGCAGAGACTTTCAAGGTGACTACTTGCACGATAACAGAGTCATTAGTCGAGCAATGTATAACTTAGGAGATGGCTGCCGTAGCAGAGGCTAGATAAGGTCGAGCTTCTTTGCGAATCACCAAAGAGTGCGAAGCTGGAGATATAGGCTACTAAAGAACAGTTGGTACTTGAGCGACAGGCACAAGAGGATGTCGCGGAGCTTGTATGACAGGCACGAGAAGATGCTGCGGAGCTTGCACAGTAGGCACGAGAAGATGTCGCGAAGCTATTAAGGCTTGAGCGGCAGGCACGAGAGGATTTCGCTGAGGAGTTTAGGCTAGCGCACGAGAGAACTGCTCGACTCGAGGCTGACCTTCAAGCAGCACTTAAGAGAGCTACTAGGACAGTGGCTCACTCTATAGAGATGGAGGAGATGAGGAGGACGCTAAGGAGCTGGGCGCTTGGGTGATGGGCGCTTGGTGCTGGGCGCCCACTGATGGGCACCTACTATTGGGTGCCTGAGGTTGGGTGCCTGGTGATGGATGTCTGGTGATGGGTGCCTACTGTGGGGCACATAGTGATGGGTGCCTGGGTACAGAGCAGAGAAGTCCTTCTTGGGCAACATGCAGAAGGAGAGCAACAGTCATCCTAGTGGACAACAACTAGCCTGGGTGATGCAAACCTGATTGCTGGCCTGGACGGCGCTTGCCTGGGCGCTTGGTGCTAGGTGCCTAGTGATGAGCGTCTGTGATGGGTGTCTGGTGAGGGGCACCTGGTGAGGGGCCCCATGATGGGGGCTGCTTGGCGCCTAGAAGTGAGAGGTTACTATTCCTCTCCTGTTGGAGGGAGTGGTGCTCCTCCTAGAGGGTGAAGAACAACGCCTCTTTGGGCAAGCATCAACTGAATGATCTTCTGATTTTGGTTTACCAGCAGCTGCATGATTTGTAGGAGCTGTCGTCCGACGACGGAGCTGTCGTAACAAATGGCTCCGACGGTGCGAGGGGAGGCAGAGCCTCCTCCCGATGTACCAAGTAGTTGTTTCTCAGTTACTGAGACATTAATCGGGTAGTGATTGCCATAGATTAAGGGAGAGTAGAAAACTAGTCAATTTCTACAGATGGCGCCAAATTGATGATGCACAAATCGGTATTGAGCAAGATCAACAGTCAAGTAGATGAATGGGTGTGATTAATGAGTAGTGAACAAGCAATCAATGACAATCAAGAATTAAAATAGTAAATAATAGATCAACATAGAGATATATAGTGGTTCGGTCTGGTTGACCTACGTCCACTCTCGGGAATAACAGCGGTGGCCTGTGGTATTTTATTCATAATGTCGGGAGAGTAACTTCAGCTAGTGTTACCATGCTTTGAGGGAGAGAGAGAGAGTAATGTGTGTAGGAAGGTGTAGTGTGTGTAGGAATCTTGTAAAGCTCTCAAGGCCATGCCCTTTATGTGGAGAGGACTTTCATTATATAGGCTTAGTAAGGCGGTGAAACAGTGACGTGATAAAGAGTACTTCTACTATTTTAGTAAGTATAGTTATAGTAGGAAATCTTCGTGCCTATCCCAATATTTTCTCCCTCGTACACCTATTCCTTCGGAGAAGGATTCTGGTTTGGATTGGACTTAAGCCTGACTATGGACTTGAGTTGGAATGGCAAAGAGAAGTCATGAAGTGAAGAGGGCAAAAGAGGAACAGGCTTGGGCAACTCCCCTTGGTGTCCCTCTTGGGTGGCGCCCTCTTGGGGTGTCCCCTTGGGCGGCGCCCTCTTGGGTGACCCCTTGGGCAACGTCCCCTTGAGGGTGTCCCATGGGCTTTTCCTTCATGATCCTCTTTGATGTCTTAGGCTCCTCTTTGATGACTTGGACTCCTTTTCGGACTTTGGTGACGTGGACCCCTTTTAATTCATTGGGTCTAAGTCATTTTTTATTGACTTGGGCCTTCTTGATTTATTGGGCCTAACCCAGTTAATTTCGGGCTCATCAACAATCACCAAAGAATCACATTCAATTAATATTTTATAAACAAACAAACCATCATTTTGAACCAACTGCAGCCCATCCAACAAAGCTCTGAATTCAACAGTCACATTCGAGCCCTCATCATAAAAGAAATAAGCAGCTAAAACCAAACCCCCATATTCATTCCGCAACTAGATAGCAAAAAAAAAATCCAGCAACTACATAGCAAAAAAAATTCAGCAGCTATAGAGCAAAAAAAAAAAATCAACATACAACTGTATAAATTTCTGACTTTTCATCTGGGTTTTGCGCTGAATCTCATATTTTTGTGTAAATTTTTGACTTTTTTGTTCTCGATTTTGATCTGGACTTTGTACAGTGAATGAGTCATTTGAGAAGACAAGCTATTGATTGATGCCCAACATGGTGTTCTACTTGACAGCCCAAACAAAAAACAATACAACACAGCAAAAATGCAAAAAACTAAGATCAAGGACGAAGATTATTTACCTTGATGGAGAACCATTCACCGTCGAAGATGAAGATTAGAACACCTTCACTGTTCACCTTCATCGTCTGGGCTGAGAGAGCAAGAGAGAGAGGGGGAGGGGGTCTGACAACGAACAGACACTTGGAGAGGTTAGAGGGGCTAGGGTTTACCTTGAACAATTGCTATTTATATGGGTGGTCAATAAGTGTGTTTTTTTATCCTAACAAAATTCGATCCCTTGACCTCATTAATGCTCCGCGCACGTTAAACTTTTGTGATTTTTTTAAAAACGAATTTTTTTTCCTTTTTGAAAATCGTCCATCGTTTTTAAAACGATGACAGTAAAAAAAAAATAAAAACAGTTAACAAACGAATTTTTTATCCTGATTTTCTCCAAATATGAAAATAAAAACGAAAAATAGAAACATTACCAAACGGAACCAAAATTGACAATAAATTTCAACACCAAATAAAATCTGCTATCAATTCAAAGCTCATAAAGATACAAGTAGCATTACTCATCTATTTTTTAGTCTGAAAGTAGCAACAACATTTTTTGTATATTTCATGTATTATTATTATTATTTGAATAAGAAACGACCCATTTCATTAAACTAAAAGCATTACATCTTTAATAAATTTAGCTAGGCAATTAGCAACTTAATTTTCTTGCCTACGAGTTTAATATGCTTAGAATGAATCAAATTTAGTCTCACAAATCTAAATTTGTTCCACAAACTTAGCTATCTCCGATAAATTCACTTGCTTATTCTTAGCATCAATTACAATTTTAGAATCACCGTCAAGCGCTATCTTCTCATATCCAAGATTAGGGGCGGATTTACAGTGGTGCAGCTGCCCCCATTGCAATTTTGAAAAATTTTGGAGAGTAAGTTAAAATTTTAAAATATAATATAAATTATCCTCTTGAAAAGTTTTTAAACTTAAGAGTATTGCTAAATCTATTACGCTGCGTTTGGTACGCGGTAATGTTTTGCAGTAGGAATGGAATGAATTTGGGAATGGAATGAACTTAGGAATGGAATGAAATGCGCATTATCATTCCAATGTTTGGCAGCCGTTTAGAATTAAGTGCCGGAATGGAAAGTTCATTCCATTCTTATGTTTGGATAAAACAAATTTTTCATTGGAATGGAATCAACTTTAACCAAAATATCCATAGTGACTAAAAATAATTAATAACAATTTTTTTTTTATGATTGTGATTGCCTTTAAAAGTTGTGTAAAAAAATGATAATTAAAAAAAATGAGAATCCATTGAAAAAAATTAAACCCCTATGAATTTTAAAAAATATAGAAAATAAATTCCTTCAAAAATAGGTTCACAAATAGAAATCAAAATAAAAAACTATCTTTTTTTTTAAGAAAAGGAAAATTTTATTGATTGAATCAAGAAATTACATGATCAAAGAATTCTAAACACATTCAATACAGTTAAAATGATTTAATCCTTCGAAATGCTCCAAAAGTTCATTTCACCCATGGCAGCAGCCTCTTCTCCCCCATAAAACCAGTCACAGCACAGTAAAACAATTCAGCAACATAGGCACACATCAGCACAGCAGCTAACAGAACAGTAGCCTCATAAAACACTCACAGCACTGCAGTATATCTAAACCCAGTCAACAACAAAACTACCTCCATCATCCCTTATCATAAAAAACAATTACCTTCTTCTTTCTCACCGCAGGTAATTCCAATTGATCTTACAACAACATCCATTTCACTAAACAAGGCATATCAGCGAACACATGCTCACAATGTAGAAGAGAGGAATGCTCAAAGCAGACACATATCACACTCACTCTTCTCCAAGAACAGGAACCCCTATGCCAGGTCTGCCCAAATTACTGTATGGCTAGGAGATCTTAACTACAGATTACAAGGGATCAATACATTCCCGGCCCGAAATCTAATAAAGAATAACCTTTCTAAGGGATCAATACATTCTCAAAATTTCTAAGGGAACTGTGTTAAGTGGATTTTGCTGCATTTTCTTTGACCACTGTAGTTACTCACCAGCAAAGATCAACTTTTGCAAGAGACTGAAAGAGGGCAAATTTTCAATGGATACTGTGAGGGAACTTTGGCATTCAAACCAACATACAAATATGATGTAGGAAGCAGTGACTATGATACAAGTAACAAGTTACAAGGTATCCTCTGTTTTTCGATGTACATATAGTCAAGCCCAAAATGCAATTTTTGATTGGTTTGTTTTTTGAGTGAGCGGAGAAGACACAAAAAGAAAACATTATCATGGTCCTAAACTGAAAAAGTCAAAGGAAAGCATGAAGATGCAACTGGTTTCTATATTAAAAATCAATCCAATGATGTGCTAGTTGTGCAAAACATTCACAGAATTGATTTTTCCCAATCCAAAAAGGTTTAATATCATGAAACAGGACAAGTCTACTATTTCTACCTATTGTTTGGGAAATCTAAATCCAGCTCGAAATGGCACCCATAATAATAAGAAAAAAGAAAAAATTGTATATCCAGGATGATTTGGATCAAGTTTCAAGTAGTTAGAACCAAATTTGAGTCTCATTTCTAATGGTATTTTTAGCATATAGTTGGAAGGCAAACTAATATGGCACAAACAAACAAACATTCTACAAAATAAAAAATACATAAAAATAAAGGAGAACCAATGTATCAGTCCCAACTAAGTTTAAATCTAACAATACATTGTATTCTCTCAACGTTGTCTTCCTTTGATAATCATGTGTTCAGGAAATGAGAAAATAAAGAAAATATGTTAACCCTAACAAAACTCTGAAACGGATATGAGATTGTTGACGAAATTGATTGAGGTATTACCTAAGATTGGTGGCAAGGTTAGATCGTGTATGGTCATAGATGTAGTCCCGATCATTATTATGGTCCCTTGCATCACGAGGAGATGAGGAGGTAGAGAATAGAGATACTGTCATGGTTCCTAGTAAGGGAGGAGTAGTCATTGAGGTGGGTGTGTGTGTGTGTGTGTGTGTGTGAGTGAGAGAGAGAGAGAGAGAGAGACGATGGGTAGGAAAGAAGACGAAGAATGAGAAAAGAACAGAGAAACAAAGAAGGGGAAGAGATGGGGACCATCGGGTTTTTTGGTCAAATCAATTGGAGTTCATTGCCACGGATTTGGGAATGGGCAATACCACGTTTAATTTGGTAATCACTAATCTTATATTTTGTGGTATTAATTATTTCTAAGGAATGGTTAGGAATGGGAATGAATTTTTATTACCACAAATCAAAGAATGGAATGAACATTCCTAATAAGTAATGATAATTTCGTTCTTAAAATTTAATTTTATGTACCAAATAGAGTGTTAGAATGATTTTAATTTTTAAAAAAGTAAAAAGTTGCATTTACTTTATCAAGTCACCGTCATTAATTTTGTCGGTCTACTCTTTGGTCTGTTCGTCTGACTTCTAGACTATGGTTGAAACTTCATTTATTGAAGCATCAGCCTTCCAATTCCAAGGGCCTGTATTTGGAATTTACATGTTAAATTGAATTGACATTGAGAATTATAATTTGTTAACTTTTAGGATTAAATCATGGGAGAATTACATTCACATTTATTAAAGTTTGTCACTTGATCACTTAGATTCTTTGATATTTAAAATATTACACACAGACCCCATAAAATTTGTATGCGCGTAACACTTAAACTTCTGCTATAAATACGTTCGTTAATAAATTACACTTGGACTCCTAATCAAAAAATAAATAAATTACACTTGGACTCCCTTGAAGTTTGTAGGTATATAATACTTAGGCTCTGAAGTTTAAAATATTATATTTAGACAAAAGAAACTCTAATCAAAAATAAAATATCAAATATGTTAAATTTCCAACCAAAATTCATGTTCTGTTGTATCATTTATTGAAATAAAATTTTAATTTTAATTTTAATTTTTTTTCTTAAAAAATTATAACTAGTATACAATTATATTATTTATTTGAATAAAGTTAAAAAATCAAAAAAGTGATCTAAGTCATTCATAATAGAACATAAAGTTTACATCCAAAATTCATGTTTTATTATGTCATTTATTGAATTAAAATCAAAAATAAAAATCTAGTTTTAAAAAAAAACCATAATTAGTATATAATTATACTATCTATTAGAATAAAACTAAAAAATTAAACAAGTAGTCAATGTGTAATAGACACAATATCTTTTAGCTTTAATTGGAATAGTTTGGTAATTTAATTTGGTAGTTTAAATGACCAAATTAAATTTTAATAGACAATATAATTGTATACTAATCACAATTTTTTAAGAAAAAATAAATTTATTTTATTTTATTTAAATAAAAAATTCAATAGAACATAAATTTTAATTGTAAAATTTAAAATATTTGATTTTTAATCTTTGATTGAAATATTTTTAATTTAAGTGTAACATTTTAAATTTAAGGGGTCTAAGTGATATATATTTATAAATTTTAGAGGGTCTGGGTATAATTTATTAGCGAATATATTTACAGCAAGAGTGTAAGTGTTACACACGTATAAACTTCAAGGGGTCTGTATGTAATATTTTAAATGTCAGAGAATCTGGATGATTAAGTGATAAAGCTTAGAGGGTGTGGGTGTAACTCTCTCTTAAACCATTGTGATATATGATTAAGTTGTTTCTCTAAGTTTGATTTGCTAGACTTATTGTATATTTTAAATGATTTTGGTAAAAATTGACCTTTTTTTCTAAAATCTTTTGATTGATTGGAGTTAAATAATGGACATGAAGCTTGTGTTTCATTAAATAACTTAACTTTTAAATTATCAAGGAATAAATTTCATAATAGAAAATACAAATGAAATTTTTTCATATAATGAATTTTTTTTTTGTTGGCTGCTTTTGTATATCTTTTGAAAATATGGGTCGTATCACTAGTTTAGATTTTTTTTAAGAAACCATACTTTTGTGAAAATAATATTAATATTTTGAGTTTTAGTATTTTTATGTTTAGGGTTACCCCCACTAGAAAAGTTGTCTGGCTCGGCCTCTCTCCAAGATGATGCCCCAGCTTTATAGCCGAAAAAATCGCTTAAGCTTGTACATTATTTGTACTTAATTGCCCAATAAATTTTTGACTGAATCCTTCAAGAAATTGTCCACTGTTATTCCTTATGACCACTTGAGCATTCACAAGAGATAAATACAACACCATCAAAATTAATTTTACACAACGCTGCTGGTGGTGCCTTCCACAAAATACTTTGCAAATGATCAGGTTGAACATGAACAATTGGATCATTAATTTGAATGGAAATAAACTGTTGGAGATATTCTTTTGAGAACTCAACAACCAGCAATGAAGATCTTGAACATTCCTCTACCTATACTTTGTTCCTATTGAATCAGATGGTCCATGCTATAACAACAATCAAGGCTGCTTGTTCCTGCTGAATTGTTTATGAAATGAACACAAGCCACTCTTCTACACTTAAAACCCTTTTTTTTGGAAAATGTAAACCATCAATTTCCAATACAGCAGAAGCAAAATGACATTTCAAGAACAAATGAAGAGAAATCTCCACACATGAAACATTCATTTATAGCTTGAATTCTCCTCATTTATAGATTACACAAAGTGGTAGGATATGAATAAATAGTCTCTAAACAAAATTCTTAATTTTATTGGGCACCTTCTTCAAGGACCAAAAAAACATACAATGCCATCGATCAGCAGCTGTGTACTTGTCGATCCAGAATTGTGTTTTGTGCCAACAAATTCTGTTCAATAGCTAGATGATTGGCGGCACTGCATACCGTAAAATGTCCTGATTTCGTATATTGCCACATAAGACAGTCTTTCTGTAATTGCGCACAAATTGGGATTGCCAAAATATTCTTAATCTCGAAATCCAAAATTCATGACTCACCACTATTATCAAAGGCAGAACCTTCAAAAATAATGTATTATGTTATGAGTAATGATATATTGATCAAATTTTGAGACTAAATTTAGAGCTTAAATGACATGACAGTATATTATAAGTCTAAAACATATCATTTGGACTGACGTCTTTAAAAGAGGCGTCAGTCCAAATGACGCCTCTGTTTTCTTTCCAGCCTTCACCTTATACCTCTTTCCATCGTCAGTCCACACATTTCCATTGCCTGCTATTGAAACTAGCATCCTATGCTGACTGGTCAAATGAAAGCAGCAAATGAAAAAATTCCACACAAAAAGTCAACTGGCCAACCCATTTAATGTGCAGTGGGTTTACAGTTTACAAAATTTTTATTTTTATAGTTTATATATTTTTAAATTATCAAAATTTATTCATTGAATGTAATTATAT
>CM042193.1:17409138-17475048 GCA_023539305.1 Ilex asprella | reverse complement strand
GTAATTATATTTATAAATAATTTTTTTTATATATTTTTAAAATATTAAAATTTATTTAGTAATTATTTTTTTATTAAATAAACATTTATCAAAGCAAAAAATATCACTAAGAACTAAATTATAAACCCAAGAAAAAAATTAGGGAGATAATTATAATAATTATATAAACTAATTATCTAAACATTTTAAGCTTTTAAAATGACCTGGTTTTGGGAAATATTTTGAAACGGTGTCTTAGTTATAATTTTTTTTTAAAATCCCATGAGATGGGTCAAAAGCTTAATAATACATAGATATCATACTACTTGCTCACAGGCAAGCAAGTTGAAGATTTGAAATCTTTTAATTTTTTTGTCAATGGTTAGGTGCGTTTGAGTTAACTTATACGCAATACGATTAATTTTTTTTCTGATTCGGTCAAAAGTAGATCATTTACATTAATATTAGATGAAGGATAAATTAATCATGACCTGACCCTAAAGAATTGTCAAAATTTAAATTTAAAATATTTGAATTTATAATTACCAATTTTAGTTATTTTGGATTTAGCTTTTAAATCTGTTGATTGATTGGGATGCCAACTCATACGATTCCGATGCGTTGTTTACTCTATTCTTTAGCATTTCCAAGTTACTTGGCCAGTTGACTTTTTGTGTGGAATTTTTTTATTTGCTGCTTTCATTTGACCAGTCAGCATAGGATGCTAGTCTCAATAGCAGGCAATGGAAATTTGTAGAGTGTAGACTGACGATGGAAAGAGGCATAAGGTGAAGGCCGGAAAGAAAACAGATGCGTGATTTGGACTCACGCCTCTTTTAAAGACGTCAGTCCAAATGACGTGTTTTAGGCATATATTGGGTCTTATAATAATACTTAAAAACATCAGTTGATTTGACGTTTTTAAGCTAAAGACGTCAGACCAACTAACGTCTTTTGTCTTAAAAACGTCAGACCAAATGATGTTTTTAAAATGACCTGATTTTAGAAAATATTTTAAAACGATGCCTTAGTTAAATTTTTTTTTTAAAAATCCCAGGGACTGGTCAAAAGCTCCAAGAATACAAAGGGAAGGGAATTCAACTCCGAGGGCATTTTGGTCTCCAAAATTAATCAAGAAAGTCTCCTTCTTTCTCAAGATCTCTACCTCTATGTCTATCATGACAACGAACTATCTTTACTTTTTTTGTTTTGCTTTAGACTTTAGAGAGAGAAAACAGATATGAAGAATGGTCGTCGCTTCAAACCTGAGAAGTCATGGTTAGTCGCCGTGGCAGTGGTATGTATCATCAGCGGCGTGATCCTCATTGCCACATTCATCCTCGCCGCCGGCAATCCCCTGATATTCTGCCATTCTCCGGTTGTTTCAGAACAACCAGACGACTCATCAACGACTGAGTTTTACCAGAACGCTATCCTCCACTACGCCACATCGCGAGTGGTTCCACAACAAACACTTGCCGAGATCAGTGTCTCCCTCGACGTCCTCCAATCTCTGTCTCCTCCATGCAACTTCCTCGTCTTCGGCCTCGGTCACGACTCTCTTATGTGGGCCTCACTCAATGCACGTGGCACCACGCTATTCCTCGAAGAAGACCCCAACTGGGTCCAAACAGTGTTAAAAGACGCTCCTACCCTTCACGCCCACACCGTCCCGTACCGTACGAAACTCTCTCAAGCCGATGAATTGCTCAAATCGTACATTGCGGAACCGGATTGTTGGGCCTCTAAATCGTTCCTACGTGATAACACCAAGTGCAAGTTAGCACTGGACACACTTCCTGATGAAGTATACGAGACAGATTGGGATTTGATAATGATCGACGCTCCGAGGGGGTATTTTGGCAAAGCGCCGGGTAGAATGGCGGCGATTTACTCTGCGGCAGTTATGGCGAGGAATAGGAAAAAATCAGGTGTGATGCATGTGTTCTTGCATGATGTGGATCGGAAGGTTGAGAAGGCTTATGCAGAAACGTTTCTTTGCAGAAAGAATTTGGTGAACTCGGTGGGGAGGCTTTGGCACTTTGAAATACCGCCCGCGTCTAACGTGAGCCATTGGAGTGAAGATCGTAAGTTTTGCAACACTGGACAGTGATGTTTCAACTTTTGTTAAAGACCCCTATCCTATGGGTTTATTTCCGTTTCTTCCCCTTTTCTTGATTTGTTTTCTTGGTAAGAATTTTCGTATTAATAGATTTGGAGTGGTGTATTAAAGGAAATTGCAAATTGCAATGGTTAATAAAATAATATTAATGTTATATGGACTTAAAAAATAAACTTGATAATTACAACTATTGAATAGATAATGGATCTTAATAAATATTAGGATCTAAAATGAAATAAATAATTATAATTATCAAATTTAATTTTTAAATTCATGTAACATTACTAATAAAATGTACCACTAATATTGAGTGCAAATGAGAATTTTAGTTTGTAGTGTGGAGTGTTTGTGGATATTTGGAAAAGCTCCAATCCAGTGGCAGTAGTTGCCAAGTAGGCCCAGTTCTTGAAAATGCATACAAGGCCCATTACTGAGTAGCGTACTCTTCTAAACCTGGAACAATTATTTCTCAAAGAGAAAGCATACAGTTCTCAACTTCACCGTTCAAGTTTCACCCCCTCGCTAATCCATGTACAAAAAGTGAAAGCCACTTTGCTCCCTATGGTTTTGATTGGGATAGTTAAGTCCTTGAAGTTTGGAATGGTGTCAAATAAATTAAAGGGAAAATTTCATTCACACCGTCCCTCTAGTTAGATCTAAATTTAATGACACTCCCGCCTAATTTTGAAATTTCATTGCACCTTTTTTTTGTTTATACTTTCAAATCAAAGACACCTCATTTACCGGTAACTTCTGACTCTACCAATATATAAAGTAATGATTTGATTATAAATTTTTTAAAAATGTCAAAATTACCATTTATTATGTAAGTAGACTAAAATATCTTCAACCCTTTCCCCATTACATATAGGAAAATTTTCAATTACACCTTCTGTAGTTAGGTCTAAATTCAATGACACCCCTCTTCTTCATTGCACTCTCTTTTAGTTATACTTTCAAATTAATGACATCCATTTAACGATATTTTTTATCTCTATCAGTAGATAAAATAATGATTTGACTAAATATTTTGTGAAAATGCTAAAATTACTTTTTATAATGTAAATGGAAAAAAAATTCCCACAATCATTTTCCCATTATATTTGTCATATCCAACTAGTAAGTGTGATTTCTATCATTATAATATCCCAATGAATTTTTATCATTTTAAAGAGTTGCATGATAACTTTGTTATAATATTAGTCAACAAATTATCACTCATTTGGTTATATAATCAAATTTTTATAATTAAAAATAATTTTTATGTAATAAAAATTATAATTGATAAAGTTATGTCAAAATCTCATTCATTTCTAACTCATTCGCTATCGTATGTCTTCCACAACGTTACCTAACCACTCTTCACATATCACCTTTTATATATATAATTTAAATATTATTTAATAAAATTTAATATTAATTGAATAAATTTGGTCTTAATTTGATAAATTTGGTCTTAATTTGATAAATTTAAATATTAATTTAGTGTTAATTTGATAAAATTAAATATTAATTTAGTGTTGATTAGATAAAATTTAATGTTAATTGAATAAATTTAAATGTTCCTTTAATAAATTAAATTCATTTGGTGTTAAATTAAATAACTGGCATTAATTTGATAAGGTTAAATGTTAAATTAATAGAATTTAATACTCTATTTAATATATTAAATTTTAATTTTAATTTGGTGTTGATTTGATGAAATTAAATAATAATGTAATGTTAAATTTAAAAATAATATTAATTTGATAAAATAAAATATTAAATTAATATAACTAAATACTATTTTGATAAAATTATATATCAATTTATGTCGATTTGATGAATGGAATGTTGATTTAGTTTAAATTAAATAAAGGATATTAATTTGATAAAATTAAATATTAAATTGATGAACCTAAAAGTTAATATAAAATAATTAAAAGAAAGTGCATTAAAATTTTTGAATTGAGAGGGGATATTGTTACAAGTAGGTCTGTTTACAGGAGATATCGTTGAACTTATGTCTATTTATAAAGAATGTGGATAAAATTTATCTAATATAATATTCAGGGGCATTTATGTAAATTAACAATCGTCGTTAACACCGTAGCCCGACAAATATTGACAGAGGGTGACAGTAAAATTTTAAAATTGGAAGAGGTTATCATTAAATTTAGACCTAATTATAGGGGCTGTGGATGAAATTTTTGCTAAATTAAATGATTTATTTTTAAAACTTCAAGGTTTCATGTACCACAATTAAAACAACGGGACCGGAGGTAACATTGATCTAAATCCTGAGGGACCAAAGTATTATTTCCCCTCAAAATAAAATGAAATTTCCCATGAAATTTCTAGGAGGTTGGAATTGGTGTACCCCCATTGTTGTTCTTATTCTATCTTGACATGCACCATTTACCTGCAATAAAGGTCCAATGCAGTTGATGGTTATTTCCTTGAAGTCATTCAAGTTAATACGAAACACAAATGAGAGTATTGTGATTTTATCCATGTAATATCTGTAAGGTTGGAAGTTGACTATGTGGCACCACTGATCTTCACCTGTTCTGAAAATGCTTCAGAAAGACATACACAGTACACGAGATTTTCATTATTCTAGGGTCTAAAAGGATTAGATGCATACAACCTAATTTTTCCAAACAAAGAGGCTATTTCTATGGCTCAAATATGCAATGTTCAGGTCACAAAAGGCAACCATATCGTTACGTCAAATCCGATTTTTTTTTCCTGAAAATGCTTCGTATGTTGCTTAAAATCATTGGATGTCAATAATAATCTTTCTTGTTACTGCTCTAAAATCTATTAAGATCGACGAAAGAATTCCAATTGACATACTATTTTCAGGTGATTGTTTGTAAAATGTTTAAATGTCTTATTTAAGGACTTCCTTAGATGGATTTTGATGATGCACAAAAATAGATTTATGCACCACCTATCGAGTGATTAATATAGGTAATAATTCAATAAATATAAATGTAAAATCAACACAAGAAACACACAGATATATAGTAGTTCGATCAGGATGACCTACTCTATTTTGAAGGTGGCAATAGTGGGCGAATGATTTTATTAATAAAATAGCAGGTGGGAGAGAAAGAGAGAGACAGAGAGGGAGCAAAAATAAGCTCAAGGTGAGGTGAGGTGAGGTGAGGTGTCTCTATGTGAGAGATAGCTGTGAGAGAGATGTCCTTCCTTCATGTGTAGAGGACTTACAATTTATAGGCACAAAGCCCTAACCAAGGCAGTGATGTGAAGGTCACACTATTAGTCTTTCGGGAAGGATAGTTACTATTAAAAATAGGTGTTATATTCAAGTAATGACTATCCCAATGTTTACTCTTCACGTGCATTGATCTTCCTGGACTCTTAAGCTTTGGACAGGACTGAAGTTATAAGCTAAGCCTAATTTGTCTTTTGATGGTTTGGGCTTAACCCATAAACTAGCCCCAAACCTGGTCTAAATCTAGGCTCGTTATTTGCCCCCAAGCCCTAATAGTGATATGGGGGTAAAGGGCATGCGTGAGCTCCTTCATTTGGGTAGACCAGGGTACCTTGTTCCACACGACGACTTCTTCTGTTCAGTTTTCCTCTCATTGTATTTGCAAAGCATATTTCTCTATTTGGTAGCGTCATTGTTGGAGAAAGGATGAAAAGAAGCATGGATGCTTCGGCGCGTGGTGCCTTGGAAAGGGAGAGAAGCTTGAACGGAGCCATGGATATGAACCTGCGCGACACCAAGGAAGGCATGAAACAGGGCAATGCCATGGGTAACACCATAGAGGACCTAGACAAATTGATAATGTCTTCAATTTCTGAAAATTCTCTCTTTCATAGATGATCTTGTGGTTGATAGATCAATAGTGAAGGCTCTCTATGTCACTAGGATGGTGACTTCCTCTCTTCCCAAGAGGGAAAGGTCTGATTCCCCCAATGTTTTTCAACTGAGTTCTAATGGCTCGACTATTTTCAAAAGGTGGGGTCTGATTGTGTGCAGACTATTTTAGAGACTGAGACTAGAGCTCCGCGTCATTGTCCTATTTCCAACAATGGCTTGGTACCCATGATGCAGGATGTGAATTTTGTCGAGGAGCATCTTTGGAGGTCTATGGCAACCTCAGATATTAGAGAGGTCGGATTTCGGGGTCCTAAGAGTGACATGACACCACGATGGAGGGCTTTGCTATGGTACCCCTCTTTTCTATGAACCCTTTGTCTTCTGTATGTTTTGGTCATATTGACACCCTTACTTTTGAGGACACTCAAACTCGATGAAGTGTCGAGAGCTTTGGAAAAAGAGAGACGGGCGCACCAGGCTGTTGAGAAGCAATTAAGATTGAACACCTCTTAAGGCCGAGTTTTTGGAGACCGAGGTTGTTTGCGTGTAAGCAAATGCAGAGTTAGACCAAGTTTCTGGCAACTCGTGAATATGAGAACCTGGAGACATAAATTGCTTAAGAGCTAAGATAAAGTGAGGTCAAGCATTTGACAACACTCATGAGAGTTGCTAAGCTGGAGACATAATCTACTTGAAAGTAAAGGCAAAGTGAGGCCAAGCTTTTGGCAACTCGTGAGAGCCGCTAAGCTAGAGACATAGGATGTCTGTGTGAGGGTAGAGGCAGTGTGAGGCCGAGCTTTTGGCAATTCTTGTGAGAGTCACTAAGATGGAGACATAGTCTTCTTGAGAATAGAGGCAAAGTGAGGTCGAGCATCTAGAAAATCTGGTGAGAGCCACTAAACTGGAGATACAAGTTATCTACTTGAGAGTAGAAATAAAAAGAGGTCAAACTTTTGACAACTCTCATGAGAGCCACTAAGTTGAAGACATAGGTTGCTTGTGTGAGAGCAGAGACAAAAAGAGGCCAAGCTTTTAGCATTTCTCGTGAGAGTCGCTAAGCTGAAGACATAGATTGTTTAAGAGTAGAGGAAGACCGAGCTTTTGGCGACTCGTGAGAAAGATGTTAAGATGAAGATTAAGGCTGCTTGCTTGAGAGGAGAATAAAGCAGAGTTAGGCCGAGCTTATGGAGACTCGTGAGAGAGTCGCTAGCTTGGAAACATAGACTGCTTGAGAGTAGAGGCAGGCCGAGCTTTTAGCGACTCATGAGAAAGTTGTTAAGTTGTAGATTAAGGCTGCTTGCTTAAGAACAAAGCAAAGTTAGGCAGAGTTTATCGCGACTCGTGATAGAGCCGCTAGGCTGGAAACATAAACTGCTTGAGAACAGTGACAAGCCAAGCTTTTAACGACTCATAAGAGAGCTGTTAAGCAGGAGATTGAAGTTGTTTGATTAAGAGCAGAGGCAGAGTTAAGCTCTCTCCCAAGAAATGGAAAGGACAATGAAGGTAGCTAGAGGGCGCCAGTAGGATAGAGCTGGCGGTGTTGGACTTGTGGTCACTTGATGAGCCAAGAGGCACCAAAGGCACTGCTGGATAAGCAGGGCACGTGATGTGGACGGTGTGCCCAAGAGGGCAAAGAGGTAGGCAGGTGAGGAGGCAATCACCAAGGCAGGGTGCACAGGAAGGCGAAGATGTTGGCGTCGTTGGGCGAGGCTAGGCTTTAGAAGAGATGACAGTGAGTCATTAGGCGATGCCATGGAAGATATGGGCATCAAGGGAAGCCGTGGCATGGAAAAAGGCGGCAAAAAGAGAGGTACCTAGGGCAATGCTGAAGGTGTCGCTAATTACGCCATGCTAGGGGACACCAATAGTGCGGGTAAAAGCGGAATGGTTGTCAACACCCATGGCTGCGAGTGAGGGAGACGCCGGAATGGAGGTCAGCCCATATGGCGCAGGTAGGGGCAACCGTTGAGTGGCCGACAGCGCCTATGGTACAACTGTTGGCATGCTTGGCAAGGCAAGGCACTGGCTGCGTGGGCAAGGAAGCAAGGACGCCCAGGTGCCACTGGCGAGGAGGTAGGCGCTAAGGCAGGATAAAAGCTTGGTGATGCTTTGGGTCATCCATGGGCGAGGAATGACATTAGAGGGGATGACAACGACCCTGAGATACCAAGGGGTATCAATTGCGCCATTAAGCACCTGGGCAACGCAGAGGAAAGATGAGAGGTGTTGGGCAGCCCCCATAGCACGGGTAAGGACGACATCGAATGTCTTGGAACGGGTGGCGCCCATGGCGCGGATGAGAGCGACAATGCTTGTAGCGCCCGATGGAGGCAGCAAGGCTGGAGGCGCTGGTAAAGGAAAACTGGGTGATGCCCTGGGCAGCACGGGCCACGTTTAGGTGATGCCAGGGTTGGTTTGGACAGCGCCTAAGCTGGTTTGGGCACATCTGGACAACGCCATGTTCTGGCGTAGGCCGGTATGGGCAACACCAAGGATGGCATTGGCACGCACGAAGGCGAAGGCTATCGGTGAAGTATGACAAGATGGTGAAGAAATGACCAAACTCTAAATGGCTATAACTTTGCGCTCGATTGTTCGTTTAAGGCAAAAAAAATTTTGAATCTGAATGTTTTTTCGAAATCTATGACAATCAAATCGTCGGGCACCAAATTTTCTCAAAACAAACTTACTTTTCCCTAAATTGAGTTTAAACATAAATTACTGAAAAAGTAGAATTATTTGGTATATACTTTTCTCTGATGGTGGATGGACCTCGTCATGATGTGGCGGGTCATCTTCTACTTGGTGGTTCATGGATTTGGTTGTAGTTTCCATTAGAGCCAGGAAGACTATAGGATGAAAATCAAATCGTTCCCACAAACAGTGCTAAAATGATGATGCACAAAAGTAAATTTATATACCACTTTCGAATAATTAATATAAGTAATAAATGCAATAAATATAAATGTGAGATCAACACAGACAATACACAGATATAAAGTGGTTCGGTGTTAGTGACGTAATCCATTTTGAAGGCGACAACGGTGGCTGGAGGACTTTATTGATAAAGTAACAGGTGGGAGAGAGAGAGATGGAGCAAAAATAAGCTCAAGGTGAGGTGAGGTGTTTATGTGTGAGAGATAGTTGTGAGAAAGATGTCATTCCTTCGTGTGTAGAGGGCTTACAATTTATAGGCACCGAGCCCTAACTGAAGCGGTAACATGAAAGTCACGCTACTAGTCTTTCAGGGAGGATAATTACAATTAAAGATAAGTGCTATCTTCAAGTAATGGCTATGCCGATGTTTACTCCCCATGTGCGTTCATCTTCTTGGACTTTTGAGTTTTGGACTAAATTGAAGCTATGAGCTAAGTCTAGTCTACCTTTTGATGCTTTGGGCTTAACCAATGAACTGGGCCCAAGTCTGATCTAAATTTAGGTTCGTCTTTAAATGGATAAATACACAGAATATGGAACTAATAAAACATAATTTCTTTATTAATTCAATTGAAAGGACTTCAATTACGAAAAAACTGAATAAACAAACCTTGATTGTAGCAATAACTGCATCCTAAAACTAATCTAAAATTACTCCTAAATTGCCCAAATCGTAGATCTTGTGGGGGTTTGAATGTATCTTCTATCTTTTTCACTACATGCTCTTTTATAGTCAATATCTTCGACGATTTTGCTTTCATCGATGGTTATTAGAGAATAACCTTCTGTTAGTTATTTTCTCTTTTTAAGCATGGTTGTTGCTTATCATCTCCTACGTGTCTTCAGATTCTACCATGTGGCATCTTCTCAGAATATCCAGATTGTCACATGTCGATATATTGAATATTTATAAGATTTAATATTTTATGTCCAAACACTAGTGTATTGAAAATTCAGCTTTGGATATTGCTGAGGCTGATAAAGGAACATACTGACGGTCTGCACAATGGATCAAGTTAATCTGCGGTTCGTTACACATAATAAGCCGCTCTTCTTCCTCTGATATTCATGTTTTGCTATTGAATTTTTGTAAGACATTCTAGTTTTAATTGTATAGATGATTTTTACTTTGGAAATTTTTGTTCTATTTCAGCAACATTGCCCCTGAAAGGGGTTTTCCATTTTTCAACCCTGTAAACTTGTAATCGAGTTTCATTTCTCTATCAACAGAAGATTGTATTTTTCTCACCAATTTCTGCTGGGAGAATGATCTGTGTACTCTGCATTGCCAAGTCACTCTATTCCTCATGTCACCTTCTATTCAGTTTGATTCTTTTCAGCTAAGGGCAACTTGGCACAAAATGAACCAGCTTGAGGTGTAACTAAAATTGGTCATACTGAACTGCGCCTTCGTTCAAATAATATATGTTTCTTCCATTCCCTTTCTTTCAGAAGCTGCGTTTCTCTTTTCGCACAATAAAGACACAAAGTACAGCATTGTTTAGCGACAATAAGTAACCGGTCAAACAAGAATCACTGTGCCTTTAGCTAGACCAGCTTCTAAAATCTTGGTAGGATCACATGAAGACTGAGACACTGTAATTTGAAGGATTCTTTATTAAACAGGTCACAACAGCCCATCCTCATAATGGAACTATTGATTCATCCTTTTATAAAAGAAGAAGAATCATGAAAAAGAACTGAAGCACATAGAAGTTTATACATCACTGATGAGATGATTCCAGTTCCATATGCTCAGCACCGTACAAGAACTAAGGTGAAAGTGCAGTAGTTTCAAATGATTTTTTCCTAACTAAAAGGCAAGTGATCTTGGATGGTTGAGCATGCTTATTATCAACTGTACACACCACAAAATCAGGCCAGTGGAGCGCAAGGTTTAACCGGTCCTTCCCAATATCCAGGGCAGTTGCGTCAAGCAAAACATGCCACGAATTCCTGTGTGCCTCCGAGATCCAATGCATAGAGTAACGTGTTCCATTCAAATCAGCAGGGTAGGCGAAAAGCCCCTTGGGACAGTGTTTACACTTCCTTCTAAAATACTGACTTAGTTGTGAACCTTTGATCCTCAAATCAAGCCAACTCTCTGGTGCTGCAATAACCTTTGAATCTTTTGAACCAACAAATTCCCTTATACAATCATGTTCTTCCCCAACAATGGTCATATAATAGTTACCTCTGAAGAAAGGATATGATTCGCCTATCATCATCATAGCTTCTTTCAAAGTGGGCGTGAAAAGAACCAAATACTCATCTTCATTTAGCCCACAATGCTGCAAAGCTCTGTTTCGGACTTGGATTTCTGGGATAGAAATGAAATTCCCTTGAAATGAAGATTTTTTCGTGAGGAGATCAAGCAGTTTTGAAGGCTCCAACTGTGTTCTGTCCAGATCAGAAGTGATACTTCCGAAGGACGGCAAAGATGACTCTCTTACGCCAATGCTCCTCGGGGATTTTCCCTTTTCATCAGGCATAATCTCTGAAGATTCATCATTTATACAAAGGCTATAGAGATCAATCTTGTCTCCTTCTTCCACAAGGCCATTGCAGTATTCTGGATACTTGGCAAAGACATACTGTTGTACATATAGCCTCTCATTTGGTGTAATTGGACCAGACCATCTCAGGTCAAGGCCATGGAGTGTTGATATGGCTTCAGCCACCAAGTGAGCCGGAATCACTGTGTGTACTTTCTGTTTTGTCACTCCAAAATCAATCGGAAAAGTACCACAATCAGAACACATCCACAAGTATACAGAATTCAACAGCAATACAATCAAAGATGCGAGTGAAAATATGTGTTTGATTCAATCAAATAAGCAATCACACAACTAGAAGGCACGTGATTTTTACATGAAAACCCCAAACGAAGGAAAAAAAACCGAACTAGAATTTGAACTTGCCTTGACAACCATGCTGGTTGGTCTGCTAGTTTGATTTGGTGATTTGGACAGAGAAGATAACGATGATTCTCCTCCGAATTCACCTTCTACCATACCCTGATTATAGAGAGAGTCAAAATTCGTGAAAAGAAAAATTCGAAGCCTTAACAGTAAAGGTGGTTAGGAATTACTAACAATGCAGATCAGAAGTAGGAAAATCCTAAAGATTACCTTGGATTCTCCAAGTAGAACTACCTGTTCTTGCACGTTCCTTCCCATGATGCTTCAACACTAGATGAAACTAGAAACTGGAGTATGGAGTAGCGAATTAAAATCTGAAAGCCAAAGAGAAAAGAGAGAGAGAGAGAGAGAGAGAAGTAGAGGTGAAGAGCAGAGTGAATTAAATTCACATAGACATGTCTTGATTCATAATGGGATGCCAAATATATTAAAAACCTGGCGACAAACAGCGAAACGCCGACACTGACGACAGCAATGATCTACGACATAGAACAAAAACCACTAATTCAAATGAACATATAATATATGCCACGCCAATTGAGTTTGGTCTCATCAGATTACACAAAAGGCTAACTAATACACTAAGTGTTTGATGAAGACCCGTCAACATGATGTAGCTATAGCCTTTGATGTTTCCTCACTGGTTCCCACAAAGAAGTTGTTTTGGGGGATTTTTGTATGGTAAAAAACACGCACTTCTACAAGTTTAGATAAAATTTTACTAAACAATGTTCATGGCACTATACGTTAGACAACTTATATATTTCAACTATCTCAAATCGCAACCCATCCTTAAATCAAGAGGGTTCAGCTTCATAAAATGAATTAGCTCTATAAGTTTAAAAAAATACACCCTCCTTTTTATAACTGTTTCAAACCTTGTGGAACTCTGATTGAAACTATGATAGAGTCAACAAGCCATCCCTACCGGAACATCAATTGAGTTTGGCGTGCAATGCACACTTTTCATAGTCAATTGATTTTGTATTAGGAACCTATTATAGTCGCTGAGACAGGGAACAAAACTTGAAACAACACATACGAAACGGCAACGACCCAAAAAAATTATATATATTTTCTTGCATATGCTAAGTTACCACAGAAATATAAAAATGTTAAAGTGATAGTGACTATGTGAGCATTTGTGGACGTTGAAGAGGGCATAAGGATACCAATTCAAAGAAGAAGAAAAAGAGGGGCATAAGGATGGGTGGGTCCCAGTTGAATGACATAAGGTTCCAAAGAAAACTACAGGAAGTTAGAATTCATTGGTATTTGAGAAGGACAGGTCTTGGGGTCGGCCTATGACTCCATTTAATACACTGGACAACAATAATAATTCCGATAATAATACGTAATACTAAAAGTAAACTGTTCATAGTTTGACCAAAAGCCAATTGACAAAGGGGTCCACTGCTACTCATGAGATTGGTAGGAAGGATCTTTATTGGCAATTTTTGAAGTTTTCGCGTAACACAAGAAGCCAACTGGTTGTGCAATCAATGGACAAGTATATGTGCATATTATTCCATAATTTTTCCCGGTTGGTTTCTATTCTTATAGACAAGTATATGTGCAATCAATTGAAAAAAAATCAATGGAACTATAATATTCAGCAAAACCTGTCACGAGAAAAATTAGAAGCGTCTCATCTACTTCAATAGCGTATATATAGTTTTTTTAAATTAAACTCATACTATGTAAAATAAAAAAGAGTATGTAAGAGATTCAGATTTCATTCGGTACATGTTTTTATGATATAATGTAGCCCCCAATGGAATTTATGACAAGTGGTTGATCACCGGGAGAAATTAAGAGAAAGTGTATTAAAAGAGATTCGAACCCATTCGCATATAATCTTTTACCTCCAAGCTAAATCAACTCAATTTTAAAGGTTATTGGTAAATAGGTATCCATTTAAGGGTGGAAGTAGCTCAGCTTATTGCTCAAGGCTTTGGCAGGAAATGACCAGCCTTGGCAGAACCGTAAGGTAAGTTCCATCTTCTTCAGCCATTAATCATCAGTTTTGTCATTTGACATGGGACAAACCTGAGCAGCTACTCCACCAGTAAACTGATGCTTGGCTTCAGTCAAAGCTGCTTGAATGGCTTATTGATAGTGGCCACTTGGCAGTTGTGATAAAGTGGTCAAAGAGTCAACTGCTCCACAACACTGGTAATGCTGATTAGGTCATGGGTCCCAACGGCCAATAACGATGGCTACATAACTTAACTCTTTGGAGTTTTGTTCCAACAGCATCTCAAAAACTTTCAGATTATAAGGTACTAACTACTAAGTACTAACAGAACATGTCACAAGGTATGAACTCCTACCAAAGTCATGATGCTAATCAGACTTGATGAGTCGCTAACCATAAATTCTACAATAAGCATGAAAGTAAAAACATTATATACATAAAATAATGGATACATATGTTAGGTATCGATCCATAAGTTATGAAGCATGAAATGGTTCCCATGGCGGTGAATTCTGGAAAAGGTTGCAGGAGCACAAACATTCTGGATAAATCAATTTTACATGCTCTAGAATCAAATTCAATCAGCTAAGTTGAAATATCATCCAGCTCACCAGACCATAAGTTATCTACGTAAGTAACTCGAACATGAAAATCTCATGTTGTTCGATGCTCCATTACCTCTTCCTAAAATTTTCTCCTCATAATGAGAATTAAAACTTAAAAATAGTTGTTGTAATAAAAAACCTACTTTTTGTTAACATAATATCCAATCCATCTTGTGCACATACAAAATGGTCGAGTATCAAACCATTCTTATCCTACAACGATTTGAATGGTCAAGCAAAGACAATTATATTAGAACTATTGGGGTGGACAAAGTAAAGGCAATAGATGCAAAAGAAAGACAAAACACAAAAAATACGAAAAAAGAACACTACAAAAAATATTTCATCCGCACATCTCTCCTCATGGCATTGTACACAGCTTGAACCTGCAAATCACAATAAAATTACAAGTCATCAATACTATTCATCCAGAATGTCCGGAATGACTAACAGTAATCCTCTATCTACATTCATGCACATAAAGACACAAAATATAAACCATGCATGCAAATCAGAAGTGAAGATGAACTTTCATTCATCTTATTCAATGCCTTTCTGCAGTCTATATTTGTGTATGTTATGATATAATCACTACTATTTTTTCCTGTTATGGGAGAGGATGCATCATAGAATCAGATGAACCAAATGGATAAATGGCAGAGAGAGAGAGAGAGAGAGAGAAAGAGAACCTGCTCACTAGATACAACATGAACAGGTCCGATGTTTACTGATACATATTTACCCCTGGATGATATTTTTTGCTTCACCTGGCCCTGTTGCAGAACACAGCACATTACTGGAGTATAATTTAAAAAAACACCAGTTGGGCAAATTAAAACAAAACTGCATTCATTGTAGAAGGGGACTTCAGTCTTGCAACACAAACTCCACATGGACAATGATTTTCATCTTGATAGGCGAAATGGGGCTACTAGGATGATGTGGTTTAGTAGGATCAACAGAGAGTTGCTATATCGTTTTGGTGCTGTCAAGTCTTTTATGCTGCAGGAGTTGCAGGTCCCACGGGTATCCTTCGTGTGCTGCAAGTATCTCACCTCCCCCACATCTCTTGCTAGCGCCACTACACAGCTATTTGCATTTGAGGAGAGAATGGGATTGTGCTGGCCACGTGCCTCTCATGATAAGTTAACAAAGAGGACATAAGTCCCCAGTTTGTCAGCCATCCATCACGTGTTTGGCATGTTCATGTGACCAATCTAAGAATACCACCGTTAACTTACTATTCTTTCCTAGAAGCAAAATCCCACCAAAATTCTATTGCCAGCAAATGAAACATTGCCTTAGTTAATGTCTCTTCTTAGCAGTTGCCTGCTTGCTATCCACTTTGCTTACTTTTTGTTAAATATGCCCCATCAACAGAAATTCTTAAGCTCACTTCATTTTTGTGTCACCACTACAGCTTATTCATTCGTCAACTCCTTTCTTTTACCTTATTCTATTTGGGTAAGTTCTTTAGCCATTAGCACCACATAACATCTACCCTCCCAATCTAGTCAAGCCTTGCTTCACTTGACATTGGATTATTAACCAATCACAACTTCAAAGCTTGGATTATCTAGTTAGAGAAACTTCAGCTGCCCAGAGATGACCTGTTTGTTTAACACCCTCAAAGACCATTATCAATCTCTCGTCATGGCCTACTCAGAGATGGCCTGGTTTGTTTGACTCACTATTTTCAAAAGCATCATCATCATCATTGTATCACCCCCTTTAGGGTGCGTAGGTCCCAGTATTTATAACATTACCATAACATTATAGTTAATTCTATCAAGGGATACATGAAGTATGAGCCTTCATCCGATCAAGTCATCCACAGTAAAAATTTCAATTTTGATCTGTTGAAATAAATTTAGAGGTTTGTCCATAACTATTAGAATTTTTCAGGAGATCGATACAATAAGACCTCCTACACTAGTCTCTTTGCCTTGTCGGCCCCTTCACTCATATGTTATGAGTTGGATGCCCTAATGATAGCCTTGCTAAAACTATATATGTTCATATTCCAGTAACTGCATTTGGCAGTCTAACTTTAGCAGGCATGTTCGCATTATCATCTATACACACATTAACACTTAGGGTCTAACTTCTGAGCGAGCGAGAGCTGACTTTCATTAAGACATTGAATACACCCAGTGAAAGTAAAATTCCTAATAAAAACTAACTAGCCTTAAATTTTCAGTTCTAGACATCCAACCACTTAAAATATTCCACACTACAACTTCAACATCAAGAAACTTTGGTCCTAAGTTATCAAGCAAATCAAATAACACCTATGCCCTTGAGATTTCTTTTGAAATGTTTCCCCAGGTAAATGAAGTCGGTAATAGGAAGCCAAATTTTCTTTTCTCCTGTTTGGATGCTCACATTAATTTGCGCCCATTGCTCGTACCTACAATTCATCACAGTTCTCACAGATTGCATATATAAAACATCTAAAGATGTGGCATCATACTATCCACCAGGGTTTTTCTTCATAAGGTGTGAATCAATCAAATCAAAAGCTCTTATCAAATACGAAGTCCAAGCAACTTGCATAAACCATCATGCTGGCAAGTCTAACCAGAATCTGTGTTGTGATGTTAATCTTCTATAAAGTTAGCAGAACCAACCACCTCACATTGTATCCATAAGATTAATGTCCCTGACAATTTCTCTACATAAATAGTTCAGTTTTTGTTTGCTTGTCTCTACTTAAATTCTTCCCTATCAAGTCTGTTTAACCCATCCACATCGTTCCGAAGGAAATATCCCCAACATGAAATCTTGATCTAATTAACAGGACGTGAATATCTGATGAGGTTTTCAGACACTGAAAAACGAAACGCAGTGCAAGGGTAAACTTACCAATACAAGAAACTAAATAAGTCAATGTGAAATGGAAAACCAGGCTATCTGAGCCACAAAATGGATTATCAATGCATCAAGGAACAAACTTGTTCACAGATACCCTTATAACAGCAACCCAAAGAGAAATTTACCTCCGGGATTGGCTGCTGAAGTACTGATTCAACAGCAACAACCATGGCTTGCACAAAATCGTCGCCTCCTGTTCCAATTGCTGTAAACCCTCTGACCGTCGGATAGGAGTTTACCTATTAAACAACAAAACGCAAATCAACTAACAGATTGTGAACAAATGTTGGCCATTGACAGTCAAATTTGGACCCTGAGTCTAATAAGTATCAATTGTTGAGCATGGGTCTAGTTACCATCTAATGCGGTATATTGGTAAAGCTGCAACATTTTAGCCTTTAATAAGCCCATTAATATTATTTTTTTAAAGTGTTTCTGGTCTCTTAGTTGCATTAAATTGCATCAGTTATAGATCACAATATTAAATGTCTCAAAGTTGGAGTCTGCAAGGGACAATGTGGCCTAAAGGCTCAAAGAAGTAAATGAGCAATTCATGACTGCAAAGAGCACATGAGCAAAACAAACGATGTTGTACCTTCTGATCCAGAGTAAGCCACTCGTTGGTGGAATCATCCGTCACTGTACCTCCAATAACCACATTAGTCGTTTGCCCCACTCTCCCTTCTGTCTTCGACACTTCTGAACCCATGCCAACAATAAGTCCACTTTGATAGACATTCTCGCATTGAAAAATACTCACTCACACAACACAACACACACACACACAAAAGCAGAGCCAGCACCATTTCTATAGCTTTTTAGACTATGGCAGACAAATTTGGATTTCGGAAGGCAAAAAGGGAAAAAGGATCAATGCAAGAACACCAATACATATTCTAAGCATACGTGTAAACTATAAAGTCATCAATGCTTCACAATAATTTGTTCAATCACTTTTACAAAATTTTCTATTCACAACCTTTCATAAGCTTTCATTACACAGTTATACACACATATGCACTATGTTATGATACACAATTCATGGAGAAAAAAAAATTGAAGAGAAAAGCATATCCAAAATGAGTGAACCACACAATCTACAGACGGACCTGAAATTGCCTTGAGAACAGCTTCTTGAGGTGGACCTTGGTCTGGGTCATCCTGCGACGATGACGGGTTTTCGTTATTGGAGCAATTATGATGATGTGCTCGTCGTGCAAAGTTGTAATCTCTCCTGCTAATTCTACAGCCACACCTTAAACTGGGTGCAGAGGATTTCAGGGTAAATAATGGAATGGAAAAGGTGGCTCGATTAGGAGGCAAAGGTCGCCATGGGTCTATCAAGAAGACGGTTCTCAAAAAAGTTCTGCACGCCATTTCTGAACCTTTCGATTTTTCTGCAATGGTTTCACCATGTACATATATCACTTGCTTTGAATTACCCCCCAGAAAAAAGGATAGCTTAGGCGATTTGCCTCTCCGCAATGATACGAGCGCTACTAAGATGAGCTGGGCGCCCTCCATTGCTAGTGTAAAGACAAAACTGTCCTTAATCCTAATGGTGTCTTTTTCTTTTTCTTTTTCTTTTTTATGATCTATTTTATTTCCATTTTTTAGGTTAACAAAATGTGGGAAAAGAATTGGAACAGCTCTGTTCAAAATTTAAAAAAAAAAAAGCAAAACAAAACAAAATAAAAGTGAGAAAGGAACAATTCAATTTAGAACAAATTTAGGTACAGTATAACTTGTTTTAATCACACAATCTAGCGAGAGGTATTTTTAAATTGTCACACCCATTATGATTCAAAGTATTGGTCATTATTAATAGAATTTGGCATCACTCAATTTGATACGATTGCATGTTTCATTAAGCCATGAGCGTCATGCAACTCAGTCAAGTTGTCTGAAATGTTCTTAAGAGAACCCTCGGTGGCCCGACCATAACACCGAATTGGCCGATATTTACTCTGTTTCTGTAATATGTGTAAATTGTTTGTTTTGTTCAACTTCTTATTTTGTTTAATATTTCGTGCTCATCACTCGATATTTTTTCACGATGTCGCGATTGACACGTATCGATGTCTTACAAGTCAGTGGTTGATATTTGTTATCTTAAACCATAACCATCATTCAATGTCAACTATCAATTTGCTAGTTGTATTTATAAGTTGTTGCCTCAATACCATCACCTGTCCCCCCACTATCCTCTCATCTTTGTTAGTAGTCTAAAAATATGTTGTTTGTGATCTTATGTTAAGAAAGAAGTATCAGTCCTCAATCTAGGTTCAAACAAAAATATTTTTTGTATATTGTGGATTCAATGAATTATGATGATGCACAAAATAGATTATGCACGATAAAACAGTCAAGTGTATGATATAAGACAATTAATGAAAAAATTAATAACTGAAGACAAAGATTGGGTGGTTGGGCCTAGGTGACTAAATCACTGAAGGTAGCGACGATGATCGAAGAACTTTATTAATGAGGGAATAAAATAGCAGGTGAGGGAGAGAGAGTAAAGGTAAGCTCTAGATGTAATGTATGTGGCATAGCTATGTGAAAGAGATGTCCCTCATGTGTAAAGGGCTTACAATTTATAGGCACAGAGCCTTAGTTGAGGCGGTGGTATAAAGGTCATGCTACTAGTCTACATGCATGAACTTTCTTGGGTCTCTTGAATTTTAGACTGGACTGAGACTGTGAGACGAGCTTGGCCTACCTTTTAGGCTAATTGGGACCAACCCATGAATTGGGTCTGACCCAATTGTATCTGGGCTTGTCAAATTATACTTTTTAAGTGTAAAAATATGAAAAAGAATTTGAGAAGTCTCTTATTGGTACTACATGTTTGATGTAGAATGGCTTTAGAAATAATTTCATTTTTATTATTTTGTTATTTATTTAGAATGAGAGTTTAATTAGGAATATTCTAAAGTAATTTGTTATCTAAATTATGCCAATTTTTTAATTTTCATTAGACGTATTTATTTGGTAATTATATTAGAATTAGGGATTTGTTTTTGTTTTGAAACCTTAGTATTTGGTTTTTCTTTTAAATTATCCAATGTAATACAAGTTTTAGCTAATAAAGTCCCATTAATAGTCCCCCAGCCTCCATTTTCCTTGCGTCATGGGACAGGTGGCGCATGAAAAGTGGAGGCTTCCTCAGCACACCTAAGATTTAGGGGCGGGTACCCGCAAGTTGCCAAATTTTCAAATTTACACTCGATGGTTTGCTTTCTCAATTCCCTCCCTTATTGCAGTAAGTATAAATAGGAGAATTTATGGCTCATTCAAGACTCTTTGGATCTTCGAACTCTTAATCTGCAATCAATTCCCGAGTAGCTATTCCTCCTTCGCCCAAGCAAGTCCTTCGAAGCCACTGAATTTGTAAGTACTCTTATCTATACTCTCTTCTTCCTCATTCCCATTCTCTTCTACCTCTCTATAGAAATCTTCAATGGCCAACATACGAAGAACCAGAGTTGTAAGAGAACTTGCTAGGCCTAGGGCACCAAGGGAATCTGTTAGGCTTAGTGATACAAGACGGTTGAGGAGAACCCATGTGACTGATGCCAACTTACATGATTTTAGAGCCACCTACAACATTCACGAACCTGTCTTTACCTTCTTCTTCAAACCCAAGTTTTATAGGGTAAATGTAGGCAACGTAGAACTAATGCCCTTCCATACTATGGCCATAATAGAAGGGGACTTAGGTTCCCTTTTCCTCCCCCTTTTATTGAGAGTCCTCATACAATTGAGGCGCTTCCCTTCCAGTGTTGCATTAGTATGTTTAGGATAGTCATCAGCGTGGTTTCCCTAAATGCTCGAATAGGAGTGAACTTTGGGGTAGATGAAATCCAGTTCTAATATGACTTGAAGTTAGTCAACAGTGGCAGATACTACTTACAAACCCAGGATACATTTATGTACTTGGTGACACATGTCTGAATCAGGCAAAGGATACACCCGAGATATCATCATGCTCGACAGTAGATAGGAGACGAATGAAGGGCTCGAGTATGACAACTTTTTCTGCCCCAACATACTGAGGGATCCAGGTGGGCCTTTCGCTATTTTCACGATCCTTTGGTCATTATTTTTGTTTCTAACCTTGGGTTTTTCCTTTGTAGAGGGATACAAGATGGACGCCGCCCAGCCTTCAAAAGCCTTTATCGTATTTGACGACCTCATCAAGGTTTGGTCTCGCAACCCCCGCGATCCCTTTGCTTGGGCAGCACACATACTTCTCGGTAGGGCTGTTAATCAAGCCAAGTTTGAACACTATTTTAAGCTCGTTTAAGAGTAAATAGTTAAACGAGCCAGCTCGTTTATGTATAAATTAAGCTCGACAAGGGCTCGATTAACACCCCTACTTCTCGGTTACCAGCCCGATTACACATGATTTTCCCAAATTCCACCACCCTTTGATCCTTCTATTTGGGTGCATCGTTCTGAGGAAGAAGAAGACAAAGGGGCGAACCTCGAGGAAGACCCTGATCGCGACTTCGAATCCACTCCATATCCTTCATTCGAAATGTTTTGCATCCCTCTCATCACTACGAAAAGCCTAGAAGCCGCCTCCAAGGCTCGGAGGGCCCTGATCTCAGGGTTTGTTGGCCTTTTTGGCACTGCGCCTATCACCGAGCCTTTGCCTCCACCTCCTTCGAACTGACAGAAGCGTCGTCAACAACAATAATAACAACATCAGGAAGAGAAAGAAGTCCCCCTAAAGGTTTAGCATTAGCGCTAAAGGTGCCAAGAAGAGCCCTTGGAGCCAAGTGATGATCAAAAGATATAACGTCGAGGTCGAGATGCTGACCCAACCACCGAGTGTCGTGTCAAGCAACAACTTGACGTCCTGGCGCCATTAGGTCCTGCTGAGTGCCCCCCTGAACCGTTACTAGAATGGGGAAAGATTTCTTAGAGTCTGACTCCATCATCCACTCTCTTGATGTGGCTCTGGCTGTTAGCGGGGCCTTGCACTTTGACACCGACATGGCGGTCCTGGAAGATTATGAGGACAATCGACTCCTCCAAGGAATAGTACAATACAACTTGGTGGTAAGAAGACTTGGGCTTTTCTCTGCCTTTAACTTTTTTTTGTTATAACTGTATCTCAATGTTTACTTCTCCCCTTTTCAGGCTTGATGTCAAATTGGGGCTATCATCGATCGCTTATGGTCCTATAGGAGTAGGGCTTGATTAATACTCAAATGTAGCATATTATTATTCCCTTTTTGGACTAATTATACTTTGATAGAGTTTAAATGAAAATATTTTAGGTTCTAAAGTGAAAAAAGGGTTCAAGGGCAACCAAAATTATATTTGAATGTAACACCAACACATTAGGGAACAAAATTAGAGAAGCTTGGAACAAAGAAGTAACGTTCAAACGCCAACTCATATTCGAACGTCCATTTGAACCAGGCTACAACCTGACTGCTGAGACAGAGTGTTGCAGGCAAGAACCAAGGCCCCAAAAATTTGAGTATTACGTTCGAACGTCATACACCGTGCGAACGTTCTCTAGAGTACTTGCAAGACCAGACTGACTGAAGATATGGCGTGTTGCAGCAAATGAACACCAAGATCTGCATGGAGTGTGGTAGGAGATTTTCACAGAGAACCACAGGCTGTTTGACATTTGAGTGATAAGTACAGATCCTATCTGGCATTTTAATGCCCGTAGAGCAAAGACAGAATAAACGTTCAAACGACGTCCACCGTTCGAACGTTCATAACGCAGAAGCAGCAACAACGTTCGAACGACCTCGACAGACAAACTACAGAGTTGTTAGCTTTTCACTTTGACTTAGGCGGAAAGCACTATTTCTTCACCCCCTTGCCTTCTCCTTGCTTATAAATACAACCATTTTTGGAGAGAAAGGGGCAACACTTCTTATTCTTCTTTATCTTAGTTTTTCTCTTTGTTGTTGAGTTGGGAAGCTTAAACTCCCACTCATTTCTTTACATTCATGTTCACATTTACTTAAGAGTTGTAGTTTCTCTATTTACTTTTAGTCTTAACATTCAAGTTTACATTTGCTTGCATTTAGAATTTCATTTCTCTATTTATGTTTGATCTATACATACATGCCATTACATACATTTCTTTGTTAATGTCTTTTACTTCCATTGCTTGAGCTTCCTTCTTTCTTAGAGGAGTGAAACTCTTTTATTTTTCTAGAGCTTTACCAAAGCCGTGAAAGATGGAATATGATTCACTTATTCTTCATTGAAGATTGGCTTCTTGTTGATTGTGCTTTTATTTTGTAGAGTCCTCTACTTAGAGGGATGAACATCACTCACCTTTCTAGTTTTATCAAAGCTATGAAGAGTGAGTAGTTTATCATTCACTCTTTAGTAAGAGGTGAAGGGCATATATAAATTATCTAGAAGTTATATTTGTGCTTTGTTATAATGCTTAACATTTATATTCCGTTACTAAATCGATAATTGATTGCATCTAGCAAAGCTAAGGTACTTTGTATAATCGAGAGTCTTTCTATGATACGGATGACACTTGTATGGAAAGACTTCTCGTTTTAAGGCAAGTATCCCGGCTAGATTTTCTTAACCACCCTTTAATCATCCCCATTATTATGCTTCATTTAAAAGAATGGACAAATAAAATCATGGTTGGATGTCTTATAGAAACACTTGCTTATTTATAGATGGGTTAAGTCTCGACACAGACAATTCTTGTAAACTTCTAAAAAGACATCAGAACCATGATCATAATTCTCACAGTCCATCTTTATCTTCCGATTAACTTGTTATTAACATGGGAGTTAATTGATTTATCAAGCATAAATATAATAAAAGCGGATAATTGACTACATGTCCTAATCCTCGAACTAAGGAGTGACTTTTATTTCATCTTATATTTTGTCTAGAAAACCTTCTTGGAAAGAATTTCATATTCAATCCTGAAAAAACCTCTCAATCTCATGACTATAAACCCCATAGATTACAATCGATTGATCTTCACCACTGCGTACTTTGAAATACCAACACAACAAGTTCCCTATAGATTCGACTCGAGACTCAAAATCGGATTACTACTATAGCTTGACCGTCTGCACTTGGGTGTACACATTTCGGATCAAGTCAAGTTTTTAGTACCGTTGCCGGAAAACCTTGGTAAAAGTGTTTTAAGGTAAAAGGTAAAAAGATCTTTCTTTTTTGTATATATTATTTAGTTCACTATAAATATATTGTGTTGTTTCCATCTATTTTATGTTTGAGAACACTCCTTATTATAAAAATTTGAAGGCAGAATCTTCGGGTCTATAAACCAGTCTGAACCAAATTTACCTAGATCAATAGCAGACTCTTGTGATAGTATTATGACAAATAATGATAGAAATGGAGAAGTTCCCATGAGGGAAGATGAAGTGCCTAACATCCGAACTGTGAGGGATTACTTATATCCCACAAGAAATAGTGTCCCCTCATATTTTGTATTCTCTCTAGATGCACCTCCCTTTACTATAAAGTCGGGGACTACACAATTGTTACCTGTTTTCCATAGATTGGATACCGAAAATCCATATCTGCATATAAAAGATTTTGAATAAGTGTGTGGAATATTTCAAGACAATTTGAAACTTGCCAAGATGAAACTTTTTCCTTTCACTATAGAGGACAGAGCTAAACAATGGTTAAATTCTTTAAAATCTCTTTTCATGCCGACCTGCCAGATCTTTCAAAATAAACTTTTCAGAAAAGTTTTTTGCTTACATTTGACCAACACACTCAAAAGACAAATCATGATTTTTTTGGTGAAAGAAGGAAAAATATTTTATCAAAGTTGGGAAATATTCAAAGAGCTACTCCAAGCCTGCCCACACCATACTTTTGAGAATTGGACTCTAGTAGGATTTTTTTTATGACTTTTTGCCCACTAGACTGCATCAGTTTGTTGAAATGATGGCCCAAGAAAAATTTATAAGTAAAAGTTCAGAGGAGGCATTCTATTTATTTGACACCATATCTGACAGTTCTCAGATGTGGGACTCAGTCTTCCCTACCACTAGTGAAGTCAGACCATCCACTTTCCAAGGGGGAAAATATGTCTTGAGAGAAGATGATGATCTGAAAGCAAAAATGCTACTTTGTCTCGAAAGCTTGAAGCTTTAGAGATGAAAAAAGTTCATCAAGTCGATATGGGCCCTTCCATAGAATAAGTGTGTGAAATTTGTGCATTGACGGGACATCCTACTAAGGAATGTCCTACTATCCCTGCTTTCAAAGAAGTCTTGATGGAACAAACAAATGCAATCTCCAATTTTAACAAGTCTTACTCTAACCCATACTCTGAAACATACAATCCAGGGTGGCGAAATCACCCGAACTTCAGTTGAAGGAACACACAACTAATTCCCATGAAACAACCACAAAATTCACATCCATCACCTCAAGGACCTCCTAGATAGCAACCATACCAACCACCACACAAGAGGAACCTTGAGGATAGACTAAACCAGTTCATGCAAACCTAAGTGAACTTCAATGCCCATTCCACCAAATCTTTCACAGAATTTAAAACGCAGACCACCTATTTTTTTGAAGATCTTAAAAGTCACATTCAAAAGTTGACTCAATCCATGAGCGCACAAGAAAATGTCAAGTTTCCTGCCCAACCAAAACCTCCACAAGATCAAGCTCAAGTTGTCACTACACTAAAAAGTGGAAAGGTAATTGACAAGACCGTCAGAGACATGCTAATTCCAAGGTCAAAATCTGAGTCAAACCCAATCAACTCATCAGTTGAGCCTGAACTTGTAATTGAAAAAGAGCCTAAGCCTATGATAGAGCAAGAGCCAGAACCTTATGAGGAAAAAGAACCTTCATGTTCAATTCCCATTCCTTTTCCGCATAGACTCAAAGCCGCACAAAAGTTGAATCATCAGCCTGAAATTTATAAGCTTTTCAAGCAAGTAAAAATCAACATCCCACTTTTGGATGCAATCAAACAAGTACCATCTTATGCCAATTTTCTAAAAGACTTGTGTACAGTCAAGAGAAACCAGAATGTCCAAAAAAGAGTATTCCTGACAAAACAAGTCAGTATCTTGCTACAATGCAAAACCCCTCCAAAATACAAGGACCCTGGATATCCAACTGTATCATGTGTCATCGGAGATTTCAAGATAGAACAAGCACTGTTAGACCTTAGAGCTTGCGTTAATCCGCTACCCTACTCTGTCTACCAGCAGTTGGGTCTAGGTGAACTCAAACTCACTTATGTCACACTCCAGTTAGTAGACAGATCTGTCAAAAATCTCTAGGGGCATTGTTGAAGATGTGCTTGTCTACATGGCTAACTTTGTCTTCCTTGTTAACTTCATTGTTCTAGATACTCAACCAGTATTACATTCGGAGAACCAAATTCCCGTCATTTTTGGTCAAAACTTCCTAGCAACTTCCAATGCACTAATCAATTGCAGGAATGCAGTCATGAAATTAACTTTTGGGAATATGACTCTTGAGCTAAATATTTTCAATTTTGCTAAACACCTAGGAGAATATGAAGAAGAAGGGGAAGTAAACTCCATTGAATCACTGATACAAGAACACTTAAGTGACACATTCTGTGAAGACCTGACTGAATCATCTCTGCTAGAGTCCATCTCATCTGATTCAAATGATGACCAAAAACAAAAAGTTGTCATATTCATGCTATTGAGACATGAGCCCCAAAATTTGAATAAATTTCACCAAATATCACAAAGCCATTCTCATCAAGTGATAGGCCACCAAAGCTTGAATCAAAGTCTCTCCCATCTGACCTCAAGTATGCATTTTTAGGAGAAGATGAGTCATTCCCAGTGGTAATTTCTCTAAGCTCACAGACTTGCAAGAATCTAAACTGATTGAAATTCTTAATAGTCATAAAAGCACCATCGCTGACTTGAAAGGTATAAGCTCGTTGATCTGCAATCATGTAATATACCTTGAAGAGGACTCAAAGTCCTCTCATCAAATGTAGAGATGACTGAATCCTCACATGAAGGAAGTTGTGAGAACTGAGGTACTCAAACTCTTAGATGCAGGAATAATTTTTCCTATCTCATATAGCAAATGGGTGAGTCCAACCCAAGTTGTAACACAAAATTCTGGGGTCACAGTGGTCAAAAATGATGTCAATGAACTAATACCAACTCGAGTCATCACAGGATGACGAATGTGCATTGATTACTAAAAACTGAATTTGGTAACTAGGAAAGACTATTTTCCTCTGCTATTTCTTGATCAGGTTCTAGAAAGAATTGCAAGTAATGAATTTTGATGTTTCCTTGATGGATATTCCGGGTATAATTAAATTGAGATAGCCTTAAATGATCAGGAAAAAACTACATTCACATGCCCCTTTGGCACCTTTGCATTCAAAAGGATGTCATTTGGACTTTATAACGCTCCTGCAACATTCTAAAGATGCATGCTAAGCTTGTTCAGTGACATGATTGAAAATTTTTTGGAAGTATTCATGAATGAATTTTTTGTTTATGATGACTTATTTGATTTGTGTCTGGCCAACCTAGAAAAGGTATTGATAAGATGTAAAGAAGTCAATCTAGTGCTTAATTAGGAAAAATGTCATTTCATGGTAACACAAGGCACTGTTTTATGTCACATTGTGTCATCTGCAGGCATGAAAGTTGACAAGACAAAAATTGATCTAAATGAAAATCTTTCAGCACCCAAGACTGTAAAGGATGTCCGATCATTCTTAGGACATGCAGGTTTTTATAAGAGATTCATAAAAGACTTCAGTACCATAGCAAAACTCATGTGTCATCTCCTGAGTCAAGATGTAATCTTTGACTGGAATGAAGCATGCCAGAAAGCTTTGGACAAGCTGAAAGACATGTTAATTTCCGCTCCAATAATGCAACCCCTTGACTGGACTCTTTCCTTTGAACTAATGTGTGATGCGAGTGATTATGTTGTAGGTGTTGTTTTAGGACAAAGAAAATATAAGAAACCACACGTAATTTAGTACGCTAGCAAAATTTTTAATGATGCTCAAATGAATTATTCAACAACTGAAAAAGAATTGTTTGCTGTAGTTTTTGCTTTGGAAAAATTTCGTTCATATCTTGTTGGTTCTTCTGTTACTGTATTTACTGACCATGCAGCCCTAAAATTCCTACTCACAAAGAAAAATTCAAACTGAGGCTCTTAAGATGGATATTCTTACTCCAAAAGTTTGATCTTGTCATTAAAGCTAAGAAAGGTGTTGAAAATGTGGTGGTGGACCATCTGTCCAGATTGACTTATGAATTTCAAGAGGATAGATTTTCAATTCATGAGAAATTCTCTGATGAACAACTGTTCATAATTGATATGAACCCATGGTATGCAGACATTGCTAATTTTCTAGCTACTGGAACACTCCCTTCGTCATTCACTTCCATGGATAAAAAAAAATTTCTGAGGGAAGTTCGTAATTTCTTTTGGAAGATCCGTACATATTTAAATACTGTAAGGATCAAATCATAAGGCGTTGCATCCCTGCTCATGAAAGCTACCAAGTAATAACATTTTGTCATTTTGAAGCATGTGGTTGCCACTTTTCATCAAGAAAAACCGCTACAAAAATCTTGCAGTGTGGATTTTACTGGTCCACACTTTTCAAAGATGTCCATGCATTTTGCTTAACGTGTGATAGATGTCAAAGATTGAAAAATATTTCAAAAAAAAAAACATGATGTTGTTAAACCCCATTCTCATGATTGTAATTTTTTACTGTTGGAGCATCGATTTTATGGGACCATACCCCATTCCTTTGGTTATATATACATTTTAGTGGTAGTAGACTATGTATCCAAATGGGTTGAAGCAATTTCATGCCAAAATAATGATCACAAAACGATGATCAAATTTTTAAAAGAAAATATTTTGTCCCAGTTTAGAGTTCCTAAAATAATCATAAGTGATGGGGGTACTCATTTTTGCAATCTTCCTTTCTGAAATTTGATAAAAAAATATCTGATTTTTCACAAAATTGCAACCCCTTATCACCCATAGACTAGTGGACAGACTGAATTAGCTAATCGGAAGATCAAATTAATTTTAGAAAAAATGGTAAATCCATACTGCAAAGATTGGATGTCAAGACTAACTGATGCACTTTGGACATATCGTACTGCTTTTAAAATAATTTTGGACATATCTCCTTATCGATTAGTCTATGGAAAGTCATGTTGCGTACCTGTAGAATTGGAACATAGGGAATACTAGGCCATTAAAGCAATGAATTTTGGCCTAGACAAGGTTGGACTATCAAGAAAACTTCAGATAAATGAATTTGAAGAATTGAGAAATGAAGCTTATGAAAATGCTAAGATTGCAAAAAACATGATGAAAATTTTTCATGACAAGAACATTGTACAGAAATCTTTTGAACCTTCTCAAAAAGCCTTGTTATTTATTTCAAGACTCCACCTTTTCCCTGATAAGTTAAAATCAAGATGGACTGGACCTTATATTGTCAAAAAGGTGTTTGATCATGGAACAATAGAAGTGAAAAACCCATCGAACAGTAATATCTTTACTGTTAATGGCCAGAGGTTGAAACTATTTTTAGAGAATTTTGTTAAAAATTTGAAAACTATTATTTTAATGGAACCAGAATACCCCTCCGAGAATCGCACCTGTCGACACTCAAAAGAGTCAGATCAGGTAAAAAACCGACCTAATGAGACATCATCATGAGACCCCCACCCCCATCTTTTTCCATTTGTCTATTTTGCCCCTGCCTTTTTCTTTCTTTTTCTTATTCTTAGCTTTTTATTCTGCTTCGTCTTCCATTTCGTCTTCCGTTTTCTATCTGTTCGTCTTCTTCTTCTTCGTTTTCTTTTCTGTTGTGCTGCAAAATCGACCATACTCAAGCGAAATCATGTCCATATACCCCGAAGATCAGATCTCTATTCTCATGATTTACATTATTCTACTCTATTTTTTTATGGGTATCCTGCTGTTATTTGCACTCACACACAAGGTTTACAAGCCTACCTGAGACCCAGACCTGAACAAGGAGGATTAACTTAGGTATTTTGATTTGTAGGTATCAGCAGAAGTACGGATTTCTACCTTTCAACCTCAGTTCCAAGATCTATACTAGTACATTCAAAACATTGGGGACAATGCTTAGTTTAGGTTGGGGGTGTGAGAACCTTTGTATTCTATTTTTGTATTATGTTTTTGTAGTTATACCCGTACCATAATTTTTTCAAATTTTTTTGTTGTTATTTGTGTTGTTGTTGTTTTTGTTCCGATCATATTGTGTATTTTGTCTTCTTTATTGTGTGTTTGTGGGTCAGTTTAAATCGTCTTTGTGACTAGTAGACGTTAAAGAACTAGATAGTGAGTCTTAAAGTATAGGAAGTATGGATGTCAAACTTTTTTGGTTTAGTCTGGCAGTTTTACGAACTTTTTCATTAGATGTACATACTGTGATCATGAGAAAAACAAGATTGGTAAGGAAAGATGAGATCCGAGAACATCAAGCAAAATCCCTATATGGCAGAAGCACTTTTGTTAAACGTCGTCATGCCAAGAGACTTGGTGTCTGTAAACAGTGTGGCAGAGTCTTTCACAAGAAGAAATACAATCAGTTTTCTAAACCAATTTTCGGTCTTGCACTCGATCGATTAGACTGGATAGTGAATGGGCAGAGTAAGGATTATCCTGACACGTCATCCTATTCTGGTACTTTACTTAACCGATTTGTGCGACAAAAAATTAGAAGAGTTACTGATAAATCAAAAGACATGGGGACAAAGGATGACTCAGATTAGACTGCTTTTAAAACTATGAAAATTTTTATTTTGGGAATGAAAGCCAACGGTCCGAATTTCTTGTAAATAGTGTGAAAATTTTTCTTTGTTTTGTACATACTCTTTTTTAACCAAAATGAAAACATGGTTCGACTAAAGAATGTTCCAAAATACCATCCTCAAGCGTAGGTAAGGACTTATCCTGAGACGCCATGAATTTTTGTTTAACTTATGTTAATAAGCTTTCTCTGATTGTATCTAACGTAGCGTAGAAAAATTTTATTTTTGATTCAACATTCGAACGCCAAGTTTTGTTCGAACAGCAGCTGCTTGTAGTACTTTGCCTCTGATGAATTCTCTACTAGAACCAAAAGTACTGGGAGCTCAACTCGTTCGAATGGCAATAGACCGTTCAAATGAGACTTAACATTCGAACGCCAATAGATCATTCGAATGGTCAAAATTTACAGTACTTTGGTCTCTGCTGAAAACACAAAAGTACTGAAAACTAACTACATTTGAAAGTCACTCCACATTCGAACGACATTTTAAAATTCTTCAGTTCACGTTCGAACGTTGCAACTCAGACTAGAATAACCTGGATCGTTTTCTTCAGTTCAAAATCCCTAAATTGCTCTCAAATCTCCAAAACCCTAGAACCCGTTCTTGATACTCAGACTTCAATCCACCCTCAATCTCCAAATATACCCAAATTCGATCCCTCCTAACTCCTCCCTACATCAAAAATCTTCAATCCCACACCAATACCCTAAGTTTCAGCATCTTTTTAGCATCCCCTCAAGACAACCCACGTTCGAACGCCATGCCAAGGATGAAATTACCTGCCAGGCACTCTCCACCAGTGAGCCAAGAGCCAAATTTTATAGAAGAGATGATAGTAGAGAGAATGGGGACGCAAAGGACAAAGAAATATGATTGAACGAGATTTTTAAGTACCTTAAAGGCCAAAAGGTACGTAAATCTCTACCATAAGCATGCGGTTGTCTGTGAGAGAAACATTGTAATTTCTGATTTTGCTAAACTTGGGATATTGGAGGAAATGGAGAGGAGGAACTAGGTGTGGTACTTGAGGAATGGAGGGGATGTTGTCGTTGACTTAGTGAAGGAGTTTTACTCCAACGCCAAGATCATCAATGGCGCAATTCGGACCTATGTGAGAGACGGATGAAGCCTACATTGAGGAAGTGAGGCAAGAAGTACCTCGGGTGCAAAGCCCAATATATCCCCGAAAGAAAGATGTAGAAAATAATGTGGTGGGGAAGGAGTTGACTGGGGGTACCTACTTTTTCATGGGAGAATAGGAATTTTTTGAAATAAGGAGAACTCACCGACAAATACAAAATGCTCAATCTAATTACGATGTCAAACTTTGTTCCCATAAGATGAACGAATGAGGTCTTGTCGGACATGGCATGATTGTTTTATGCCATTGGGAAAAGGCATAGCATCAATCTCCCCTCCCTCATATTAAGTGAAATAAAAAAGGGGTGTGATGCAAAGAAGAGTGTACTGCCCTTTAGCACCTTAGTGACTGAAATATGCATGGAAAATGGGATCAAGCTAAGGCCCGAGATGAAAATTCAAAAATCGATGGGGGCACTCAACAAGGGCTCTTTCAAGAGGAACCAAGGACATACTGATGGCCCAGCGATAAGACAAGAAGTGCCACCAGCCCGAGGAGGAGATGATGTACAAGAGAAGCTCGATCAAGAGGAGGAAAGAGAGTTAGAGAAAGAGATGGAGGAAGAGAGAGAGCAGCCAAATCAAGCAGGCCCCAACATGCCCCGACGTTCTTTTATGGGACATCATGCTTAGCATCGAAGTTAAGCATGATGAGATCCTTAGGTTTTTTAGGGGTGAAGCTGGTGGAGTTAGTGGAGCTGGAGGAGCTGGTGGTGCCAGTGGACTTAGAGGAGGAGACGGAGAGGATACTTCTGTTCTTGAGTGGAGTTGGGTGTTTTGTTTTGTTTGTTTCTTCTTAGGATGGTTTTTCTTTTATAGTTTGTGGGGATGTTCAAAGTTTTTGTTTGTTTGTGTTGCTCTGTCTTTTGTGGATGATGATGAATGATGATATTTTGTGAAATTGAATGATTCAGTTTATCACTTTTGGCTGTTTAAAATGCATTTGTAGAATTAGCATTTTAATAATTTTTGTTAATAAATGATGAACGGATATGGACGTTAAGATTGTTTGATAAAGTAACTAATCACATGATCAGTTTGACACACAACTCAATAATTGAGACTTAAAACCAAATCCCTTAGAAATTGGTATTATCTCTATGCTCAAATTATTAGTTGTACATTAGTATTTGTTCTTCTTGTGGTACAAGGTGATCAGATTCGAAAATGGAATTGGTATATAACCGATATTCCCATGGTAAGTTTCGAGTCGTACGATGTTTCAGAGAGAATATCAATATTTACTCAAGAAAGGTTTTTCACTATCTATCTTTCAATTATCTTATTAAATTTGTTTTGAATGATGCAACTAAAAGTGGTCTATGAACATATCCCACAAGAAATACATGCATACCACACGTACATATGCACATACTTGAGAAATGATTTTAGGTCGTCTTTTGATTTAACTTTGAGCCTTAGCCACTTCTTTTTCAAAATGATTTCCCTAGTTAACCCTGATTAAGCCTTCAAAAGAATGATTTCTTTTTCAAAAAGCCCAAATGAAAATCAAGCCACAAGAAAAATATGCTTGACTTACATGTGCTATCTAATTTTCTTGCACCCTCTCGTAAATCAGTGTGATACAGAAATTTACGAGAAGGGAGAAAGACTATGTCAGCTAATGTTCAATAAAAGATAAGATCGGTGGAAGTAACCGAAAAGAACAAGAGACAGAAAAACAAGGAATTGCCAAGAAAGTAAAAAATGAGAAAAATGAAAAAAAGAAATACCATTTCTAGGCAAAACGTCAAAAGAAAGAGGCATGCTACACTACATAAACAAAGGATAGCTTTTGAAACTCTATTGACGTCATTTCGTTAGCCACTGACCTCTGACCATATTACAACCTATTCAAAACCCTAATTGATCTCAAGTATAATACATCTGTGTGTTAACAATCAGAAGTTGGGGTATGTTAAATAGTATTTATTTAATTGCATCAATATTCTTCCATAACATTATGTCAAATTAAAATTCTATTTTCTTCAAAACTTCACTCTTGTTCTAATTATGCATGAGATTTTTTTGATTGACCATCTTCTAATCACATGCCCTATGAGAGATAAGTCACTAAAATCAGAGCGATTTTTTTTTTTTAGAGCAACCTGAGAAAGGTTTGTGAAATCAAAGTTATTCATGGAGGGTGGTACAGTGGAATATTTACTATATATCAATTCTTGTTTCTAAAATGACCATCCTACTACTCAGGAAAATCAAAATGCTAATGTAATCGGTGCTAATTTTTGCATAGAGTAAGTGCTAATGGAAAAGAAGCATGTGAAATAAAACCTGACTGTTGAGACAGAGTGCTGCAGGCAAGAGTAAGTATTACGTTCGAACGCCATACACCATTTGAACGTTCTCAGCAGTACTTGCAAGACCAGACTAACTGAAGATATGGCGTGTTGCGGCAAATGAACACCAAGATCTGCATGGAGTGTGGCAGGAGATTTCCACAGAAGACCATAGGCCGTTTGACGTTTGAGTGATAAGTACAGATCCCATCTAGAGTTTAAACGCCCTTAGAGCAAAGACATAATAAACGTTCGAACGACGTTCACCGTTCGAACGTCCATAACGCAAAAACAACAAAAATGTTCAAATGCCAACTCACCCCCCTTGCCTTCTCATTGCCTATAAATACAACCATTTTTGGAGAGAAAGGGGCGGCACTTCTACTTCTTCTTTGTCTTAGTTTTCCTCTTTGTTGTTGAGTTGGGAAGCTTAGACTCCCACTCATTTCTTTACATTCATGTTCACGTTTACTTAAGAGGTCTAGTTTCTCTATTTACTTTTAGTCTTTACATTCATGTTTACATTTGATTGTATTAAGAATTTCATTTCTCTATTTATGTTTGATCTTTACATACATGTCATTACATATATTTTTTTTGTTGATGTCTTTTACTTCCATTGCTTGAGCTTTTTTCTTTATTAGAGGAGTGAAACTCTTCCACTTTTTTAGAGCTTTACCAAAGTTGTAAAAGGTGGAATGTGATTCACTCATTCTTCGTTGAAGATTGACTCCTTGTTTATTGTGCTTTTATTTTGTAGAGTCCTCTACTTAGAGGGATGAACATCACTCACCTTTCTAGTTTTACCAAAGCTATGAAGAGTGAGTAGTTTCTCATTCACTCTTTAATAAGAGGTGAAGGGCATGTATAAATTATCCGAAAGTTATATTTGTGTTTTGTTCTAATGCTTAACGTTTATATTCCCTTATTTAATGGATGATTGATTGCATCTAGCAAAGCTAAGGTACTTTGTATAATCGAGAGTCTTTCTATGACACGGATGACTCTGGCATGGTGACTTCTCGTTTCAAGGCAAGTACCCCAGATAGATCTTCATGACCACCCTTTAATCATCTCCATTATTGTGCTTCATTTAAAATAATGGAATAATAAAATCATGGTTGGATGTCTTGTAGAAACACTTGCTTGTTTATAAACGGGTTAAGTCTCGGCACAAGCAATTCTTGTAAACTTCTAGAAAGACATCAGAACCATGGTCTTAATTCTCACAGTCCATCTTTATCTTCTGATTAATTTGCTGTTAACATGGGAGCTAATTGAGTTATCAAGCATAAATATAATAAAATGGATAATTTACTACATGTCCTGATCCTCGAACTAAGGAGTGACTTTTATTTAAGCTTATATTTTGTCTAGAATACCTTCTCGGAAAGATTTTCATATTCAATCCAGGAAAAACCTCTCAATCTCACGACTACAAACCCCAAAGATTACAATCGATTGATCTTTACCACTACTTATTTGAAACACCAACACAGAAAGTTCCATGTGGATTCGACTCCGGACTCAAACTGGATTATTACTACAGCTTGACCGCCTGTACTTGGGTGTATACATTTCAGATCAAGTCAGGGCTGACAAGGCTCAAGTCGATCTTGCCAAGAATGACGCCCATATTAGCCAAGTGGAGAAAATGATCGTCGATCAGTCTATGAGCATTGTCGACCTGATCCACAAAGGCAAAGCCTTCATCGCTGAACTTGACAAGAGCAAGGAAGCTGAGGCCAAGGCAACCAGAAGGATGGAAAAGTCTGAGTTAAAAGTTTCTACTACTGAGGCCAAGTTACTTGAAGCCGAGGCAAACTGCGCGGCCTTGACCTCAAAGGTGGAGGTAATAAAGGAAGACAAAGTTGGAGAGGCCGAGAGGTTGAACATGACTTTTATGGATGTGTACCGGCAGTGCAACAAGCAGTTCATCCCAGCCTTTGATGAAGGAAAGAGAAAATCTTTCAAACAAGGTTGGGATGCAGTGCTTCAAGCTTTCGGGGTTACTGCCGACTCCGAACTTTTTACTATACACGCCTACCAGCCTCAACAGCATGTTACTAAGTTTGCGGACCTAGCAGACGTCCTTCCAAGTGTTGAGGTGGCTCCTCCGGAGGGATCAGCGAAATAAGTAGGGGAGACAATGACAGAGATAGTACCGATCATAGTTAGTGATGAATAAGAGGGAATGTCTCCCATTCTACTTCTTTCTCCCACTCTTTCGATGCACTTAAGGGATCCATCAATCCCTGACACCAGTCAAAGGTGGGGCCGACTTTGGGGAGTTGGGTGAAATCCTTAGCGTAAACGAAGGATCTTTGAGGAGGCACCAGTCAAAGGCTCGGTAGCGAGGAGCTTGGAGGTAATCTCAGTGAACCTACTGAACCTGAGGGCCCATAGACCTCTCTGTACTAGTGTATTTTTATTTTTTGTATGCCTGGGGGATGCACAACCTCCATTTCGTTTTATCAATGCAATTTCTGTCTTTCTTCTGCAATATCTTATTTGTTCTAGCAAATAATGTACAACTGATTCCCGAACCTAGAGGTTTATAAAATATTTCAAAAATGCACAAGTATGGAAACCTACTCCTAATCAACCGATCCCGAGGCTCATTTAACCTTTTCGAGGGTAGTACTCCTAGGATAGAGGTTTACCCCTCTCGAGGTCATACCCCCGAATAACTAAGCACGTGGTTCATGTTATTCTTTTTTAGGGCGGTGCTCTAAGGGTGGAGGTTAACCCCTCTTGGGGCCTTACTCCTAACAATTGAGCGTGATGCTCGTGTTAATCTTTTCAAGGGTAGTGATTTAAGGGTGGAAGCTTACCTCTCTTGGGCCTCACCCCTAACAACCGAGCGCGAGGCTTGTGTTAATTTTTTTGATGACGGTGCTCCAAGGGTGGAGGTTTACCCATCTCAGGGTCTTATCCCTAACGACTGAGTGCGAGACTCGTGTTAATGTTTTCGAAGGCGATGCTCTAAGGATGGAGGCTTACCCCTTGGGGCATTACCCGTAACGACTGAGCGTGAGACTTGTGTTAATCTTTAAATCCAACTCTTGAAATTAACTTAGTAGTTATATTTTTTCAAATTTGATACATTTCAAGGTCGATTTACATCTTTGTCATCCATATCTTGTAGTTGATATGCCACTGTGCCTCCTATGACAATGACTTTATACAGACCCTCCCAATTGGGGTTGAGTTTCTCGTTAGTGGATTCTCGTGTGTTGCCCACAACTTTGCTCAACACCAAGTCTTCCACTTGAAAATTTCTTGTTCGGACCTTCTTTTGATGTTGTATTGATAACTCCCCCTAATATTTGGCTAACTGTATAGATGCCAATTCCCTTCTTTCCTCAATCAAATTGAGGTCTCTAGCTAGCATTTGATCATTGTTTCCTGCTCGAATGGTAACGAGTCCTACCTCTAATGGTATAATAGCTTCAACGCCATATGTTATGGCATAGGGAGTTTCCCCAGTAGAGGTCCTTGGGGTGGTTCTATACGTCCAAAGGACATCGAGCAGTTCCTCGGTTCATCAGCCCTTAGATCTTTCCAACCTCTTCTTTATCCCAGCTAAGACTATCTTATTGGAGACCTCTGCCTACCCGTTACATTGAGGATATGCCGGGGTGGAATAGTAGTTACTTATATCAAATCTTGAGCAAAACTCCATGAATGGTTCACTATTGAACTGAGTGTCGTTGTTAGAGATGATGGCTTGGGGGATGCCGAACCAGGTGATTATATTTTGGCAAATGAATTTCTTCATTTCCAGATCCTCAATACTACTTAGGGGCTCGACTTCAATCCACTTCGTGAAGTAATCGGTGGTGACTAAGAGGAATTTCTTTCCCAAAGGGAACCTTGGTAGAGGCCCGAATATATCCATACCCCACTGAAAAAATGGCCAAGGACTCGTTAAAGGGTTTAGGTCCCTCGCACGGTTGACGGATGATCGGAGCAAATTTCTGACACTTGTCACATTTCTGAATATACAGCTTGGCATCCTTCTGCATATATGGCCACCAATATCCTTGAGACATCGCGTGGTGTGCGTGGGATCTTGCTCCCGTGTGACTTCCACATACTCCGTCGTGAACCTCGTACAACAATGGTTTCACTTTATCCTCGGGAACACAAAATAAATACGATCCTAAGAAGGATCTCTGGTACAACTCGTGATTAGGGGATATCCAAAATCTGGGAGCTTTTAGCTTGATCTTCCTGACTTTTTTGGCATCCTCGGGGAGTGTCTCGTCCATTAAATACTTGATTATAGGGTCCTTCCAACTTGGCGACATACTCTGATCGCTTGTCGGTAGGACCTCCTCAGCATTTAAGTCTCTTATGCTCGGACTCTCGAGGTAGTCAACAATAATACGCCGAGTTACTTTTGAAGCTAAGGCCGAGGTGAGACAAGCTAACGCGTCGGCATGGCTATTGTGATCTCTGAAAATTTGAGGCACCTTTATCTTCTAGAACTTCTCCATCATCGACTTTGCTCTCTGGTGATAGGCTTTCATTTTGTTGTCTCAGACCTTAAAGGCCCCATTAACTTGATTTAACACCAACTGAGAATCGCAAAAAATATGGAGGTGTCTTGCGCCGACTTAGTACACGATATCAAGCCCAACCAACAACACCTCGTACTCAACCTCATTATTGGATGTTTTGAATCCAAGTCTGATAGCTCGTTCCACTATAAATCCTCTAGAATTGGCCAAGACTACACCTACTCCTGCCCCCTTGTGTTTGAGGATCCATCCACATGCAAACTCCAAATGTCTTTGTGGCCACAAGCTGCTAACTCTCCAAATGGTAGAGACTTGGACGCAAAGAACCCGATAATGAAATCAACAAGGTTATCTCGAACTCTCCTAGCTCCACGGCTCACTTGGAAACTCGCCTAGACATGTCTACCTCGTGAAGTATGGGTTTCAGGGGCCGATCGGTCAATACCTCAATGGAATGTGCTTGAAAATAGTGCATAAGCTTCCTAGCCGAGACGAATAAGGCTAGAATAAGTTTCTCCATTGGTAGGTACCTAGTCTCGGCATCAAGCAGGGTCATGTTCATAAAATACTAGCCTCTGTACCCCATTGTGCTGTCTCACCAAAGCCCCATTGACTGCCCATTTTGAGCCAAATAGGTAGAGGTTTAGAACTTTGCCTGTTATCGGAACAGATAGAGTACGAGGGGACCTTAAGCACTCGATTCCCTCAAGTGCCCGATCGCATTCTTCACCCCAAAATCCCTTCGATGCCCCCTTAAGCATGGTGAAAAATGACTTGCACCTGTCTTAGGACTTAGAAATAAACTAGTTGGGAGCCACCAGTATCCCGGTTAACTTTTGTATGTCCTTGACAATCTTCAGCTTCTGTATATTTTGCATGGCCTGTACTTGATCAGAATTTTCCTGAACTTATCCTAAAAGCAAACTTTGAAGTGTTGAGCGTCAAGCCATACTCTCGGAACAGGTCGAAGGTTACTTCGAGATCCCGGAGATAGATGACCTTTGCCTTGCTCTTGACCAACTTGTCATTAATGTATACCTCCATTGTTGTGCTAAGTTGTTGCTTAAACATCTTATTCATTAGATTTTTCAAACCGAATGGCATCACTGTATAACAATAAATTCCTTGGGATGTGATGAATGCCATTTTATCTTGATCAGATTTGTGCAAAGGGATCTGAGGATAGCCTGCTTGGGCGTCCATGAAAGAAATGCGTTCGTGCCCCATGGTCGCATCAACAGGCTGATTGACCTTTGGTAAATGGTACTCGTCTTTGGGACACGCCTTGTTCAAGTATATAAAATTCATGCAAAATTGCCATTTTTTGCCTTTCTTCTTTGCACACACTGTGTTTGATAGTCACTCGGAGAATTGGACTATAAAATACGGGTAAATTTGAACTTTTTCGAAAAAAATGACAAAACGATAATTTATCACTAGAATGCGAAATTAAAATATGTATTCTCTAGAGCTCGTATGACATGACAAACTTCACCATTGAATTCGAATCACAAAATCTAGTTATTCAAACTAATTTCGCCGAATTTCGAGATAGTCGGATTTTACGTGTTTTACGAGACGACTGTGTGTCAAATGACCTCACAAAAGTCCCTAAAAATAAAAATTATAAAATTTTCTTATAATCGAATTAAAGTTTTAATAAATTAATTTGAACTTAAATCGGGATGAAATAAATCATTTTGGGGCAAAAACGGACCCGAACAAGTGAGGGGCGTGTGGCTCGATATGAGTCAAGTCTTTAAAATTATAAATAGGGTTAAAATTTAGATATTTCAGCAGAAATATCTCTGAAATTCAGCCCTTAAATGTGTGAGAGAAAGAGGGAGAAGAAGAGAGAAGATCCAACTTTCTTCCTTCGATTCACAGAGTTCCGTCGGTCAGAATCCGTTGAGCCAAGAGTTAAAGTCGATTTCGTCGACGAGGACTACGCAACCATACCAAGAATGAGGGATTTCATCGAAGATCCAAAGGGGATATTTTGGAAAAATAAAGTTTTGGAGGTTCTATTAGCGTTCTTCAAGGTTCTACCTTTCATTTTACATTTCAAGAGGTAAGTTCCCTCCTATTCTGGTTTATTTCTAACCTAGGGTGTCCATATGGAATGGTTGGAGGTATAAAGTGATTTATGACTTGCCTATAGTCATAGAAATAAGAAAATAGGTATAGAAATGATTTAGACTAAATTCCTAGCTTGTAATTGATGTGTGGTAATTACTTGTGTAATCGCTTGGGAAAATCATTTGTGTGGGTATGCTATGTGTTTGTGTTGTGCCCTTGTGAATGAAATGTGTTATGAAATGCTTGAGGATGTTATAATTAAAGTAAAGAGTTGATATATGTTGTTAATATATTAGCATCATATGAAAATGTGGTAATTATACGCATTAGGTATAAATTGTCATGACATATGTTAAAGCATGTGGTTAAAATGGGTCCATATGGTATTTATAGCATGTTGGATATGATTGTTGCTTGCAATGGTTCATTACATTGCATATGCATAGAGACATCGCATATTTAGGGTGTGAGTGCATTAGGACACCAAACACCACACTTGGTGGATGATGGGTGGACTTGGAGGAAGTGGATCAAAGATCTCATTGAGTTGCATGATTGCATGAAAGAAAATGGGGTCGGGATTAGCAAGAAGGGCTAGAAGATCTCTCGGGTGCAAGACCCGGTAGTTGGGATATGCACTCCCTTAGTTCTGTCCATAAAGTGTGTGGGTGTACGCGAAACTCTTGGTGGAAGTCTATAAATTCCATGTGGGTTGGATTACCCTTGATATAAGTCCATAAATATTCACCCTACAAGAGACCCAGAGATTTTAAATGTTTCATTGGATAGTCAATTTCAATGGCTGAGGCTAGAAAAGCCTGGTTTTATACTCATGACATTGCATGGGTGAAAAGGAGCCAGTGAGGGCTCAGGTTGATGTGCGTGAGTCTCATCTCATCTCATTTCATCGTATAACATGGTAAATTTCAACATGAAATGCATATTCTTGAGAAAAAATATGATGAATTGTTGATTAGTTGTATTATGAAATTTCATATGTATCTAGGGTGGGAAGTAGCCTCTGTAGGGGATACTCTATTGAGTGTAGCTCACCCTATACGGGAAAATATTTCAGGTATGGGGCATACGCCGGTAGATGGCTCTCATTCGGGCTATCAAGGGTGAAGAAAATTCGAGATGTGGCTTTACTTGGAGATTTTATAAAATAATTGCGAAAACTTAGTTTTTGGCATGCAAATTTATGTAAATAAATGTAATAGAATATGTACTTATCAAGTTTTATGTGATCAATGGTGTTAAACATGTATTGGATGATTTAAGAATTGTTTGGAGGAGACTGGAAATCAAAAATAGGATAAATAGGAAAAACTAGGCAGAGAGTACCGGTACACTATTGTCTAGTGGGCTACTCTTTCCAAAAATTTTAAATTTTAAAACTGTTTTTGTCATGTTTTCAGCCTATGTTTTCCTTCTCTCCAATGATGTAAGTGGACCATAATGAGGTATAAATCATAGTATATTGGACCTTGGTTGGATCCAATGGATAATTGAACATGGGATATACTTGTGGGTTAAAATCTTGGTTAAGGGGACGTTATTGGCGTGGCGTCGAGTTGTGTGACATTTATGGGTATTTTCACGGGTTGATGGGTGATCAACGGACTTATGAATGACCTCTGATTTTAGGGGTGTCACAGGCCTTCCCCGATTGATGCAACCCCAAGGAACTTGTCTACTTCTTCATCAACCGCCTGTGCATGGTGAGGAACCATCCTATGAGCCTTTTGTTTCAAGGGTTTGAAAGCTGGATCAATGTGAAGTTGATGGTATATCACCTCGAGACTTATTCTCGTCATCTCGGCTGGGGACCATGCAAAGACATCGCCGTTCCCACAAAGGAAGTCTACTATATCAGACCTCTCAGTGCTAACCAGCGATGCCCCTATCAGGAAAAATCTCTCCTCGTTCTCAAAATTCAAAAGGACCTTAGCCAGAGCCTCAGTAGATCGATCGGCTGGTTCTGTAATGGGATCATGGACTTCCTGTCGATCGAACTGTGATTGTTATTAAGCTAACACTGCCTCGGGGTCACGTTTTTGGGACTTAGCATTAACCCTAGCCTTTACTGTAGTGTAAAAGAAACTCTTTGATGATGTTTGGTTATCACGAATCTCCATGATTCTCCTCGCGTGGGGAATTTTATCTTCTAATGATAAGACGAGTGCACTGCCTTCCTCGCATATAACCATGTTTTGCTCATGTTGGCATTGTAGGGGGAATTAGAGTCTATCACCACAAACTCTACCGGGACCGTACAACTCCAGCAGTTACCATAAGAGTAACCTTTCCGAAGAGAAGGGCATAAGAACTATTGAACCCTATAAGGGGGTTTTCATAGGCCTTAAATCTTTCTGGTTGAAACCCATCTTGCGAAAGAGGTTGTCATACATCACTGTGAATGAACTTCCTGAGCCCACCAGAATCCTCTTGACTTCAAAATTCTCAATTTGAAGGGTTATCACAAGAGCGTAGTTGTGCGGAAGGCCCAGTACACTCAGGTCGGCATTCAAAAATTGGATGGCCTCAGTGTCAAGTTGAGGTCTTTTAGATGATTACCTCCCAAACCTTGTTTGTTTCACCTTCACAGCTTTCACAACCCTCTGGAGGTCGACACGAAGTGAATTGTAAGTGGGTTTGTCTACTGTGCAAGCATGTATCACTTTAACCACAGTCGTTACTTCTTGAGATATGCCTGCTCCATCCTTTATTAGACCCCTAGAGCCCACATCATCAATAAATTCCCTGAGGTTCCTTCTCGGACCAGTTGCTTGAGGAATGATTTGTACACTCGGCAATCCTTGGTCATATGCCCAACGTCCCGGTGGTAAGAACATCGAGACGTCGAATCCCTGGAGGCTAGATCCCCTTGCATCTTGAGTGGCCACTTGAAGGAAGGATCCTTCTTTATCTTGTGCAACATCTTATAAATGGGCTTTTTAAAGACCGCGCTCACCCCTTGAAAAGATAAGCGATTTGGAGTAGGAATCGACGCTCTTCTCCTCGAAAACAGTTACCTGTCTCATTTTTTTGTTCTCGGAGCCCTAGGCTCGGGCATAGCCGACTCCTCCTTCACCCTCGCATACTTGTTTATGCGATACATTAGGTCATTCATGTCACCGAAGCTCACTTACTCAAAGATCGAAACAAATTGGTGTCTCAGGACAACTCTAGTCGAAATGTTGCTACTACCATGGTCTCCGAGCATGCCTCTACTTCGTTCACCTCTTCCCAATATCCGATTGCATATTGCCAAAGAGTCTCACTGCCCCTCCATTTGAGTGTTAGCAGAACACCAATGTCTTTGGGCCTCTTGCTGTTGGTGATAAATCGAGCAACAAATAGCTTGATCATTTGCCTCCAAGACTTAATACTTTCAGGACCAAACTCTCATACCACTTCATGGCGATGTCCCCTAAGCTCATGGGGAACACTCAACATAGCACCCTCTGGTTAATGTGAATTCCTCCAATGTGTTGAGATAGCAATCCACTGAATAATGAACCTGAAATAATCAAAGAATTAGGAAAGGGGACAGGTGGGTGAACACCTGACTAATCCCCTCCGAAGCTCAAGTCAATCGGCATGTGAGTCATTATCAATGTGTATTTTCTAGATTAGAATTACGTACCTTTGTTGAGCTTCCTGAGGGGTATTTATACATGGGCTAGCAATGATTGAAGGATCTTTGAATCCTATCTCAGTATTTAATGGCTTGCACTCGCATTCATGCATAATGAATGTCATCCCATCAAATTCGCTGAAGACTAATCCCTTCGAGTGAGTGGACCGTTGCTCGGGAACCGCAAAGCCGTTATGGCCTTACCCCCAGTTATTAAATACTTTTGCTTGGTGCTTGACACTTATGCCCGAGCGTTCACTGCTCAACAATAAGCACCCCTCGAGTTTCACCGAGGTCAACAAGTCAACGTAATGACAATTAATGCCTTGTAATGATGACTGTTTTCACATTTCTTGGTGACCTAAAAGCTCATTAATGACTTATTGTCACTCAAGACCTTATTTAATGAGTTGTCATATCCCCTTTAATGCTAGGCTTTGAGGGGCATACTCAGCCTTCCAAGCTATAACTCCTCGTTGCCTCCTTAACGGCTACAATGAACCACGTGTTAATTTACGATTGTTGAGACGCTTAAAATCCCGTCAAATATATAGATTTATTTAATCATTGAATATGATTAGGGAGACCGAATATTTTATACAAAATAGTAGGGGTGGTTTAATTCACGATTCCAATATTTGAGAAGTGGTTTGTGCATGGATGATATTTTCCACTACTCATTTCTAAACATGTGCACTTCATCCAAATAGGCTCCTAGTCTTAGAAAGCCAGTTTTATTTACCAAGAAGCTTGGTAAATGGTTGTTTTATAAGCTAGTGTAAAATTAAGGACAATATTGGAATTATGCAAGACAAGGAAGTGCTCAAATCCGTTTCTGTTTGCGTAGTAATTCTATCTGTTGCGTCTTTGACCAGAAAAGATATGTCTGTATAAGAGTACAGCCGCTGTGTGGCATGCTTTGAGTGGGCCGAATTGCACGTGTAAAGTAGTCTACAAAACAGCTGATTTTTCCCACTTAAAAAAGTCAGGGAAAGACGACCGCTCTATATTGTATCAAAAATTATAAAATTTTAAAATTAAATTATATAATTATTTAGTAAAAATTCTAATCACAGAAGGCACGATAAATTAAAATTAATTGGTAAAATTTATATTCTGAAATTACAATTATTTGAGATAATTTATGATAAATCATTAGTAGATAAATAAAAATGAGGGTTTCGCTAAATTCACCTGCAGTGGACAGTGGGCCCTAATTCCTACTTCAATTTTTAAGTTAAACTGAACGATACCGAAACCCTAGCCGGAACTTATTAATTTCTCGACGAATTCAGTTATTTTAGTTCCGTGCCATTGCTGGACGGTGAAATGTACGGGTCCGAGAGTGTCACCGACTTAGAGCGCACCGCTTTTAGGAAAGCAGAGAAGAAATACAAGCTCTATTACGATCAAACTAAAAAGTATCATATCCATTTCACTTTCTTTTTTTATCCTTTCGTACGTTCATCGCGATTGTTACAATCTCTGATGTTGATTTCATAATATTTAGGAAAAAGAAACCAAGACCTGTAGATTTGTCGGAAGTTATTGACTTCAAGTCTATTCTGGAGTCCCATAATCGAAAAGATGAACTCCCTCCTCAAGTTTTCGCACTTGAATCCGATTTTGATCAGCCTGTTTTTTGCTTGAAAAAACGCCCTGGTATGTATAACAATGTCTCCTTCTCGTGTTTTTGAGATTTGAATTTATAATAAATATCTAACTGATTCGTATCTATGTATTTTTGCCACTATAATCACTTTGAAATTGGTAGACTCACAGCGGTTTTAATAGCATCCAACATTATCTGTTTTATAGTAAAAGAAATCAAATAAAAATAAAAAATTTCTATGCATTTGCTAGAGTGTCGAGACATTATTAAATAACTTACAATAACCCATTCCTAATGACACTACGTAACATATATGACACAATTTGTAAGTATTTTTCCATGCACAAAGTTAATATATGACACAATTTTTTACAATCGTCAATCAATATGAGTCCACAAATACTTTTGAAAATTTTCAACAAAATTTCTTTTAAAAACAGGACCTTTTGATAATATCAAGCTTCATACACCACAAATACAATCAAATCTTTATTTAAAGAAACACAACTTAAATACAATCACGTTACAGTCATGCCCGCAAATCAATCACTCTATCTATAGTCCTGCGTGACATGACTTGAGTTAATGTACATAAAAGGATAAAAATAAAACAAAACATCCAATGCATATTTGAGGGAACCACTCAAAGTCTCAAACAGCCTAAGCTACTAACAAAAACAATTACAAAACATAAGAACGTGCAATTGCTTATATATTATTAGTTTTATCAATTGGTGAATCAAAAATAATGGATGTATTACAAACTTTTTCACTTGCTCTTTTTGGCACATGGAGCAATCAAAACAATTTCCTTCCCATCAATAGTGTTGGATTTGGATGTCTCTATAATATGGATACAAATTCGAGAACTACTTTAGCATCTAGAATGGACTCAAAGAGTAGTAACAACATCTCTTCTCTGTCATGTCCGGGAGACCAAGAGATGTGTGTGTGTTTGGGGGGAGGGGTGTGAGATAAAAAGAGGGAGATAGAGAGGTGTGTAAATAGAGATGCTAGAGATAGTGAAAGAGGGGACAGGTCATCTGATGGGGGGGGAAGAGAGAGAGAGAAGTTGGGGAGTGGGAAAAGAGAGAGACGTGTATGAGAGGGGGAAAGAGATAGAGAGAGAAATGCATGTGCGGGAGTGTGAGAAAAAGAGGGAGAACTGAGAATAGAATCTTGGACCATGGATTGGGCGGGAGATTATATTTGAAGAGTTTGTTTTATCCGTTGGAAGACGTATCGTTTTTTAAAAATAGTATATCATATCGTGAATTGTAAGATATGTGCAATTTTAAATAATTAATAATGTATACCTTTACAAAAAGTCATAGACTCATAATAACATAGCATTTTGTTAATATTTCATCAACTATTCAAGTTCCCAACGTAGTTCACTAATATCAAAATGTAAAAACAAAGGAAGAATCAAGTTTTGTTTGGGTCTACAAATACAGACGAACTCTTCTCTAGGGATAAACCAAAAAATGAAGAAGGAAAAAAAAAAGCCTAGGGTTTTGGCTAAGGAAAAGGCCCAAACCTTCATTTAAACTCATTGCTAATCTAGAGGATCAAGACTTCTTTGCGATGAAGAACAGTAGACCAGAGAAGAAGATTTATTTGCTATATTCTATTGCGATGAAGAAGACTGAGGTTGTTCTTCTTTGTTGTCTTCGACTCTTCGGTGGATAGCATTTGGTCTTTGTTGATTAGAGAAGTAGGCCACCTTTATTTTTTTTTTAAATCCTAGCCATTGAAACAATGTTGGTTTCAATGTTGTTTTCACTCGTTAGGGTTTAAAAAATAAGATCTTGGATGAAACGACATTGTTTCAGCCCCAAAAAATCAAAAAAAAAAAAAGTAGAAAAAAGTTATTCGTGTATCGTACGTATCGTATCGTACGATATGGTGCAAAAAACATAGAGAGACATAATTAGTATTGTTTTTCTTGTGTATCGTGTCGTACGATACATATAACTATGACTATGAATATTTATCAATTAATCTGAGATGTCCGAACGAAATTGTAAGTTGGGGGATTCAAAATCCTTTGTACTTTATTATATAGATTTGAATTTAGATAAATAATCAAACACCTACTTAAAGTTATTAAAATAAAGTACATTAACTCCTAAGATGCACCTAACAACTAATTTTGAATAGTTTTTTTTTTGGTCTGAGTAACGGCTCTTGACCACGATTTATCAGATGATTACCTTTGCAGAGGTTCTGTTATGTTATCCTTTTTATTGTGTGTTATAGTGCAGGTTTTTATTTTTTACCCGGGGCATTGAGCATTGAAGAACAATGTCAATGGCTAAGGGAGAGCTTAAAAAGCTTCCCACAGCCTCCTAATAGGACAAATCATAATGCTATTTATGGGCCAATACAAGACTTATTCGTTGCTGCCAAAGAAGGAAAAGTTTTAGTTGAGGAAGAGAGTTCATCAAGAAATTTGGATTCCAATGCCAATTATATTATCAGCAACATAAATACTCCTAGGTGGAAATTTGTTGAGGAGCGTGGTGCATCAACAGGAGATACACGCAAATCAGAGTTGGCTTCTATTTTGCTGCGGAAGTTGCGGTGGTCGACCCTTGGCCTGCAATTTGATTGGTCCAAGGTCAATCATCTTATTTAAATTGAGTAATTTGGCCTTTATTCTATTTAAGTATTGTCTTATTACGTATTTCTGAATTATGAGCAAAGTATTTGAAGGATGTGACATTTCACATTGTATCAGCAAAGCAAGCATCTAGGGTATGTTGGACTAATGCCCATCAGATTGTCAGAATTGATTGAACATGCATACTTCTGGGAACCATGGATGCGGTTGGTTGTGTATGATAACTAGACTATTTGGATTCAAGCATACTTGTTATTTGAATCCATTTGCCCCTTCAAATTGCTGACTTGCAGTGAGGATTTACCTTCCGTGTGACGTATGTTGAACTTGATTTGGTTTTTACAAATTGCTTTAGCTTGACTGAAGATGTTGACTTCGTATTCAAAGAATAATTTTATTAAGTTCTTTTTATGCCTAATTTGTACCTGAATGGAATTAAGCTTTGTTGAATTGGGTTAATTTTCTTGGCTTCATATTACAAGTAGCTTTGTATGTCTGGTATACTAAATTACATAGTTTATTTTCTAGCAACTTAACCTTTTTCCCTGTCTAATCATCACTTATGAAACAGAAATGTTGACCTATTATGGAGAAAATGACCAACTATGTTTTGTTTCTTGTACAACTAGCATGGTAAACGTGTATTTTATAAGACCGTTACACTGCTTTTTATTAGAATTATAATTTCTGAAATAGTTTTCACATGTCTGTGCAGCGGAGCTATGATGTTTCTCTCCCGCACAATAAGATCCCTGATGCACTTTCTCAACTGGCAAAAAAGATGGCAGCACCTGCAATGCCATTGGGCGAAGAATTCCGGCCTGAAGCTGCAATAGTTAATTACTTTGGATTAGGTAATCCTTAGGGATTAGTAGCCTCAATGCTTCTTTGAACATCCAATTAATATTGCTAACAATTTTTATGGCATAGGGCTTGGGTTCTATTAATTTTGAAAAAAAGAGTTTGGATGATATCATTGAGACGTAAAGTCCTGATAAAAGTGACGTCATGTTTGTAAATTTATTCAGAGGATTGAAGCCATTAAGTAATTGTTGTAAACAATAACACTATTCACTTTATTATTTTCAGGGGATATGCTTGGTGGCCACCTTGATGACATGGAAGCAGATTGGAGTAAACCTATAGTAAGCATGAGGTATCATGCTATTTCTTTATTTTCTCAATTCTTTTCTACCATAGAATTTAGAGCTGACTTGAGGCATGATGAAACATTTTCTTTTCCCTCAGTTTGGGCTGCAAAGCTATTTTCCTTCTCGGAGGGAAGTCGAGAGAGGATCCACCGACAGCAATGTTCCTTCGAAGTGGTGATGTTGTACTTATGGCAGGAGAAGCAAGGGAGTGCTTTCATGGTTAGTATAATCTAGTTCTCTTTCTATGTCTGAGGCATTTGAAAATTAATTCTGCCCACAAAAGTCTCTAAACATATATGGAATATGTATACCTATGGTTTTATTTTGTCATCAATTAGATTTTTTAGCATTATTGGGGAGATGGTATTCCAGTCTACAACTGACAGTATTCCTCTGATGCAAGGATCAAGAGACTTGTTGCTTTTGTTTTCAGACCTAAAAAATGTTTAAATTGAAATATGAAGAAACAACACTGTTACTGTTTTTATTGTATGCAAATCCTAACTTCTTAATGAAATGTTGTCAATTTGCCATAAAGAAATATACAGTTCTCAGGGCTCACTTGACTCATTGTTCATAAAAAAAAGAAAGCATAGGAAAGAAAAGAAATAAACAAGGAAAGAACTAAGCTAATTCCGAATATAGGAGGGATACCTTTACAGGCAGCAGCACATGATAGCATAAATATTATTTCAAATGCAGCTCGGTTGCTGTTTTATTGATCGTTTTTGCAATTTTAGATTGCCTTATTACTGTTTGTATTGTGGATTGCTGAACAACACATCCTTATGTCCTCCAAAATTTAGCTTTTCAGAAGTTTTCTTTGGTTGTTTTGGGTATCTCCGTATAAAATGTGAATTGTGGGCATGAGTTGCGGAGAAATTGGGTTTTCGTTTATTGCTTTAATGTCTGCAGTAAATTTGAAATAGAATGCCCAAAATTGTACAAGGCCAGACATCATCTGTGTCATTCCAGTCCACCTGAATGGAACTGAAACATTTTTGAGGATGAGTTATGGTTGGGTGGGTTGAAGCTCACTAACCAATAGATTTGAAAGGAACCGACAGAACCTAGGTGAGTGTTAGAGAAACATTTGACTAGTCTTGACTCTTGTTGGTCTTAAGCTCACACGAACTTTGACTCGCCTGCAATGCATCAGTGGTTGCAATAGTATTCTGGTCTGCTTCCTTCTGGTTTTACCTTGCTTTCTGCATGTGCACTTTCAGGTGTAGATGGTTGGAAGTTAGAGCTGTTCTACGTTATCTCAACGAACATTGTAAATTTTTTATTTTTGTAAAGCTTTCCTTCATATATCGTTCATGCTATCGTCTTACTCTTGAGATGCATACACTAATGGAAGTTGAGGGTTGACGAATAACTTTCCATTTTGACAAACTAGTTGTTGCACACTTACATTGTACGTAGACAATTTTAATCTATAATCTTGAATTTTATTTGTCATAACTAAAGTACAAAAAAGACACACAAACTGAATTATTTGGGTCCCGTTTGATAACGTTTTTGTTTTTCGGAAAAACGAAAAACGGAAACCAAAAACGTCTTTTTTTTTTCTTGTTTTCTCTAAATATCAAAATAAAAACAAAAAACTTAGGGGCTGTTTGTTTACTGTCTTTGTCTTGTGTTTTATGTTTTTGTTTTTAATTTTTGTCAAAAATGAAAACAAAAATATGTTTGGATAATGTTTTTGTTTTTGTTTTATATTAATTGTTTTGGAGACAAAGACAAAAAAATTGGAACAAAAAATTTGTGTTTCAGGAAACATGGAAAACACAAAACACACGAGGCTGGTTTAAATGAGGTCTCAACATCGAGTCTTGTTAGCCACAAAATACAAATTCATGTGATGAACTATAAATATGGGTCTTTCTCTTTTTTATCCTCACAGAACACACTCGAACAACCCCTCTCTTCTCTTTTCTCTCTCTCTCTCTGTGCAAGTCTCTTCTCTCTTTCTCTCTCTGCAACTCTCCTCTCTCTCTACAACTCTCTCAGCAACGACTCTCTCTTCTCTCTGAGCAACGATGAAGAAGGGACTTCCACTTACAGATCGACGAAGAAATGACTTTCACTTACAGATCGACGAAGAAGGGGCTTTCACTCACAGATCAACGAAGAAGAAGCTTCCTTCCTTTACTTGAATAGATATATGTATATATATACATAGATCTGTAATTATATGTGTAGATCTATATAGATCTGTACATCACAGACCTTAATCGTATTTTTTTTTGTTTTATCTGTATTTTTTCACCACAATATAAATAAATCTGTATTTTTTTGTCACACGGTTTATTAGGATTTTCCATGTTTTTTTGCTCGAACATTCATAAGACTTGTATTCGTGGTTGAAAGATCTTTATGCAGTTGCACTTTAATGCTTATGAAGATCAATCCAGTACTGCTTTGGGCGACTGAAATCTTGTTATCCATGGTTCTTTTCTACAGGGCAAAGTAGCAATTTTTTCGTACTGATTGACAAATTTTTTGTTCATGGTTTCTTTCAAATTTTATGGAATATGAATTGAAGAGATTTTTTGTTTTTTTGGGTTGGACAAAATGCTCTTTAAACAGGCATTGAATAGGAATTTTTAAATTTGTATTTTGTTGTATGAGATATTATAAAGCATATTTAGGATAAAACGTAAATTAGTTACCAAACATGTTTTTTTTTTTTTTATTCTTATAATTTGATAGACAAAAATGACTTCCAAACATGTTTTCGGTTTTAGTGTTTACCACAAAACAAAGACAAAAATTGTCTTTGTTTTTTATTGTTTTGAAGACACGAAAACAAAAACGTTACCAAACGACCCCTTAAACATTACCAAACGGGACCTTGGTTAATACTCTCCAATGTTGATTTTTTGTACAATACATAAGACAAAACTTAATAGACTTGGTGGGGGCAACAAAACTCTAAGAGTTTGAGAGGAAGACAAGATAAAAGAAAAGACTAGTCAAGTTGATCTAATAACTTGGACTATACATAAAACCCACACTTAACAACTATGAACCACTGTAATAAGATCCCATGACCCAACCGTGATACCAAGAAGAGGAGCAACCCAAAAAGTTTACATGGAGCACACTTGAGCCTTCTCTATTTGTGTTTATTACTGATGTAAGTTTTATTTAGCCTATATCTAAATTATTAAGCTCACAAAATGAATTTATATTTTCACAAATAGTTATTTCTTAACAAGAACTCTAAATTCAAAATTAGGTGCCTGGCTTCTTATACATGGAGTTAGGAAAAGGAAACTCGAAAAAAGAGAACAATGGTGTCCATCCTGAAATAATGATTTTTCCTCTTCAATTGAATACAAGGCACATAAGAACATTAAAAACATTAAATAAAAGTATTTCTAATAGTTGTACTAGAATTTGACCACTTTTATGCATAACTTCACATAATTCTATACATAAAACATACAAAAACTACCCAACAAGACAAGACAAGTGTGTTAAAGCTTCTAAAAAGCACAAACCGCAGTAAAAACACATTCATCAAACAAAAAAAAAAAAACAACTTCAATACACAAACATATATAACATAAAACATCAATTCCCTGAATCCTGAAATAAGAATATCTTGCTATGATGTTAAACTAGCTGGCTAACGATTTAGTAGTTGATTGAAGAAATTGAAACTATCTTTTAGAGGACAAGGATCTAAATTATGAACATGTATATTCTCACCAGAAGCACAAAACAATCCTGGAACATTAACTTTAATTGGAAAACATGGTAGTGTGTAATACCTAGGTGGGTTTGTTTTCTCATGCTTTTACAGACTCATCATCCATCTCCAACCTCAAAGTTTCTAAAATTGCTAGTATATAGAAAGGCATTGGAGGCTTGGAGCAGATCATTTTCATTGTCAACTCAAAAGCTCTTTTGCTTCTTTACCCTTGATCATTCGAACCTTGAATGCTGCTTGGCACATGAAAAGGTCGTTGCTTAAAGCCCTTTATCCTTCACTCCTTGAACTCTGGAAGGTTGGCTCATTAAAGCCATTTAAATTAAACACATTAAGGTTTCTTGGCACATGAAAGGGTTTCTGCTTAAAGTATTATTCCAGAATTTTTAGCATTTTAAAATTAAATGTCCGTAGAGTTAGCCATTAGATCATGGATAAAAATGTCCTTACAGTATCAGTGAAGCATAAAATATCAATGATAAATTTGTAATTACGTTCGTAATTGAATGAGGCTCATCGGTTAGAAATCTGAACAGGGCTAATACAAAAGTCTTTTTTGAGTTTATGAAGGGTAAAAAAGAAAAGTAAATGTTTTCCTGTCAAGCCACTTTTTGGAGTAGGATAGATACTGTAACCACAAATTTTTTACCTGTTGTTGGCATGTTGGTTTGTCCTAAATTTCCAAAATGCAAATGTGTATCTCTATTGTTGTTCTGGTCAACATTCATAGTTAATTATGTGGAAATCTGATTGATTAGCTAACTGTACCAACTTTCTCCTTCTGCAGGTGTGCCCCGGATCTTTACTGAAGAAGAGAATGCTGAAATAACCCCTCTTGAATTGCAGTTCTCAGATGCAGATGGTCTTTATTATCTTGAATACATAAAATCTTCGAGAGTTAATATTAATATCAGACAAGTTTTCTAAGTTCATTCCTTTTCAGCGGAATTAAGACATTTGATTTCATATTCAATCCAAAAGGAGAAAAATACGAAAGTATGTTTTTTATTTAGAGTTCATCCTAGTATTCTTCAGATTTGCTTGGTCTTCATCTCTATTTTCAAGTTCAATTCCTGGTCTGTTAGGGGTTGAAGTGATAGAGAAAGGCAAAGAGGCAAGGAGTGGAACCACTGGTTGAAGGGAACAATAAGCCTTCTGTGATGTGGCAGCTTATTATGATGCGACTGATTGGTGGAGTGCTGCTCAAAGTGCAGTTTGCATGGCCATTGCAGTGGAGGAAAGCAAGAAACTTGCAAGGATTTGATCATCACAAAGCTGCACAAAGATTTCGAGCTCTCGACTTGAAAAACCACTAGAATTGATTCGAGTCTTTCACTTTGTTGATATTTCTTCCCTGAAACTATAGATCTAGATCTGTACCTTATCAGGTGATCTGCAATCCTGACTCAAATTTAAATTTGAGTAAAAAATATAAAAAACTTGTTCAAATTCTTACTCAAACTTATACCAAATTAAGACAGATTTTTTTTTTCATTTAAATTAAAGGAGACTCAAATCTTTATTCAAATTTTTAATGGTGAGATTTTACCATCTGTTAAAGATTCAATGGTCATTTTTACTTTCATTTAATTTTGAGTTTGTCTTTACTTAAATTTAGGTTTTTCTTTCTTTAAATTTGAGTTTGTCCATTGGACTATTTGTATTAAATCAAGTATTTTACTCAAATCTTAATATAAATTTGAGAAAAAAATTGAGTTATAATTAGAAATACTCTTAAGAATGTCAATTGTATAAAGTGGTTCTGTTTACAAAGGCCCAAAAGTTTAGCACAAGAATCCGAGAGTATATACAACTATTTATGAAGTTGAAGCCTTTTAATAAGGTAAACTTATACCTTAAAGCTCAATTTTTGAATTACACAAGCCATTATATGCTGTTCAAATAAAACTAGGAGTGTCAAAATACGACATGGTCCATCAATACGATACAGACACAATATAAAATTAGAGAATTTAAATCTTTTTCAAGCTTCTTATTTTATAAATGAACAGACTTGATGCGATACGATTAATAAACGAATTCAATATAAATGAGGTCAATTAAAAGAAATATATAATACAATTCGTTTCTATATTGATTATATGTGATTCATATATGATACATATTTGATATGATATAATTCGTTAAATTAATTTTTGATCGAAACTCTTTAAAATTTGATATAAATTATCTAATCCGACATAATTGATGGGCCTAAAAAAATTTAAAGTGGGGTAAGCAAGTGGTCTTAGCCCAAAGGCTCCATTGGGCCCAGTCTATACCGTGTTCAATTTGACTGAAGGTTAGGTGGCAAGAATTAGTTGCCTCACGGTCATATCACGGCAATCCAACCTGTTAAAATCTTCCCAAGTTTGAATCCGGTTGTTTGTCTTGTCGGATCAAATACTTCACGTCCGCTCATTTTCAGCCGTCAGATCAATCATCATTTTCATAACAGATACAAACAATCTCCAGCATAGAAAATGGTAGTAGTACAAGCAAATATAATCCAAATAAAAGGAAGAGAAAACCTACAAGCAAAGCCAAAGCAAGCGAACACATCCACCAAACAACATTACCGTAACATCTGCACTACAATCCAACTTTCGAAACGCCAAATCCCACCAAGTGTGATTACACACATCTACTTGTACATCCCCAAAACCACTTCATTTTCTCTCTCATCAACTGCTTATTATTTCATTGGTGTGAAGTCTAGCAAGTTCTGTGAATATGGGTGCGATGGTATTGACACAGCTTGCGACGGGTCTGAGCCTGTTGGCCGGCGCGGTTCTGGTCAAGTCGGTGATGGACCAGAAACCCATGGCGGGTCCGGGTCAGTTCCCCAGATGCTCCACTTGTAACGGCACTGGCCGTGTCAATTGTCTCTGTTCTCGCTGGTCCGACGGGGATGTTGGATGTCGGACTTGTTCCGGGTCGGGTCGCATGGCCTGTAGCAGCTGTGGAGGTACTGGGACCGGCCGGCCCCTCCCGATTCAGCTTTCCGTTCGTTCTCCGAACCGTCCCTCGTAACGGGTTTGTGCTTAAGAAGCTTATGCTTTCACTTGTAACTAATACAATCTCATGTACTGTCTTTATGTGAAATTGATTATAAAATTGAAGAGAGAGAAATGAGAGGTTATTAGATTGTAATTACCATGGTAATTTGGAAAATGAAAGAATGAGATGGTTCTATAGCTTACCCATTGCTTCTAATCTTTTTCTTTGACGGGATTCTCTACATTTTAGCATGCTTATGGTTGGCCGTATGTCATGAATTATGTGCTTTTGGGATAAAGATGGTATTAACTATTATTGATTTTCTTTTTAAAAACTTTTACTGGGTAGGGACGATAAGTTTTGAACCCGTGACCAAATGGTCCAATGGTGGCCATTACGCCAACCGCTGATCCTCAATTATTATTGAATCTGCTTGCTGAGTTTATGCTTAAAATTTACAGTTGAGAATTCATCATTCTTAGTAGTCTGAAAAGCTATCAAAGTAAATAAAAATGTAGTAAGAAACTTTGAAACAAGCTGGACATGAAAATAAGTTAAAGAACAAATGCAGCGAAGTTCATTTAGGTATGTGTAATGCTATCTTGATGGTGTCCTCAATTCTCATCCAGATGGCTCAGTTAACCTGTATGGCATGCGCATTTTCATTCATATGTACAGAACAGGAGCATATGATTGCAGTGCCAGTTACCTTAAAGGTAGGCTAGGCAAGTGATTTTTAGTAGCCGAGTAACCACGTTATTCTACTCGATAATAGTGGGTGAGAACTAAATTATGAGTGGCAATTGCATCAAAATGCAAAAATCTTGAGGGTGAAATTTCAGTGATATGCTCTGTGTATAGCTCTCCATTAATTAGTTCAGACAACCAGAAGATTGCTCATTGATTCATTGGAGCCTGTTTAACTTTTGAAGACGAGGATCATGTTTTGGACCTTATTTTATAGTTCATGCTACAATAAAAACTCGTAGAAGATATATGATTCCAACCAAAATCTAATTAGTGTTTGTTTTATATCACTGGGTCAGAGTATAAGGCATATGAGAAGGATATTATTGATTTAGGTTTTTCTACCCCTATTAAACTTTGCTTTTGAACTACGTTTGAATATGATATTGTTCCTCATGATTTGGTGCAAATAAGATAGGTACAATGTTGAAGTTCTTATCTTTAGTTGGTTTGACCTAGAAATCTTGCTATGGGTTTGTATGCTTTTCTTTCCTGGCCAAGTGAATCCAATTGAAGCTTAATTACTTCATAATACATTGATTTTTCTTAGATATCATCGTCTTTGAGTGAATTCAGTATCTTTAAAATTTTAACGTTATGAAGCCAATCACTAGATTATATACCTGGTTACTTGGCAACTGATCAAGTGATCTTGGTTGTCTAATTACTTCAAGCCTCAAGGGAAATAAGAAAATGAAGAATGAAAAATCATTCTCTCTTCTTCTAAGCCAAATCTATTAGAAAACTTCCAATTTTTTGTGAATCACCCAAAAGTGGCTGCTCTTGTAGAGTGGCATCCTTTGATGGAGCTGACAAGATTTTACCTTGACCATGTAGGAGATATATATGATGCATAATTCATGATGTTAGAGTATGATGCTTAATCAAAGACTCCATGCTTCGTAGTTGGAGTTTTGTTCAATGTTGGACTATTTTTGGGGGATTAGAATAGAATGCTTTGTCTAATTTGTTATGAAAAGCTGGCATGATGACCTTGTGGGATGAGAGGGGGAAAGGAAAAAACTCGACATGGTGTTGCTGTCAAAATAGCTTAGATGGTGTGCCAATATGCGTTGGTAACCTTAGTGTTTTCTTTCATTTGTCAACAATTTCCTGGTGGTGGAAAATATTCTAGGATGGTGTTTTTAGGTTATCCTTCCAGTGCTTGACAAAATACCCCTTGATCTCTGTCAACTCTAGCCAATTGTTGGACTCGGTGCCACATCACTGTTGTAAGTGGAGATATTAAATCTTTGAATTGTGTGATATAATTTTCTTTTATTGGCTTGATTGGAAGTTCAAAATTTTTATTTTTTTTGAACTGAAGAAGTTTAAATATTGAATATCATCAACTTGTACTTGATTTAATGTCAGCACAAATGATCTTTTCAATTTATCAAGTATGTTAAATTTAGGAATGAAAAAGAGATCAAGACACAAGGTGTTAACGTGGTTTGGTCTTAAAGGCCTACATCCATGACACAAAAAACCCACAAAGGGCTACATCTCTATTATTCTTGATAAAATATACACAAGATACACCCATGTATATAGGGTGACAAACACAATCATATCCCTTTATTTTAGGGATTGACATAAATCAAAAATCAAATTATGCCACTATTGGCATATTTCTATCTTCAACAAAGTCAATTCTGCTGCAAAGTTTTCTGGATTCGTCTGTTACTTATATAGGTGTGGTGGACCTGAATTTTGCATTTGAATTGGCCAATTCTATTGAGATGTAACTTGCGCTACAGTTCAGTCTAGTGCACTCATTAACCTGTAATACATTTCATGCTAAGACAAGTTGTTTGGCTCCATTTATGATTGAAGTGCACAGGAAATTGATTTACATTAGAAAGTTTTAATATTTTATGCCTTGTTGATAGCTTTGACCTTTCCAAAACGAATTCCATGGTTTTTCATCCTTTCCACAAGGCAAAAGTAAAACGCATCATGAATGCAAGGTCCTGTTCATGTATATAGTTTGTCATCTGTCTTAGAAGATCACAACTCATGACGTAAGATGTCCCAAGTGTTCCTTGTTGACGGTTATGATGTTTGAGAATTATGTTAAGAGTCAAAAAAACAAAAACAAAAACAAAAAATGGAAAAAGAGTTCTTGGCTTATTATTCATTGCTCATGATTTTAACCTCGTCATAATTGGAAAGTGATAGGGATCGTGTTGGAATTGAATAAATGTTATAGATTAATTATGAGAGTTATTTGAATATTTTTAGTATTTATCTTTTAAGTAATTTCATTCAATTTTTGAGGATTTATTTGTTATTATTTATTTGTTTTAGGGCTTTGGTTTTCCTATATAAAAGGGATGCATGTAAGGGTTTTATTTAGACTTGACTTATGGAATATTATTAAGGCATGTTTGCCTAGATCTCCTTGTTCCCTTGCTCTCTCTCTTCTATTTCTCATCCCCTTAATTCTATTCTTCATTTTTCATCTCCTTTTATTCTTCTATTCTCATCTCTATTATCTTTTTCTTAATCTACATTAAGAATCAAGCTAATACGATCTACATCAATTGGTATCAAAATTCAACTTCGATTCGTGCAAATCACATCATCATTGTTCATCGCAACACTGGTTGTCGTGCACACTATTCATCGACAACGTTGCTCATCGTCATCGACATCGTCATTGTCTAGTCATATTAAACCCAACTCCCCCCCAAAAAATATTTTTGAAGCAGTATTGTCGCGAATAAGGCGATCAGATCAGGTCACTTCTTCGTCATAGATCTTTATTGGTCGACTCTGTCACTGTGCTCTTACCGCCACGAATGTTCTACCTCCATATGTGATAGGTAGGGTTTTGTTTGGGAACATCAGCTTCAACGAGACGTGAAGAAGAATACCTACTGCCAGAAATTCTAAAATTGTAGAAACATCTTCAATAAAACCAAAAAATTGTAGAATCATTCCAGAAAATTTCAAAAATTTAGAATCACCCTTATAAGTTTCAGAAATAACATAAATATTATCCAAAAGTTTCAGAATTATAGAAGTATCCCCAAAAGATCTAAAATATTGCAAAAGCACCCCAGAAGTTTCAAAATTTACAAAGTCATTCCCAAAAAAATTCAGAATTTTCTCTTGATTAGGGTATGCATATTCCAATAGAAATTTGAGACTAATATTTGTATTCATTGAGAAATTAGAGAATATTCAATGGGTTCAAAACTCATTTCTTCTATTTAAGTTTTCTCACTTCTTGTAATTGTCAATTGCATTCTAGAACTCGTTCTTATGTTATTCTCATATTTCAAAAGTCAATTATGAGTTCATATGATCCTTATGATGCCTATTCGTATACTTATCCAACAACAAGAATGCCTCAAGTTCATTGTTTTTCACAACGTCATTACTGTACCTATTCCACTTCTAGAGTTTCTCGGCGGGGTCATCATAAAGTCCATAATAAGTCTGAGTTTTATTGTGAAGATTATTTGGAATATTTTTGAATGGTCACTTAGCTTCCCAAAGTCATCATCAATGTCGATCTAGACCTATCTTCAATGTCATTAGTGACCATTCAAAAGCCCAGACTACCCTAGAAAAAAAGTTTGAGATCTTTGAAATTGGAGTTGCCAATAACAAACATTCACTTGACTAATTACGTGAAGAGTGTAGAGGGATGAAAAATCAATTATCTGAATTAACAACTCAACTTTCTCACTTGACTAAAATTCTTGCAAGTCAGCAAATGGAAGAAAATAAAGAGAAGTCTTTAGTTTCACCTAATGTCGGACACCTGTATAATGATTCTCATATTTCTGTTTCGTCGGGCCTTTATGTTTTCCATCATTAAAAACATATTTTTCATCGTTTGAACATTGATACTAGTGATGAGATTATTTTTTATCCTATCATGATTCCTACCTCATTGGAACCAAAAGTTGAATCATCACTAATCATTGAACTTGAGAAAAAATTCATTCAGTTGGTTCCTATGCAAGATGTTGAAAATATTGAGCTATCTATTTTAGAATCTGTTGGCGATTTTTTCTGTGTCTACTATTCCGAATCATGATGACATTGTTGTGGATTCTTCTTCATATGAGATTGTTGACTTTGTTTCAAATAATGCCCCACTTGAGAGTGTTGATTTTGTTTCGGATTCTTCTTCATCTGAGATTATTGACATTGTTCTGAATTCTGTCCCACTTGAGAGTGTTAACTTTGTTTTTTTGCCTACTGCCAAGTGTTTAGTTGAGTATGTACTTTTTTATTTTTAGCACCAGGGTATTATTGTTACTCCTTTGTCATCGATATCTTGTCCCATTGAATACTTTTTGTTAGAATCTAATGAGAATTGTTTTGCTATACTTGAATTTGGATCTAATGTTTATTTGTTTAAAAATTTTATTGGATGTTAGTATTTGTTCGGATTTTTATTTGAAGGACAAACTACTTAATTGAGGCACTCCAGAGTATCTTTATTGGCAAGTGTTCCGTTGCAGGACCAGATTTTTAGTGTTTTAGATGGATATTGTCAACAATATCTTACTCAATGGACAACTATAGATGTTTCTTTCAGTATAGAGGAGTTCGATCATCTTGATTATGCACTCTTAGAGTATTTTGACTTTGATGACTCTCCGGACAAGAGTTTTTCTTAATCAGAGGAGAATGATCGGGATCATGTTGGAATTAGATAGATGTTATAGATTAATTATGAGAGTTAATTAGATATTTTTAATATTTATCTTTTAAGTAATTTCTTTTAACTTTTGAGGGTTTATTTGTTATTATTTATTTGTTTTAGGGATTTGTTTCCCTTATTTATATTTGACTTGTTGAATATTATTAAGGCCTGTTTGCCTAGATCTCCTTGTTCCCTTCCTCTCTCTCTTCTATTTCTCGTCCCCTTAATTCTATTCTTCACTTCTCATCTCCTTTTATTCTTCTATTTTCATCCCTATTATCTTTTTCTTAATCTATATTAAGAATCAAGCTATAATACGATCTACATCTGAAAGTCTTAACTGTGTTTTATGTCACATTACATCGTCAAAGTTTGTACCTTTTAGTGGCAAAGGTGAAAAGGGAATCTAAAATCATGGAAGGCATGGACGGTTGGCATAACTTGGTCAGATTCTTTTATTGCTCTGCTTGATGACTTCTATTTACTGGTCCCCATAAATAGATGCCTTTATCATGCTGCGGCTAACTCACTTTTCTGGTTACCTGAATTACTTCCAATTCTTAGGCAGATTTACATTTGACAGCCAATCCTAGTTTTCGTATGATTCCATTCAACGTGTCAAAAAACATGCCCCAACTGTGTCTTTTCTTTGGTGCTTTGCAAGAGATGGCCGCTGTACTACGCAAACTTTTGAATTCAACTCTGATAGAATCTCTCTTACATGCATGTTACATATCATGACCTGAATGCAGAGAGTCTGGAATTCAACTTTTGTACAATCTTGTGGCATTTGCATGCATGTTTATCTGTTTTATCTATTTGCTACTTAGACGTAATACATGTGGTCACTAGGTGCAAAGAATGTGACCAAGACTCCAAATAGACTTGATCAGATGTTGATGGTCTAGAAGCACTCCAAATAACAGGATCGCTTGGCCGGAAGAATTGCCCCAAGGCCACATTCTAACCTTCTGTAGTTGTTGACGTTTGATGTAGTGTAATTAGATGAATTAGCTGTCATATTGTTATTAGAGTCCCATTACACCGAAATGCCACGTAATAGCCAACAAGGTTATTGGTCCAAGATTTTCCTTTAGTTTTATACTGCCTCTAACCTAACCACTTCCTAGTGTTGAGTGCTTTTATGGATCATTGAAGCGAAAAAGATTGTGTAGGCAAGTTGGGCCTGACACAATACTCATGATGTCTCATAACGTTGAATTTTAAACTTCTCCAGTCTAAGATTTTCCTTTAACATATGCATGATTGTATCTATGGAGGTTTCATTAGGACCTGAGTTTATGCTCTGACATTTCAAGTTCAAGGCAGTATTTGTACACGGCACCAACTTTATGCAGTAGATATAAACAAGAGGGGAAACAAGTTCTAATCATGCAAACATCACAATGGAGATATATATCAAATTCATTTTTACATTGTTCACTTATATCTCTCCTGCACATTTAATCCCTATTTAGCAGTCTCCCTTGCCTGTATCACTTGGGGCTGAAAGCCTGCAATGACAATATGGAAAATTACAAAAAACTATGATCAGATCTGCTTGCATTTATATGTCAAAGTCAATTTGAACTTTGTGAATGCATACATCTTGGTGTGAATGCACGGTCATGAGATCTGCATGTGCTCATTCAGAATTTATTTGTCGAAACCATTATTCTTATTTTCTAGTGAAATTGTTAGAATCAGAGTGTTTATTGCATGTGAAATATAGATTCATTTACGATTCTCGTATGTATTTGTGTATGTATTTGCATGTCCAGAAATCAATGAAAAGGTATTGAAATATGCACCAGATATGCCGTAGATTAAATTCCTAGGGTTTCTACTTACAGCGAAAACAGTGGCATGACCAGGATCAGCAAGGTGAGCAAAGAGGTTGTCAATTGGTCCTGTTCCAGTGTAAATGTGTTGGAACCATGCACCCATCACAGCCAACATGGCTAACCTCCCATTTTTTATCTCCTTTGTTCTCAACTCCTTGACCTTTTCAGGAGAACCACTTCCCCAGCCAAGTGGATCGAACCATAAGCCACCAGGGTACCCGACATCTGTCCCTGTAAGCTTGTAATTGGGGAAGATGGGGTCAGTGTTGACGCACCCTGGCTTTATGATGTCTGCCCACCGTCTGCCCTCGGCCCAACCGATGAAAATCAGTTCGACAATGAAGAGTGTGGTTGTATCCGTAAAGTACTCCTGCTCTCCGGCAGTGTACCATGAAGGGGTGTTTAGAATGCCTAACTTTGTTAGGAATTCGGGGATGAAAATACCCGCGGCGCCTAACATTGCCCATCTGCAGTGCACAATCTCTGATTGCACGTTCCATTTCAAGGTCTCTGGATCAGATCCTGTAGAAGACACAACATCGAGGTAATAATACAGTTGAGTGTTACTCTGAGGTACAACCGAGAAGCTAAATCCATCTAAGCTTTAGGGTTTGAACCCAAAATTTTAGCTCCGACTTACCTAGACCAAGAGGATCAAAACCGAAGTCTCCAGGGAGGCTGCATGGCAAGATTCAGATATTAATCTTTAGCAACAACACCACCTGCCCTCTTTTATACAATTAAAAGGATACACAAATTATCAATTAACCTGCCATCAAGCCATGGAGGAGGGATACTGCCAGGGAACCAGATGGGCCTATCCGGGTCAGCTGCAACGGAAACAGTGACCGATCGCGAGCTAGCCGGTGCAGTATACTTGCTCACTCTGAGTTTTCTCCCACCAAGAAAAGAAGCCTTTGTTGCTCCCACAATTGATCCGTTTTTCTGGGTGCTGTTAATTAACTTACCTAGTTAGTATCTGTGTTTTCGATTACATGAAACATATATGTGTAGACATCTTTTCTAGAAAATCCCATGAAAAACTGACTATATGCTTCACAAACAGATGTGAGTGGCAATGATATATGTACATACAGACATACATGCACAAGCTAGTGTAATGATAATTGCATTTCATGGTCTTCTTATGAACTTATTATTGATATGATTTGCGTCAGGGAGTTCTGAGAACTTACCTTGGGGAAGAGAGAGAAACAGCTGCAATGGCTGAAGAAGCACAAGCAGAGGCCATGGGGGAAATTTTTCTCCAACTCAGTATTCGATTGGTGGGTATGAGGCTTGTGGACAGAAGAACCTGTTAATTTATCCAGGAGCTTATCTAAGAGGATAGGACAGTGATGGTCTGATTGGCTGCTGTTATTGCCATGTGGCATTGGGAATCTAAGATGTACCCCTCCACCTCCAGTTCTTTCAGCTTCACTGGAATAATCTCAAGCTGATGGTTCTCATTGCAAGCCCGGATAAGTCGTGGGGCCTCCTAAAAAGATCTTAGATTCAGTGAGAAATCTACATGTTCATGTATTGTATTTGCAAACACTATGGCTGTATTGTCCAAATAAAAAAAGGAATTAGGACAATATTTGGTAGAATGGTTTGCAAGGCATTCGTCACACGTTGGTAGAAGTAATAGATTAACTAGTGTGAAATTGTATTTTTAAATTTGATGTCAGTCACTTTATGTAGATCAATAATTGGGGCATTCCATTGATAATGATAGAAATAGC
>CM042193.1:17372689-17385236 GCA_023539305.1 Ilex asprella | reverse complement strand
AATTCCCTTTCTCTGTGATGTCCATCATACACCTTCTTCATACGAGCTTGTGCTTCCTGAAGTCTGGCCTTCAAGTCTATGAAAACTGGATCTCTGCTCAATAATTGTTGATCTACAAATTCCACATTAGTCATACCTGAGACATAAGACAATAAGGTTGGTGGGGGTCTTCCATAAACAACTTCAAAGGGGGTGGTTTTGATGGCGGAATGCTAGCTAGTATTGTAACAATACTCTGCCCACGATAACCATTTACTTCATTCCTAGGCTGCGAACTTGTAAAACATCGTAAATACATCTCTACAGTACGATTCACCACTTCCATTTGACCATCAGTTTGAGGATGGTATGCTGAACTATAGTTAAAATTAGTACCATTCATCTTGAATAACTCTGACCAAAATAAGCTTGTGAATGTAGGATCACGATCACAAACAATTGTTCTTGGCATCCCATGCAACTTGAAAATATTATAGAAGAAAATTTGTGCAACACCCCTAGCCGTATATGGATGCGATATGGGAATAAAATGTGCATACTTCGACAATCTATCAACAACTACAAAAATAGTAGTTTGCCCTTTTGACAAAGGTAGACCATCTATGAAATCCATTGATATGTCTTCCCATACCTGACTCGGGATAGGTAGTGGTTGGAGGAGTCCCGCAGGAGCAAGTTGTTCAGCCTTGTTTTGCTGGCATATGTCACAGGCTGCAATAAATTCTCTGATATGTCTTCTCATTCCCACCCAATAAAAATTTCCACGAATTCGCTGAAGAGTCTTCTGGTACCCTTCATGAGTGTTGTTATGGAACTGCCCAATGATGTCAGGAATTAAAGAAGAATCTGTAGTAAGATAAATTATTTCCTTAAAGAAAACAACTCCATCTCTAAATTCTCATGGACCCACAACTTCATAATTCATGATACGTTGAGTCAGTTCTCTCAAAACTGAATTAGACTTTACTTCCTCCTTGATAGCTTCTATCCAATTAGGAATTGGTTGTGAGATAGCAATCATTTCCCCTTTTCCTTCTCCATTTATTTCTTCTTCTCTTCTAGAATATGCATCAGCCACAATATTTTCCTTTCCCTTCTTGTATTCAATCACAAAATCGAACCCCATCAATTTGTATAACCACCTTTGTTGAGCGGTGGTAGTTATACACTGCACCCATAGATACTTCAAGCTTTGATGATCGGTTCTCACCACAAATTGTCGACCCAATAAATACGGACGCCACTTTTGCACTGCCAATACTAACAGTAGAATTTCCTTTTTGTACATCGACAGCAACAGGTTCTTTCCTTTCAACGCATGACTATAAAATGATATTGGTCGATCCTGCATTAAAATGGTTCCCACGCCCGATCCACTAGCATCACATTCCACAATAAATTTGCTTGAAAAATTAGGCAACGCCAACACAAGGACTGTAGACATAGACTCCTTTAATTTCTGAAATGCTGCTTCAGCCGTGGGTGACCATTGGAAGGAGTCTTTCTTCAACATTTTGGTTAGTGATCCAGCTATTTTACCGTTGTTTTGGATGAACTTTCGATAATATCCTGTCAATCCAAGGAAGCCTCTCATGGCCTTAGGCGTTGTGGGCTTAGGCCAGTGCCTCATAGCTGCAACTTTTTTTGGGTCGACGGTAACTCCCACATCCGAAATTACATGGCCAAGGTATTGGACTTCTCTTTGGCCAAATTGACACTTTTCTTTCTTAACATATAACTTGTGAGACCTTAGTATAGCTAGTGTGGTTCTCAAATGTTGAAGATGTTCATCCCAAGATTTACTGTATACAATAATATCATCAAAAAAGACTAAGATAAATTTTCGCAAGTAATCGTGAAATACCTCATTCATTAAAGCTTGGAATGACGATGGAGCATTGAAAAGGCCGAACAACATTACTAGAAACTCGTAATGGCCATGATGCGTCCGAAAAGCAGTCTTGTCAATGTCCTTCGGTATCACGCGAATTTGATGATACCCGCTTTGCAAATCAAGCTTGGAGAATATTTTAGCCCCATTTAATTCGTCTAATAACTCATCAATGACTGGAATCAAAAACTTGTCTTTAATCGTAATCTTGTTAAGAGCATGATAATCAGCACACATACGCCACGATCCATCATGTTTTTTAACTAAGATGACGGGTGATGAGTAGGGACTATTACTGGGTCTTATCACACCTGTCGAGAGCATGTCAGCCACCAACCTTTTGATTTCAGCCTTCTGATAGTGTGGATAGCGGTAAGGTTTAACACACACTGGCCCATTCCCTGCTACCAAGGGAATTTTGTGGTCGTGAACTCTTGGTGGTGGTAAACCAATTGGCTCTTCAAAAACATCTTGGAAGTCTGCCAGGAGCTGTTTCAGTTGTGGAGGTTAGTAGCCATCCACGGAATTCGAAACTTGAGTCCCAAGGAAGAACAATTGGAACAAGACCCCCTTGTTACATTTTCTTGCTTCACGAATGAATTTTAAATCCCCAACCAGCTGATCGTCGGGACAAGATTCTCCTTGTAAAGCCACCTCTGCATCTGCCACCTTGAACTTCATTTGTAACTTAGCAAAGTCCCACAAAATTGGACCAAGTGTACGGAGCCATTGTGTGCCCAAAACAATATCATATCCTTCTAATGGAATAAAATAAAAATCCACAAAAACAGGTATTCCTTGTAAAATTAATTTTACATTCGTGCACTTACCTTGACTGGATAGTCACTTTCCTAATGCAACCATAACTTCGAATTGCCCTCCCTTCATAGGTTTTAAGCCCACTTTCTTAGCAAGACTTTCACTTATAAAGTTATGGGTGCTTCCCGATTCCACCAAAACAATGGTTTGTATGCGCCCAATGCTCCCCTTTATCCTCATTGTTTCTGATGCTCGTGAACCAGACATAGCATGCAAAGAAATTGCAGGCATATAGTCTAATGCTTTATAACCATTTGCTTCTATATCCATTACAACATCTCCATCCTCTTCTGCATTACAAACTTCGAGCAAGAACAACTTTTTGCAACGATGACTAGGAACAAACTTTTCGTTACGATTATAGCATAGTCCCTTCATGCGTCACTCTTACATTTCAGCTGGTGATAGTCGTCTGACCGGAGATGTGAGCTGCTGGTCGTTGTATCTTTGTTTGTCAGGAACACCTTCTTCGGATCAGGTGTTGACATAATACGTTGTTGCGCAACATTGTGGGCCTCATAAAGGCGAACCAACCCAATTGCAGATGACAAAGATGCAGGACACCCATCTAATACATCAGCTTTGATGGAATCTTTCAACCCACTAATGAAAAAACTGACTTGACAACTTTGAGGAAGGTATCCGACTTTAGCTAACAACTTCTCAAAATGAGTCTGATAGGCACGTACTGAACTGGTTTTCTGGAGTTTGGTTAACTCCCTGAAGAAATCTTGAAATTTAGTAGCGCCATACCGATGGTCTAAGCCCTCATGAAACTCTTGCCAAGTCATTCCCCCCTTTTCTTGCTTAAGGAATTGAAACCATAACTGAGCGTCCCCTTCCAGATGAAAGGAGGCAAGAGCCACCCGATCTTCTTCCGGGGTGTGAATGAACTCAAAGAATTGTTCAACCATACAAAACCAACTTGTGGTGTCCTCTGCACCATTGAATCGAGGGAAATCGAGTTTCACGAACCTTGGTGCGCATTGCGATCCTTGCTGATGTGTCCCAAGAGTGTTGCCAAATCGCCTATTAGGATTTTGGAGTGGAGCCATCAAATTTTCTCCTTCCTGATCATGTTGAAGATTGGATAATGGTGAGTTGATGCGTGTGTTGAGTTGCATAGAAAGTTCATTAAGTTTCTCCAAAATTTGTTGTTGTCCCGCAGTGAGAGAATTTACATCATTCTCCAGCTGCTCCACTCGTGAATCCATCCCGGTGCTCTGATACCACTGTGGTACGTACTAGGGGTAGTTTCCCTTCTTCCCTATGATGAATTAGAAAGAAATATAGAACTGAGAACAAGTAAGGTTGATTGAGGAACCGTTGACCTCCAAGCCAACACAAGTGTTGAAGATAATTGATGATAACAGACCCCTTTATTCCTTACTTCAATTGACTTATATAGCCAATTGATTACAATAGCATCTAACGTGCTGCAACAACCAAAGGAAGAAAATAGGAAAAGCAGTTACAGGAACTGAATGAAAACAAAATAGGAAAATATTCCTTGATACTAGTTCTAACTTAACAACTTAGACTAGACTTATTCAACAACTATGACTCTTAACAATAAGCCGTAAATAACGAAGTAGGAAGAAATGTTAGGCACGTAACAAAATGTTGTGCATGTTACCCTTAAAATGAGACGGAATTGGATAGATTTACTTCAAAATTGGAGATTACTTGGATGAATAATAGCGTGAATTGTGATGATGAAAAACTCTAGAGGAGTTTTGTAGTGTGGAAAGGGCTACATCTTAGCGAGAGATTCTTTCTTGCCCGTAGAAGGTTTCAAAACATTACCTGATCTTACATATATAGAGTACGAAATATTATTGTAGAACTTCATAAATCGAAATTAATACTAAATAATTTGAAGCTCTACCTAACACTCACCAGATTGTACTCAGCACAAGTCTATTGGATTTGAAACCCCTCCTCTCCTAAGATCCAAAATAGATGTTGTCATGTTCCTCACTCTAACTCTACTGAAATTTATTTTTTCTTTCAATTTTAGGTCTGAATAAGAGCACACATTGTGCTGTAGACTCTATGTTTTTGGATGGTTGGAGTAAGGATGCAATTATATTTGTAGGTTGGTTCTAATTATGGTCTGCCAGAATCTCAGCATAAGTTTCATCACTTATTGCACAGCATCAGGAACATTTTTATTAGTTGACCACTTTGGCCATGATTGGGCATAGGGCAGCCCATGCATGTAAGGCTTATAGCTGCCATGCGCTTTTTGTTTTATGAATAAAACTGTCCACTGCGATCAGCTCTCTCAAGATGTAACTCATTTTGTTCAGATGTTTAAGTTCTTATCTAGTAAAGGATGGTTTAAATCTCTGTCAAAATGAGGCTAAAAGGATCTGATTAGTATCTTGATGTTATGGGTGGTTCGGCAATCTAAGAAGTAATGGATTCGTAGTTTGGTTCTCTATATTCACGTGACATTTGTCATTATTAGATTGACATTAAAACATGACATTTACGTTCATTCTTGCGCGTGAGTTTGAGACAATAAAAAATTTCAACAATTATATGTTTAAGAGTTGTGTGATGCAATTTTAACCCTAAACTTTCGGAGTAATTTTTCGTCAAATTTACTGTTTATGGCATTATTTTGTTCACGGATTACTATTTATAACTAATTTAAATGAGTGTATAGCACATGTTCGAAATAAATGGCGAAGACAAACTCATATAATTGATCTTAAATGATGGACAGAGTTTTGTTTGGTTGGTTGATTGGGTTATTGTTCACTAACTCAAAAACAATGTTGATTTTGTTGATTTGCTGTTGTGGTGGGTGGGTCGGCAATATGCAAAGCAATGGATTCGTAGTATGGCTCCCTACTTTCACGTGACATTTGTCATTATTAGATTAACATTAAAACATGACATTTACGTTCATTCTTGCTTGTGAGATTGAAACCATAAAAAATTTCAGCAATTATATGTTTTGGAGTTGGTGATGCAATTCTAACTATAGGAATGATGCCTAAGGAACGTTAGCAGTGATTACTAGTCAAATTTACTGTACTATTCACAGGCTTTTATTATTCACGGATTACTGTTCACAACTCAAAAACAATGTTGATTCGCTGCTGTCCTACATCACCAGTGTTTTGATGTGCATGGATATTTTTATTCAATTATGTATCAGTAAATCTTAGGATCTGTCTGATAATATTTTTGTTTTTATGTTTTTTTTATAAAAAAATAGAACTAAGTTTTTTTTTTGTGATAAAAATTAAAAATATAAAACATGTTTGGTAATTATTTATATTATAAAAATTGTGAAATAAAAAATAAAAAATCTATTTGGTATTATACCAAAAATTCACCACTCAAACCCCACCATCTAACCCCACTAACCACCCAAAACCACCGCCCTACCCCACCATGAAAACCCACCACCCAACTCCACCACCAAAACCCACTCCCAACTTCACCACCGAAACTCACAACTCACCCCCACCACTGAAACCCATCACCATAACTACTGAAACTCAACCCCAATCTAACCACTAAAACCCACCCTCAATCCAACCCTCACCATCAAAACCCAAAACCCACCCCACCGCCATGACCACCGAAACCCACTACCCATCCCTTAAACCCACCACCACCCACAAACTCAAACATGAAACTACTTAGCAGAACCCATCAAAGAAGGGCGAGAGAGAGAGTGTTGGCATGAGAACTGAGAGCTCCTTCGTAGCTCTTTTGTCGCTAGTCTCGTGAGAGAGATGAACGAGAGAAGAGACAAAAAAGGGTAAATAATGCATTTATAGCGAGAAAGAAAGAAATCATTTTTTTGCTGCTAAAAGAGTTCGAAGACTAGATCTCATTAAATGATTTAAAGGAGCGCATGTTTCCGTTTTTTCGTGTTTTTAAAAACACCTCTTTTGATGTTTTTAAAATTTTGGATTGTTTACAAAACAAACTAACTCAAAAAAATAAAAACATTTTCTAAACGCGTTATTTATTTATTTTTTTAGCAAAAAATAAAAAAAAAAACTTAAAAAAAAAACACAAATAATTGGTTACCAAACACTACCTCAATTTGACAGATGATGTGTGAGCAAATGGTGAATTGAGTTAGGTGAATGGTGGTCTCGAAGACAATTTCAGGTGGATGTTTTTCAGCTTTCACTAATAATGTTTATTTTGCCCTACACATGATCTGCCCTCGGTGATGTATGGCATAGCTCAGCTTTATAGGTAAAAATGTCATCACTGAATTTACACTTACATTTCAGAATTTAATGGGGCGTCCAGAAAAAGTGGGGAAGAGCACTAACATACCATTAGAGCAACTCCAATCATACTATCTAAAATAACTATTCAAAATATATTAAAATATTATACTATCTATTTTAACTAACCACTTTTTCAAATTTACTTCAACCACGTTATTTATTTTAGCTAATGACTTCAACTAACTTTCAATAATAAAATTAAAAAAATAACAATTTAACTATACATTGTATAAATTTAATCAATTATGTAAATCTCATAATTTGGCTGCCATTTGACTGCCATTTTTTCTGTCATGTTGCTCAACGGATTGGCTGTATCATATTGTTCAAGGATTTCCAAAATGAAAAACCCATTTTTTCCCCCAATTTGGCTGCCATTTTTTCTGTCATGTTGCTCAACGGATTGGCTATCATATTGCTCAAGGATTTCCAAAATCAAAAACCCATTTCCAAACTCTCTCAATCTCCAAAACCCATTTCCAAAATCAAAAACCCACATTGAAAAACTTCCCAGAACTGATGGATGAAGACGATCCAAGCTGTAATTTTGTCGATGGAGTTCGTGTGAGTGAGTGAGTGAGTGAGAGAGAGAGAGAAAGCATACCAGACCTATGATCCAAGCTGTGATGAAGACAACCTGTGATCCAAGCTGTGATGAATACCCAAATAGCTAGCCTCTTCTCTCGCCAGATCCAGCGAGCCAAAAGTCGACAATGGGTAATAGCGAGGACGATGGCTAGCCGGTTGGAGAGTAAATTTACGAAATGGCTATCTAAAATAGCTAACAAGTCAAGTTTAGCTATTCCTTTGGAGTTGCTCTTAGGCAATGATTTTTTAAAATATTTATATTTACAAAGAAGAAAATTTTGTTTAAAAAAACCAAAAGGATATTTTATTACTAATTTTGGCAAAAGTGAAGCATATGTAGCTGATGATATAGATAATGCACTTGGATAATGTAGTATGACATGGACTCTCTAAAGAACAATCACACGCACCCCATGTGAAGATCTTTGAGAGAATGTCATCTAATGGAGGCCTCAACTGAGGCTGAAACTGGCCAATTTTACTCGAGCTCTTACAGCTTAAGGGTACCATCTTGTGACAACATAACTCTCTGGTTGAATTAAGCCCCTTCCAGGTTCACTAGACCATCTCCAATATAGTTACTTGGTAGTTCTGGATTATCTGTCTCTGCTGGCTTTGTTCTGTTCCTGGAATGGTCAGCTGTTTTCAAATACATCTAACTAGACATCTATGCTTACGCGAGTTACAAAAGAAAAAGTAAAACCATGCACATAAATGTACAGTAAAGAGAGTACTAGACGCGACAAAGTCACTATTTACACACAAGTTACAAGTCCATTACCCTCCGCACAACATTGACCCATACCATTGAGAAGCTACTTAAGGCACACTAACGTTTTTATGCCAAATCCACACACTAGGTCACAACTTCCTGAACCTCGTCTGATTCACTTTCAATTGAAGTGGCTGCATCGCCCTCCTTTGTGGGGGTAGCGGCTGCCTCAGCCAGCTTCTTATATCCCTTGGACATTTCGTTAATAGGAACTAATGGGAAATAGCTAAAGATAGTATAGCCCTTTGCAGCCAAATCTGAAACAACTTTGTTGTAATTCTCGGCCAAGTGAGCAGCAGTGGGAACAGCCTTCTTTGCAACTGCATGTAATGGCGGACAATGGTTGACTTCATACATGACCAATGCTAGTTGGCTGAAAACGAACTGCTTGGATAGTGTACCAGCATAACGAATGGCAGCATTTGGGCCACCAACTTGAGCTTCCTGCACTAAGCTCTGAGCTACCTGCGATGTCTTCTGCACCATAGACTGGGTTTGGCTAACAACCTTCTTGACCAAGGGCGGTGCATGCTCATCGAACTTGGTTGTTGCTTCATCCACCTATTATTATAGGAATTAGCTGAAACTACTTCTAACACTACTAATCCATATAAGAGGGAAACGAAAGCATTGCATATATCATATATGGCATCCAAACAAGCCCATAAGGGTACCAAAGAATTCATATACGTCTACCCAGATGCAAATGAAGAGATGAAAACGAGAATAAACAAAGGAAGAAGTATAGAAATAAGTATAACATTGCCTAAATAGAAGTAGTGCAACAAGAAATTTAAACAAGCACCTAATTTGAACCTGCGAGTATCAACAAGTCATTTACACTATGGTAAGTCAACAAGTTCATGGAAGGATATTTGCAACAAATGCAAACCAGCATCAAATGATAAAATTACTTTAACAAGAAGCAGTTATTTCCTAAACTTCCTTCAATGTTTCTTCTCCATCAAGAATATGCAACTCTTCTCAATCAGAACAATCCTACTCTTACCAAATACCAAAGAGAATATTGTATTCTAGGCTATACCAAGCTCCTTAGTTCCAAGAACTAAACAGGAGAATAAGAATGAGGAAACTAACAATTTAACACCTCAATAGGTGGCTATGTGTGGAGAATAAACTCTACGTCTGTACCCCAAGTTCAAAGCCTACTTCACAGAAAAACAATATCACATCAAGGTGTTTTTTAGACCCAGAGTGACCAATGAAAAAGTGAAAGCCATAAAAATATATAGCAAATCAACCACCACGAATGAAGCTAATAGTTAAATTGCAGAACGAATATATAAACTTCTTACCCACTCTCTCCGAGAGCAGCCTCCCCATAAGTGATTTAAACAGATGTCAAGAGTAGACGTATCACCAGAGGGTTGGACAAATTACAAATACTATCAAATTGTTGGAATGTAAACATTCATCTTCCACCAGATCCAATGTTGAATTGAGTTAGAGTTGGATAGGGTTCAAAAAACCACTTTCAATATAGAAGACTTCGGTTATATGACGGCTATGACATTTCTACTTTTAAGTAGAAATGCTGTAATTTGTCACTGATAAAAAAACATGTGTTCAGGGTCGGTCCCATGTGGGTTCAGTTGCATCCCTCTTAGCCCGTCTATGAACGGGGAGGTCTTTGGGCCTGGGTGGTGATGGGTTGGGGCTATCCCACATCGGATAGCCTTTAGGTGTGTCTGGGGATTATGCCTTTAGGTGTGTGTGGGGATTATGTGACGGCTATGGCATTTCTACTTTTAAGTAGAAATGGTGTAGTTTGTCTCTGACCAAAAAAATATAAGATAACTACAATCTCTTTGTTTCTGATATTCAATTATGCATGGAAGCCCACTCATATTGACTAGATTGCAGAATTTGTTGCTCCATCGAATCAACTGTAAAATGTCACAAATCAACACAAATTACCACCAAAGAAATTCGCAATCAAAATCGATCAACAAAAATTACCCCCAAAAATCACCTAAAAATGATATCAAACGACTCTATTCAAGAATCTATTAGACGTGAACATGATATCAACTAAATCCCCAATCCACTAACTTTCCAGCAGCGATCGATTGTAGAAGGACGCAGAATCAACAAGATCAGCCGACACACACACACACACATGTCATGCACACATACTATATGACCAACGGGAACTGCAGAAATAGTAGATAAAGCAAACAAGAACAGAAAAAATGGTAGACAAATACCTTCTGATCAAGAAAAACAAGGAGATCACCAGGTACGCTCTTCAATTTCTCGTATACAGGTCCAACAACAATGGTGGCAGCTTTCTCTACAGTTCCGACCGTTGATTTCAAAGGACCGGAGTTTTGCTTCGCGAATTCGTATAGATACGATACGCATACCAGAGAGTTAATCGAGATCAACCTCACAAACTCTAGGTGCTTCAATTCTTGATCGCTGTTCTTCATATAAACCTGCGTCGCATATGATCAAAAAATAAAAAACAGATCGTTGAAAAAACCAAATGAATATAATGATCTAAACGAAAATCGATAGAATTCATTCGCAAACCTTGTTCGAAGCCATTTCGTGTTCCAGAGACAAAAGCTTATTCTCACTCTCGATCTCTGTCTGCTTCACCCGTTCTGCTTCTGCTGTAGTGTAAAACTAAGACTATTAAGACAGATCATTCAAGCCTTGGTGGGTGTGGTGGTTCGCGTACATAAAGGCAGTATCAAAGTTCAAGTGAATTGAGACGCAGATTGGACGGTGGATATGAAAAACCTTGGTGCGAGTGGGCCCCCTGATAAGATTCTAAGCGGGATCGCTCATCGTTTGGGATATTCTGGTTTTCTGGGGTGGTAGAGGCTTCGGGAAGAACACGTGGCGTTAGTTGTCAAGTTGGCTGGAATATATGGCGAATCCGAAAAACTTTGATGGGACTCGCAAATCCACTCGACTCAGAGGATAATATATTTTTTGGGATAAATTTGAATTAATTTGTTCAAACTTAAGTTTAACTCAAAGATAGAATTTAATATTCAATGTTATTCATATTTATGTTTGGTATACACAGAGATATATGATTATTATGATAATATATTGTATATAAATGACTATTTTATTTCTTAACTAATTTAATCCAAACATGAATATGAATATATAAGAGGTATAAATGTTATTTAAATGTAAAACTCTCAAACTCACGTACAAAACGCACATTTCCTATAGGTTTCATGAAACCCATGAACTTAAGTTTTATGACTGGGCCGAATTTCAAATCCTAAGTTTAATATTTGTTACCAAACATGGGTTTAATGGAGTTTAGTCCCCAACTCATATTTTCAAAACCCCCTAAACCCCCATACCAGACAACCCCTAAAGTCGTGTTTGGATCACCATGGAAGGATTGGATTGGATTGAATTTGAATCACAACCCAATCCACCCCAATGCAAAGTGATCCGGATTTGAGGATTATAAAGATAGAATTCAAATCCTATCCCAGCTTTGGATAGGTTTAATTTGTTTTGTAGGCCCTCTTAACATGTGAAGATAAAACAAACTAAAATGACCATTTCACCCTTGTGTAAAACAATGTGATCCAATCCTATACCATGTTTGGAATAAAATGAAAAAAAAAAAGTTCAATCCATTAGTATTATTTTTTTTACAACAAAACATATGAATCAATAAATTACGCATTTGTACAAAATATACCAATAAATATTTTGTTTAGTTATTTAATTAAATTTGTACAATACACTTTTAATCACAAAAATTATATGCATCATGAAAAAAAAAATAATTCCTAACACAAAAAATACACATATCGATACCACTCAAGCTTAAGTCGTTATTTGTTTATTTATAGAAAAGTAGAAGTTGTGTATTTAAAAATAAAACTTAATTGTTTAAATTTGCATGAACATCTTGACCGTTGAAAAAAAAAATTTTGTACAACATGAAAATGTGGCATGTCAAGGAAAAATGGGAGAGAGGAATATAGTTAAGGGGATGATAGTGTAATTTATTACTTTAGAATTTTTCATTACACATTTTGGAACTTTACTCTTCGATTCCAGACAGTCATGCGGTTTCTTCAATTATTTGGGTTCATTACCTGTAGTGGAGAAAGTGGTGTTAGGGTCAGGAGTTGGGCTAAAGAAGGATCGGAGAGTCCAAACAACTAGAAGAGCCACCATAGCTCCACCGCCGAAGAG
>CM042193.1:17327642-17352382 GCA_023539305.1 Ilex asprella | reverse complement strand
CAAGCCACAAAGGGGTGGTATTTATAGGCAAAGCCTTTACAAACCCCAAGGGATGACATTTACAAAGCCCAAAGATACCATTCACAAGCCCGAGGAATGACATTCACAAATTTCCAAAAGTTGTCATTCACAAGCTTCCAAAAGTTGTCATTCACAAACCTCCAAAAGATGACATTTGGATTACTTTAATCTATCTTTGTTTAGAGCTTTAATAATTGTCATCCTAGAATTTATAGCTTTGTCACAATTAGCTCCCCGGTAGTTTGTAGTTTTGATGCATAAAACCCTGAAAAGAACAACAATTAATGCATTATCCATAATTCACACACTAATCTTAATAGGCCAATTTTGATTATTTTAACTTTATTTAACTAACACAAATGACCTGTTAACTTAATTAAATTATGCATTAATTAGGATTAATCATAGACCTTGTGTTCCATTTCAACTGGCAAATGACAAGTCTTTCCAAAGACGAGCCGATAGAGATACATGTCTAACACAGTCTTGTAGGCAATGCGGTACGCCCATAAGGCATCAATCAGTCTGTATCAATCTTTCCTGTTTGAGTTAGCCGTCTTCTCTAAAATTTTCTTAATCTTCCTGTTAGCCAACTCGGCTTGGCCATTGGTTTGTGGGTGATATGCGGTGAATACTTTATGTGTGACACCATATTCTTACAAGCCATTGGTCATGGAAAACCCTCCAAAAGGTATTGCTTTATTTGTTATTACTTTATTTGTATAATTGCTTTCTTTTATTGTATTATTGCTTTTCTTTTACTTTCATTGTTGAGCTTCCTTCTTCCCTTAGAGGAGTGAAACTCTTCCACTTTTTTAGAGCTTTACTAAAGCCGTGAAGGGTGGAACGTGATTCACTCATTCTTTGTTGAAAATCGGCTCTTTATGTAATATATTTTTATCTTATAACTCTTCAATTTGAAAGGATGAGCATCACTCACTTTTCTAGCTTTACCAAAGCCATAAAGAGTGAGTAGTTTTCAATTCACTCTTAGCTCGGTGATGAACATGTATAAATTATTCAGAAGTTATACTAATACATTTCGTTTATGCTTAGCTCTAATCTTTATTTCTTTATAATGTCTTCCCATTTCATTGTTATTTTCCTTTCAAGCATGAGTAGCTAAGCTTTTAGTTGGTTAATCCAAAGGAGACCTCTTCTTCTTGGGTATGTCATTGCAACTCCTTTTTCTTTCATTCCTTCAGAGAACGGTGGTTTGGTTTGACTGGATAGAGGGTAGATGAGATCTTGAGTCTTTGATATTCTGTAGACTTATCACAGTTTATCCTCACTTCATCTCAACCCTAGCTTCCTACGAATCAATCGTGTGTGTGTGTGTGTGAACAAAAATGCTTCTCAAGCGCAAGAAAACTTTTGTGTGTCGTATTTTACTTGGAACTGTATTCCAAGGTCGTCTCCTCAGGGAAGGAGGTGAACCATCATGAAGGTGATTTTGGTTAAAGAAAAGTGTAAAATAATTTATTGTTTGGAATTTGGTTGTGGTTTGTGTTGTGATAAAATTCAAATGAAAAATAAGTGTTAGCTAATCCAAGGGGTCATTCCAATGGGAATATCAAATCAACTCGAAGCCTTCCTCGAATAGAGCATAGATGAACGATTGATTTGTGGGAAGTTAGAGATAAGATGAAGTGAGGATCTAAGCATAAACCGTGACAAGTTTACGGAATATCAAAGACTCATGATCTCATCTACCCTCTATCCAGTTAAACCGAACCACCGTACTCTGAGGGAAGGGAAGTAAAAAGAGTTGAAATAGCATACCTAAGAGGAGGTCTCCTTTAGATTAACCAACTAAAAGCTTAGCTACTCATGCTTGAAAGGAAAACAACAATAAAATGGGATGATATTATAAAGAAATAAAAATTAGAGCTAAGCATAAATGAAATGTATCAATATAACTTCTGGATAATTTATACATATTCATCACCTTTTGTTAAAGAATGAATGAGAAGCTACTCACTCTTCATAACTTTGGTAAAGCTAGAAAAGTGAGTGATGCTCATCCCTCCAAGTAGAGGAGTTACAAGGTAAAAATATATTACACAAGGAGCCGATATTCGACAAAGAATGATTGAATCACGTTCCACCCTTCACGGATTTAGTAACGCTCTAGAAAAGTGAAAGAGTTTCACTCATCTAAGGGAAGAAGGAAGCTCAACAACGGAAATAAAAGAAAAGCAATAATACAATAAAAGAAAGTAATTATACAAAGAAAGCAATGACTTTTGGAGGGTTTTCCACCTACAAGAGATGATCTTTTACAAGCCCCAAATGGATGGTATTTATAGGCAACCAAAAGATGCCCGTTACAAGCCCCTAGAGATGCCATTTTCAAGCCCCAAAAGATGTCATCACAGGCCCCAAAAGATACCCTTGAATTATACTTTGATCCCTCTTTGTTTTGAGTTTTAATAATTGGCACTTATAGTTTGTAGCTTTAATAAATTGCTCTCCAGTAGGTTGTAGTTTTGACGCACAAAACCCTGAAAAGAACAACATTTAATGCATTATGCATAATTCACACACTAATCCTAATTTGACTTATTTTGATTAGTTTAACTTTTTTTAACTAACACAATTGTCCTATTAATTTAATTAAATTATACATTAATTAAGGTTAATCACCCATTAAAGTAATAAGATAAACACTTGGTGTTTCAGTGACTATGGTGGGTTTCAGTAACAATGTGTGCTTGTGGGGGTGAGGAGGCGTTTGTTGGCTAGTGAGGTTTCGGTGGCAGTTGTAGAGACAGGGGAAGAAAGGGGGTTGGAGGTGCTGGTTGGCTGAATGTAAGAGTTTGGATTTGGCTAAATAGGATATTTGGTAGGCTGTTATGAGTTTCGGAGACATAAGGGAAAAGGAAGGAAGGGGTGATTGCAGTAAGGGGAGACATACGTAGAGAGAGAGAGGAGGGATACCCGGGTGAGGCTTCCAGTTTGACGATGGTTGATTACTATGTCTTTGACGGTGCCTCCATAGTGTTGCAATGAAGAAAGAGAGTTTCGATAAGGAGAGAAAAAGAGATAAGAGAAAGGGGCGCCAATGGCTACAGGGGCGACTCAATCCAATTTGATGCCTAAAACAGAAATATTAAATTAAGGCATTTTTATTTTTAGTATTAATTTTTAAAAAAAAATAATTTATTTTTAATTTTCTATGTGAGCTAGAGACAAAAGAAGAATATATTAATACTGTCGAAAAAAGATATTTCAAATTTTATTTTTGTTTTTTATAGCATAGAAGGAGAGATAGTGTTTAATTTTATATTTTGACAGAATTTTAGATTTAGATTACATTAATTTTGGGCGAGATTGAGAGGTGAATTTAGTGTAAGGGTGTTAATTTTGGAAACTAAAAATTTTGAGTAGCACAAATATTTCAAAAGAGCTAATGTGGTACGTCAGATCAAAACGATCTGAGACGTCAATAGCTTGAGACAGTTTGGGATAACGTCGTCCGTTGAATGATGACTTTTTTTGATTACGAAATGATCTGGACCACTCTTTGTCTCCAAAATATATACATATATAAGATAGTTTACTTAATTAGACTTACATTCCCTTTAGTTTCTATCAGTAACTCATACACCACATAATTTTCATCTTTTATCAAATCACACCCAAAAAAATATTTTCCCCTTTTAATGGTTTATATCCTTACAACATTCTTATCACAAAATTCAACCCCTAAGGTTATAATTCAAAATTTTCCCCAACTCTCATAATTTTGGTAACTATAATTTAACCCCCACAATTAAAAACACCAATTATCATAAATTACGCATTAACCCTTTACATTTAACAAAATTTCATGCAATGCGTGTACAGGTTTCACAATAATAGTTTATAATCAATGCACACATTCCAAAAATAATTGAAATCTCATGTACTTCAATAACTCAATTAAAAAATATTATGTAAATGCTCAAACAAGAGAGAAGTTTTATGGTAGTTTTCAGTTCAATATTGTATACAAGGAAAACAATTATTCAAAAAAGAGGTGTAACAAATACAATTCAATTATTTTTCTTGGTCAAATGTGAATGTTAATTAATTTTTTAGTACTAGTCTTAGATTTTTTTTCCTCGTACTTAGACTTTAAAGAGATTTTTCTTTTTTTTGGTGATATTAGATTTTTACAAGGCCTAATATTTTAATCTTAGATCTCTTATAAAATTATACAAAATAAGGCCTTCTTCAAAATGGGACATAAAAGCGCGGCTTTGTTGGCCTAGTGTTTGAGCTGGCCATGGTTCCAAAAAAAAGTTCATACTGATTTGGTAATGGGGATGTAGTTGATTAAAACCGAGCATTGGCTATAATTCTAGGTTGGATCCTCTGTCTCGTATAGAAAGTACCACAATCACTCTTTCTTAATTACAAAAACTTAAGAGAGTTACATTTAATGAATAGAAGTTCTCCCAAACCAAAAAATAATTGAGATAAAAAATCTATTAGAATTAGATGCCTCCGATCTTCTTTTTCTATTTCATTTTGGGTAAAATAAATTAATAGTCCTTAAGGTATGCGTTTTGTGTCATTTTGATTGATAATTTTTGAATTGTGTTAATTTAATCTCTTAATCTCTCAATTTGGATCACTTTGATCTAATTAAAAACAATAGTTTGAATTAACTAACGAAGGTGTTCACGTAACTATACTTGATTGTAACTTGTTTCATTTTAGTCCTTCAAATTTACAATTTGTGTCACTATAATTCTTAAAATTTTTAAAAAATGCACCTTAAGTATGATCACTGATATGGACGTGAGGATCTCCATTAGAAAATTTCAACTATCATTTTCAATTAGAATAAAATAACATAAATTGAGAAGTTGAGAGATCACATTGACACAATTAAAAAATTAGGGACCAAACTGACACAAAACACATCAGTAAATGATCTTGAATTCAAGTTATACACATTTTATAAAAGTGAATTTCTCAAAAAGTGATGTACCAAAGAAAAAAATCTTGGAGAAAATTCGGAACCAAATCTATTGGTTGAGTTGCACAGAAGTACAACACTGAAATGAACCAACGATTAACTAAAACACGGACGCGTAAAATGTAATTGGGTGTGGGACCACCCTTTTAGTGGAGAGGGGTCGATGGGATACATTTTTCGAGTATTCTACAAGGAGACGAATGACAACCCTGAGCAAAAAAGTTAAGCATCAACCGGAGTAAAGCTTTAATACTAGAAAGTTTCTGTTCATCCTATGCGATCACAAGATTCGCCTAGTCGCACGTAGGACACACAACTTGGTTTGGAATTACAAGGTAACTGTATTGAATCCCTCAACCTGAAATCCTGTCTTCTTGTAATATTTCCTTAACAGTTGAATCAGTCAAAGCGCCTTAGCAAAGTTTTTAAAAGCCGAAAACATATTCCCCATGGAAGTTAAGAAGAAAATGTAAACGCCTTTAATGGCTCTAGAATCATCCTAAATATGGGGTTGTGCCTTAGCAAAGTTGTGCAGTCAGATACCCTTCTACGACCACTCCAAGAACAGTAGACGTGCAATTAACTTCTCTTGAAAGAAAAAAAAAAACACTTTTCATTTTCAACATGAGGACTCCGGTTATGCACAACAGTATCTGTTGTCCCCGTTTCTTGCAGGCATATTTGCATAACTAGTTTTCGCATGATTGACAATTCTGTTCTAGTGTACCAAAACTCGAAATATCCAAGTAACAGATTCTGCTTAAGTTGCTTACAAAAGGGAGAAATACCAAACTATCTTGGCATAACATTGAATAGCTACTTACCTTACAGTTATATCCGCATTTTCAAAACTGTAAACATATGGTTTTGAGAAAGGAATGTGAACTGGCACGATGATTTTCCTCTAAGGCTCTAATCAATAACTGAAGAAAAAGTAACTTCATATTAAACTAGTTGTGGCAGGGAAATTCAAGAAATGACTAAGCAAAAGCCATCATAGGCATCACACACCAGAACCTTCATGGAGCTTGAGATTTCTGGCGCTTGATATACTGAAGGATAGGCTCCCTAACCTGTGAAAAGAATGACGACACAAAAATTAGGTAGCATTTTCTGGGTGGTAAACGGTCTTCTGTCAAGTCATGGAGGAAATGTGGAGCATACCGTGCTTGCTTTCCTGGACCGTTTGTCTTGGGTGGACCTGCTACAGATCAACTCATCACATTGGTTTGCATTTCCATTAGCTCTGTCATTCTCAATCCCCAGTGCAAAACTCTCCCTTGAAGTCACTGGCTGCACAAGGACCGTAATATATTTTCGATCAGGTAGCTATGAACCCTTTACCTTTAGTAACAGGAACCCTTTGTAATACAGTAAAAAAAGAGAGTTCAAAACTAGATTGACCTCAGCCCTGCTCATGGGAGTGTTTCCGTGCTCCCTTGTCTTAGAGACAGTCTGCTCGCTCCTAATAGAACCATTTTGATAGGTATCAGATCTGCCTCTCATGCGAGTGAGATCTGATCCAATGGAATGGACACCGCCAAAAGTGGACATGTCTCTGTGGTTGTTCCCTAATGATCACAAAGCATTCTTAGTTCCAATTGTGCATAGTAAATTGAAAGATCCGCAGTTTGTTGACCAACTAGGGTAAAAGTGATTTGATCAAATACCTGATGCTTGAAATTCTGGACGATTGGACTTGTCTACTGATTCATTCATATCCAGATCCTGATCAATATAGTAAGTTAGAGAACCCATGAAAAAGCAAGGCAAACATAATGAAATAATGGAATCCTAAACAGTACGTATACCATGGCATCTAGATTAAAAGCTTTCTTAACTTCAATCAGCTTTTTCTCAGTTAGATCTGAGTGTATCACGCGCTTGCCTGAGACAACAAATGAGAATATGTAAATGACAACAAATTTCCTCTGCCAAATTACGCCAAGCAGAAGAAAGTAATTCAGTATTTTGACTCAATATACCTAGTCTGCGGTTGCTTTTGGCTTCAACATAACCATCTTGGGTCATCTTATCAATTAGCTTCCGCACAGTAGTCTGGTTAACTTTTCCTTCAAGCTTGCTCTGAAGCTTTGCAACACTTACGTAGTTCATGGGCAGAGCATGATACAAAGCCTGAAATGAGAACATCAAAATGTTGTGGTTCATCGGCTAGTTAACCTCTTTCAGGGTGGACTTGAGAATAATCATCACAATCCTTTCCAGTCAGATTTTTCAAAATTACTGGTGTTGGTTTCTATACTAGCCAAAAGTCAGTAGGTATAATACAGAACAAAATCCATGGCTCCTAGAACCTGGCCAAACAAGGCCTCAAAATTAACCAAATTCAAAGAGGTGGAAGAAAAAAGTGAATAGTGATATTAACCTTCAGACATGGTGAAAAAGGAAAGTTGATCAAAGAAAATAGATAACATAAATCAGCTTAGTTTTCCTGAGAGCTTCCCCAGTGAAATATTTATAAATCTCACCTCCATGTACATGTGATCTACACCCATCCTCTGCTGAATTCTGTTGCCAACTGGGACTACTTGGCCATCCATTTCCTCTTTTATAGCATCGAATTCATAGTTGGAATTCTAATGTTTTGGTTTTGTGACAAAGAAGAATATCAATCAAAAGCAACAACATATGGATACAACATTGAAAATGAAACCAACAATGAAAAGAGAAGTAGACAAATTACCTTTTGCTTGTTAATGGTGTAGTTGTCCGTTCCAGTTTTAGATAGAATACCTTCCCTAACAAGCTTGTCCATAATTTCTGAAAACAAGTCAGAGAAATTAAAACGGAGTAAACTTGTTGTATGCCTTAAAGGTGAAGCGATGGACTCCTTGCAAGTGTCATGCATTTACCTTCAATCAAGACCTGAAATCATCCAAATTTATACCAGCATCAGAAGATAGCTTAACAGTCAAACTGAAGAATTCAAGATTAATCTGGTAGTATCGTTGAAACGACACTCGTTTTTCAAACTATTTAACCAAATAAAGAAGTCCTTACCAATGAGATGTCAGGGAAATTTGAGAGAACATCGGTGACTTCAACTGTATCAAGGTGGTGAGAGCTGATCCAGACCTTTACACGGCCTAGTTGTTGTTCATCTTCTGCTGGATCCTGAGTATCATCTGCACATTATAAAGCAAATTGGCGTTCATATCTTTATTTGAACGTGTTCCACCATTGAAGCTCATAACATAATTTTCTTCGAATTGTACCGTCATCAACCATTGTCCCACTTTCATTAGCCTGATGCTTGTCTGTCAAGAAAATATTGTTACTTAAAGTTCAACTTCAGAAGCATTGCAACAGAGAAATATATAAACAAGATGACACAGAGACATGTATTTACCTACTGGTGCGACTATGTATTGGTCATCATCTGAATTGCTGACCTGAAATAAGTTACAAATTCCTAAAAGGTTCAATTTAATCAAAATTGTAATGAGGTCAAGTTTAAATACAATGAGAGCATCTAAATAAAGTAATACTTCACATTACCTCACTGTCAGACTCAGAGTCCTCATCTCTTTGGACAGAATCAGCTCCCAAACTGACATCCTCATCTTGGTTGTCATCATTTTCATCCTCACAAGGATCAAGCACACTCTTAACCTGTGGTCGTTATGAATCACACAATAAAGTTTAAACCTGGACTAGGGATCCAAGATCTCATGGTTTCTGCAATCTTCATTGCTTACCTTGAGAGCTAACACAAAATGCTTGCTGTTTACGTTGCCAACCTCCATTTTCAAAGGGTTTTTCATCCATGGATGATGAGCTTCTTCCTCTGTACATGTTCTGAAGAACGGAGGCTCATAATCAGCTGGCTGCAAGATCAGGAACTGTTATAGTGTAGTTTACTTGGTCAAATAAATCTATAGGTAGAAAAGAGAAAGAGCTTTAAATGCATTATTATTGGACTAACGAGAATCACAAACTAAGTAGTTAATCAAATGACCCTAGCATTCTTTATAGGCATATACCATTTCAGAAGTGCTATGGTTTGAAAAGAACAATAGTCTAATTGAAAGATTTCTCAAAATATCAACTCCCATTATTGTTGGATAAGTGACAGAATCAGAACTGCCAAAGTAACAAATGGCTGAAGTTTATATACATATATTAGGGTGTAAGAGGTGTGTTCCTGAGCTTACTCATTGGGTGAAGTATCACCTCTCATTAAAATTGCCTATGCTTGAGCAAATTTAAGATATCTAGTCAATAAATTGGAAGGAATGCCAACAAGAAAAAGAAACCATATTAAACCTACATACACAAAGGGGCATACCGTAATATCATCATAGTAGAGGAGTTTCATCAATATAGTTCGCTGAAACAAAAAATCAAGAATCTTAGGGTCAAAGGCAATGCAGTCAACCATCATAAAGAAAGTTTAATTGTCAATAAACGAAGTGAATGCAACACTGTCAAAACATCTAGCAAACCTGTCGCTGGACATATTACCTCTTCTGGCATCTTGTCAAGAGTTCTCATCAATTGAATCAGTGTACGGACCATTTTACAAGCAGAACTCCTGAAAATTCTTCATTAGTGTCACTAACCAAGGACATTCTGGAATTTGAGCAGCCAACAATGGACTTAAAATCAAATTTAGACCACACCTCATCTGATTGGGTGTAATTTCTGTGGTGGAGTTACACTTGAATGTTCCGCCTTTCTCATTTCCAGTGCGATTGACATTCATTGAGACTTCTTGACTATCAGAATGCGAATAACTGAAGGAAACTGCAGGGATAGAAATATCTTAATCAACTCTTAATGCAATAATGTCCAAATGCAACCAACAGGAATTTGTATTCCCACTGTCATGGAGCACAATAATCAAGAGCCGCTTCATTTTGGTTTTTTTCTCCAGGAACAGGTTACTACCACCCAGATGTGCAGTATGCTATTATTCATTACTTGTTTAGTGATTCAGAGTTCAGACCTTCTACGGTAGAAGCACAAACACAAATTCTATGTGCCCAATCTATGAAGCAAACATTGAAGTAGCATTTGTTAAACTGGAAATTGTAACCCATTATGACTATTCACTATACTCGAGAGATATCTATTCTTTCATGAGATCTTACAAGAATATTCCTCAATCATTGGACCTTCAATAGCTTCACACACACAGAACAGAAGTGTCTTCAGGTACTTTTTCTGCAATGCATCATAAACGCCTGCAGAAAAACAGGGAAGGAAAACGGGTTGAAAAAAGAGTGAAGATTTTGAACTGAGAAACTCATCGTCAGATCACCGAATTGTTTAGCGTGCCTTTCTCCATCCAATCGATCAACCTACGTGACTCTGCATCCATTGGCATGAGCTTCTTGATTTTCATCTCTGTTTACAATTTCAAAATTGAAACATACTAATTGTAAAAATAGGTTTTCAATTTTTGGGAACTAGGAAGATTATTCATACAAGAATGCTTACCTAGGGCTGGAACAGACTTATCATTAAAGTATTTTTCAGGAAAAAGGCCTCTGATGTAACTAATATTGAATATTGCAATCCGCAGTAAATTCCTTGTCTGTTTCAGGTGAAATCAACAGAGAACGTGAGACCAACACGACAAAGCAATTACACAAAGCAAAGAAAACAAATACTCTCACTCGTGATTCAATCAATATCGCAATAAAGCCTCTGAGTTTTTCATACAAGAGCTAGAAAAAACCGAAACAACTTACGTCAAAAATCTTTCTATTATCTCCAGATCACCAAATATATAAAAATTAACGAATTAGTTAGTGGAGAAAACAGAATTTAATTTCAATGTCATATTAATCAATCGATGTAGTGACTTACATTGTGAGAAATCAAAGACCAAATTTCATCGGACAACTATAATCATAGTATAAAAATTAACTCATGTCTCTGTTTTGACGAAATTACGGATTATAGCAGAAAAATGAGCTAATATTTCTGTTAATACAATCATCTCCAGATGAAAATCCAAATATAATAAGCTCTACGAAAATCAGAATGATCAGCAGGAATCTAATCTTGCTGTCAGAACTTCATTAGAACAGGAATCGGAGTAATATATTTGAGATTCTTTCAAAATTTAGAAAATCAAACAATTTCGGTCACTTGAATAATCTTGAAAATTCACCGTTTAAATAAAAGATAAAATAGATTTCAACCTCGATTTATTATGAAATAAACTGTTGCAATAATGTAAATCAGAAAAAATTCCAGAAAACGAAAGAAGTTTCTGAAATTCTTACGAAAACAACCTTATATCTCTGTTTAATTAGATCATCTGAGAACTAAATCAAAATATTGTAAAATGTAAAAAAATCGAGTGAGTTATTACTAGGAGAAGCGAGTCCTGCTCCGTAATCTCTGATTCCTTCACTTTCTGCACAACAACCTGGAATTTTGATGGTAGTACAGTGAAATTAGAAGATAATGGAAGCATAGAAAAGAACAGAGTTAGAAAGATGAACTAGAAACGAATGCTTGAAAGAGATTTATGAGCTCACCATGTTTTCAGATTTCAGAGACTGAGACTTAGAACTAAAGAGCAAGTGTATGATCGATAGAATTGGTATGGAATTTTCAAATTGAAACTTTGTTAGAGGAAGTGACGGAACTGGCGGGAGGCATGGGGCGTTGCGTGTTCACATATATACGAGTAATCCTGAAATCTGACCATGGTTAATAGAAAACCACCCGTGGTTAATTTGGCAACGCGAATAGCGTTGAGGAATGGTTGGATGCGTAGTTTCTGTATAATGCAGGGCTATTTTAGTCTTTCGGACCAATATGGGCTACATATGTATGGGGCCTATAGGCGAGCGGAGCCGTACTATTGGGCTTCTTTGGAGCCTATATGGCTTAGTGGAGAGAAACTGCTGGGCCTTAGTGAAATCCTCAATCACTGCTAGGGTTAGTACTAGTACCTTAATGGAACAATTGTGGGGATCGAGGAGACTGCCTTCAAAAGCCACTCAATGGGTTTATCTCAGTATGGTGTTTATAGTCAGAAAGGTTTTTGATGCAGCAGAAAGATTATTTCAGTATAATCTAAACGCAATGGATTCGAGTCAAAAAGTCATTCAAAGGATTATTTCGGCAAGAGATTAAATGCTACTTGTTTGTACAACAATAGATTAAATAATGTTACTCTATTATGATCTAGATGTCTTCAGGTATAGTTATTAAATTTTTTTTTTTGCACAAAGGGTAAAGATGACATCAAAAAAATTTAATACTCACTTTAGGCTTAAAGTAAAAAACTTCACACCCAATTCATATTTGGAGAGTACTCAAGTTATAGTAAGGATTTTCAATAAAATCCAATTCAATTGAACTCCTCAAATTTGAGTCCAAGTTATGAAACCCGAGAATCAAACTCGAATTAAACACAATTTCTATCCCTTATTCACCCAACAATTGAACTCCAGTTTTCAACCAAAATTTCAACTCAAGCTATACGACCCAAGTTCTAAATTTTAAGCAAAGACAATACTTTACTTGAAAATTTTGGGTTAAATTGGGGTTTAGGTTGAGTTTGTTAAAAAGATTTTATAATTCAGATAGAGGCCACGTTGTTGAGCCTCTCAGCTTGCCCGAATTGCACCGGTGCAACCTTACTTCCAGACTCTCGATTTCAAAAAACTTATGCCCCATTCTATTTACCCAATAAACTCCGCTCGTGAAGATAGTATATGGTTGACGAGCCAAGGGGGGAATGGAAGTCTCTTACAGTTACAATTCACCACCTCTAGTTAGATTACTTGGCCTAGGTGGTTCCTCAGTACTGATTCACTGAAAGACTCCTTGTATACCAGATTGGCTAGGTGGTGCTCGCACAACTGGGTTATTTCATATTAAAGGGTTGCAGTGACCAAACCCAAGCGACTGTTCACCAAAAACAAAAGTCTCCACAAAGCCGTATCAACTGCTTGAGTCTGAATAACAATAATAATCTATTTATCAAGTGCATTTGATAACTCATATTTAGAAGCCCAATGAAAATGAGCTGAGAATTTGAGTCCAAAAAAAATGATACATACGCACAAACCAACAGCTCAACAATTACATCTGGGGAGAACCAATTGACCAGAATAGCATAGGAATGACCTCTTCACCAGATTTTACTTCTCAACCAACCCCAAAACCTCAAGGACCTGAACAGAAACCTTGATCACATCATTGAAGAGTTCTGATGTGAAAAGGCCTCAGAACGTTGGTTAAAAGAAGTAAAACATCTGGTCAAATATGAATTGAAACGATAGATTATTTATCCATCAGACCACCAAAAAACGCTGCATCTTAATACGGTGAGCACATGTTCAAAAAAATAAATGTGAAGAGCAAACTGGTCCCCAAGACTAGATCCCATCAAAAAAGAAAGAATATTAGCACGACAAAAATAACACATGCATACAAGCATGGATATTTTGGTCTAACATAGAAACAGAAGGCTTTGGAGAATTCTATTTAATTTTTTGTGTTCATTTTCAAAGAGACTCAAATACTTAGATAAGCAGGGTGTTGGCTTTCCATCATACACAGATCTTGAGGAACGAAGTTCTGATTCCCAAACTAACCTCATTCTAAGAGGTACTGAAAGGTGTTCGGGCAATGAGCTGACCATCTTTGCATCAGGGCATAAACATACAATACATGATACAACCCATGATCATTTTTATCCATCCTTGATCATCACAGTTTTGACTTCAAACCTTATTTTTGCGAAATCATACATAACCAAGAGAAAGACCACTATACGGAAGTATAAAATACAGGCAAAGCAAATCTACATGCCCACAAACTCTCACCTTTCAAAAGGATCTCCTCTGTTGAAGTTTAAAGGACAAACTGCAGTAGCTATTTTCTCACGAAGGTTGAATTTCTTTGCAATCAAAGGTCGAACATCTTCAACTTTAACTAAACTCTCCAAAAATGGAAGCAGCAATAGCAATTCTTTATCAGAACAGTCATCAAACCAGCTTTCAATTGGTATTCCGTTGTCCACCTGGAACCCAAATGCCTGAAATTAAAACCATCACGTGGTCAACCAACTTTCATTTTTGGCATTGCTGTCATGAAACTACCAAGCAAGTGTCCTGTACTTCTTTGGATAAAGACATAATTCCAATAGTATATCGTTATGTAACCTGTAAGTATTAAAATAACCTTATTCACATCACCTAATATACCTTCTTTCACGTACACATACACACACCCACACACAAGGGCAGAGCTACTTGATGACCAGGGGGGCACATGCCCACCCTCAATTTTATTTTTAAAATATTAAGTATATTTCAAATTATTTGAAATATATTAAAGTGTGCCCACTCTATCATTTTTTGTTTTATCGATTAGTATAGTCCCCGTACCTAAATAATTATGAATTTTTTGATACACTTTGAACACTTCAGGGATACATCTATATAATTTTTTGACATGTCAAACTCATTTTTTTAAAGCTATACAGATTCCAATTTAAAAAAAAAAACTATAGAGATTATGGCAACTAGGTTACTTAATTAAATGATTGATCGATGACTAATAGTTTGATCGTATATGTGGAGAAATACTATAGTATCTTTCATGCAGTTTACTTCATTTGTCATGAAGGATTATAATTAACCTCTCCTTTTTGTTTATTTTTATTTATGTATGTTATATTTATCAAAATTTGACCCTTTCGTATTTTATGAATTTTTAAGTATCGAATACAATATAGTAAATTTGAATATATTATTTTATTTTGATTGATTAGAAGAAAAAAATTAAATTTGTTTAGTAAAGTGCCCACCTAAACATAATTTCTGGCTCCGCCCCTTCCCACACATCAACCACCTCATATATTTGTGCAATTGTCCCTAGTTCAGCAAGCCAATTGTTCAATTATTGTCCTCAAAAAAACTAAAAGAACAAAATTTTAAATCTTCCTCCATATGACCATTGGCATAAAACAGGGAAAAGTAATTTCTCCCATCAATATCCATGCAGCAGGGTTGGCAGCAATGTAAATTATGTAAGTTTGAGAATGACGACTTATTTTTCCAATCCAATATATAAGAATTTTAGGAAAGCATAATAATCTTAAAAAGGTAAATGAAAGAAGCAAAGAATAAAAATCGAAAAATATATAAACTACAACAGAAACCCCACTACTAGAGTGTAATTATGTAAGCAGAAGAAAACTATACAAAAGTACCTGCGGAGAGTTGTCGATTATGATAACATGTGCTAAGTCACGACCAAGAACAGAAAGATCTTTCAGATAATTCCCCTCAACAAAAACACAGGACTCACGGTAAACACGATGGCGAAATATTTTCCGCTTTGGATCCAGCACATTCAGAAGCTGCTCGGCATAAATGCTTTGGCTGGCGGTAAATATAATAATCTCAAAAAGACCTGATAACCTCTCCAAAAAATCTTGGAGATAAGGACGGCATCTAACAAAGACTGTGTGGTCATTGAGATTGAAATTTACGGTAAATGTGAAATCTGCATTATCACAGGGTTCTAGTGTAGAGTGCACCAAGGTCTCTGTCAAATAACCCAAAAAATGTCACTTTTAGTGCATGCCTCAAATACACAGGCTAGATTTTTATCAACAACATTGACAAGCATCCAAAATCAAATATCAGATATCTCACTAATAAATAGCAAATACAGTAAAGAACAAAAAAAATTTGTGCTTCTTATACATTATATGCGCACAAGATCACCTAGTGAACTGAATCAATTAGTTTGCTTTATGCCCCCACCTCCCACCAATGACAAAAGTCAATATGAATCATAAATAAATAGAATATCTTTGAAACCGATGTTTAGCTTGTAAATTCTCAGGAAATTCCCTCAGTCATTTGAAAAATTACATAGAAACACTCCAGCTTAGTGGTGGGTTTCCCCTTATTTTAATCTACCACTAGCTGACTAAACTGTTTTTACTTAAACCCGCAGGTGATGTTCTCAAAATGACCACTTAGTTTTCCAAGAAAGGGTTTAGTTGAACAATGCCCATCATACCCTCATTTAAAGTACGAATGATTATCTTGTAATATTTATTCCGCGAGCACATTCATAATCAGCAGAAATCTCAAACATGAAAAATAAAAAAATAAACGCCTCCAGCAAGAGAGAACGATTTTGATGCGTACATCCAAGTTTTGTTACAATATAGACCAATGATGCATTTATTTCAAATAAGAGAATCCAAACAGAAAGATGATGTTGAATCAGTAACCTATTAGTCATCACATTCAACATTAAAATCAGAATAAAAACATTCCAACTGAAACTTTAATTCCATCCAATTCCAAAGTAACAACTATAGATCTCAAATTATAATTCTACCTAGGATTTTCAATTTAATATCAGAAAGTCTGAATCAAGCTCCTAGTTCAAAATCATAAAGAGCAATAGGTCAAATTAAAGAATTTCCATGTAGAAGAGTGATGAATGGCATAGTGGTTGGACTAATATTGAAAGAAACCACTGTATGGATATGCCAAAAAACATGACACAAGTATTGCTGCATTGAGAGAGGGCAAATGAATAGTGACAAAGTGATGGTGATGGATGTAGTAGGATTTAGGGACAACTACTAATGTGTGGGTGGGTGGGTGGGTGGGTCTGGGTCTGGGTTTGTGTGTGTGTGTGTGTGTGTGTGAGAGAGAGAGAGAGAGAATCTGTAAGTGTGATGTTTTATGCTAGTCATTATCTGATGAAGATGGATGGTTTCAGTTATGATGGGATAAGGATGATGAAACAAATGCGGAGATAAGGGTGTCCTGTTAGGTGAGAAGGTGGTTCTTTGGTTGGCTGGTTGCAAAATGAGCCAATAAAATGATGTGATAATGGAGGCTAGGGGACCAGCGGAGAGGTGGTGAGCATATGCATCACTCTTCGCCAAGAAAGGGGGCGAGGCGGTTGTATGTGGGAGGAGATATGTGGGGCATGATTTAGGCAATACATTGATTATGGCTAGGGAACCTAGTGCCTGGCCACAGGAGTTTAGGTGCAATGAGAACTGAGGTAGATAATACGAGGAGAAATATGTTTCGTGCTCATCAATTTGATTTTACATGACTTTTAACAGAAGGGATATGATGAATGCTTCTTTTACAACCATCTCCGGTAAAATTTGCCTAAAGGTTTAATTTCAGAAACATGAAGGAAGCTCTCTCAAGAGAATAATGTCAGGGGAGGTCAAAGCAACATCTTTATCCTATGTCTAATTCAATCACCAAAAGTTAAGAAAATACATAAACCTAGATGATAGCTTCCGATACTAAAACAAGTTCATGTGACGTGGTATAGAAAATTTAAGCAAAAAAAAGAAAAGCAAAAAAATATGTTTAAAGGTACAAGTGGGTGTGATAACAGCAGTGTACAACTGTTTCTGTTCAAAGGTCCATTTGAAAAGAAGAAAGAGACGAATGCCCTGAAAGACGAAAGATCTAAAATAAAAACTTCAATGAATCTGGTGACTTGTTTACATCTACTTCCATAGAAAAACCAATCGTGAAACCCATATTTGAGAGCATTTACGAAGCTGATAGACACATCTGAAATAAATTTAATGGACTACCAGCAAATATGCTTACCATCCAAGTCCAAAACAAGGGTAGTTGGCGGGCAACTCCGTGTTTGTTTAGGTAGTAGCACAGGCCGAAAAGTCGGAACAACAGACAGTAAGTCAGGTAAATTCTTTATGAATAAGTATGGATCAAAGTTGTCCAGTTCTTCACAATCCTCCTCCTCCATACAAACATCAGTTGACATATGATCTTGGTTGTACTCATCAACACATTCCAACTTCGAGTTTTTCATTGAAACATATATAGCTGAAACTTCAGATGACAGACCACCTCCTAAATTTGTATTCCATCACTTCAAAACATTAGTATGTGAAAGAAACATCCAACTCCCCATGGGATTAAGGCATTATTAATTGTGCACAATAGATTATTACCAGGACATGTGACATTCATTAAAGTCATTGCTTCCTCATCAGAATTCTTCTCTTGCATAACACAACAGTTCAGCAAATCAACCTGCAAGGTCTCTTGATCTTGTCCACAATCCTGGAATTGCTGCTCCCCTCTCTGGAAAAAATTGAAGAAATCGGCTGGGCCAAAAAGGGATGGTAAGTATTCATAAAGACAAGAATGCATGAGAAGACGTGCAAACATCTTATGGGGAGCAAGGGCAGATAGGGGGAAGACAATCACATCATTTTATAAACATCAAACTCATTATCTACCTTTATTTGCAATTTCCCCTGCAACACTTCTAGAAATATGAAAGGTGGGAGAAAATATAGTTTCCGCCATCTGATGACCAGTTCCTTCATCGTGGCCCTGCAATATGACAGAAACAACTATACTCAAATCTCTTTACTTTTTGGACATTCATATTTCACGATTCTTACATCTAACACTTATGTGATACTTTTTTTCAGGATAACGCAACAAAGGCGCTCAATATAATGAACCATAAGAATATGTAATCAAGCATGGATGACTGAAACATGATACAAAATATTGTTCAGAATGTTATGCAATGGCTTCAACCCTCAGATTTTTCAGATAAGAAACGGTAATGCCCCGTTAGCAGCGAACATTCGGCATTTTTTGCTCAGTGGAGGACTGCACAAAAATGAACGCCATTCAAACCCTGTTATGCAGTTGTTGACAAAATCCTTTAACTATGCTCCCCCACAACAAAGAAATGTATTATAGTACAACGTATAAGACACTTGCATTTAAGATAACTGTAAAAAAATAATAAATAAAACATAACAGAACACAATACAATACAAAATAAGTATAAAAATTACGTTATGGTCAATGGAAGCATATTTAGTCCCATTATTATCATCATGGCCCAAACACACAGCAGAAGTGTCATCATCCACCACACCATGTCTACTCTTCAAATCCGCTGCAGCAACATGTACTTCGATTGTCTTTGGAACAGTTCCTGCAGACAGATTAGGAAATGAAATATCTAAGTCCAATAGTGAATCTAAAAAATGTTAAACTGCACAATTCAACGAATTCATGAACAAAATTAAGTCAGAGACAAAAATACAAGAAAATAACCACCTCAAACATATATTCATAAATGAATAAGATTGAGAGAATCGACAATAATTTAGAAGAGAAAAAAATGGCTTAATTCGACAATGTCCCACTTTTTTGTATTACATCAAATTGTACAGCTTCTTGTAGAATTTAGCTTGTGTGTCCTTTTTTCATGTTTTGAGTGATTGTTGGGCTGGAAAAATTGTCCATCTTATTAATAAGTTTGTTTCCTATTAAACAAATATATATTGAAGGAGTACAGTTGCCAATTTGAGATATTCTCATAGTGGTACAACCATCTCATGATGTTATCATGAATTCTTCTTCTTCTTTTCTTCAAAAGTCATGCCAAGATCAGGAAATAAGAGAAGAAACCCTGAAGAATGGTGGTCATTGAGCAGTTTAATAGTTGAAAAGCTAGTAGATGAAATAAACATTTAAACTCCTCCAAAGACTTGAACCCAAGTTTGTGGTACAATTTTTGCCACACCAATTAAAAATGACTCAATGACCCCAACCACAAAGTGGCATACAAAAAAATGACACGGTAAAAGAAGTATATAAAGCAATGCCATCAAAATTCAATTGTGTTTGTCATTTCACCATAAACTAATACATAGCATGAGAAAAACCAGACTGATTGGTAAAACAGTACTTAAGGAGCTATTTCACCATAAAATTGAATCTCTAATCTAAGTTTGAGATAAATTCATTATAAGCCACACCCAATACATAGTTCACCACACACGTACATCATCACATGAATTGCAACTAAGCATAAATGCCTACAAACATGTCCATGATTTGACAGGGGCCTAACATCTATAATTTAAACAATGCTTTCAAGACACCAACTTACCATGCCTTTGCTTCCTAGCAGAAGATGTGATAAAATCTGAAACTTTATTATCTTGAATTTGCACATTTTCAGAAACCTTCTTCTGATGTTTTGATACCTTTGGACTTGAAAGCTCTCGAGAAGAATTTCTTCCCATATACTTTTTCTTGGTTTGCATCTCCAACTTGCGGAAGAATGTCCAAGTCCAGAAATGCTTGCTTTTGTCAATGTGCTCCAGTTGAATCTATTACAACACCAAAATAAATGCAGTCCTAAGAAGTAATGTACTGAGGGAAGAAAACGATCAAGTGAATGATATTCATACCAAGTATTGATGATGAAGTAAATTACCACCATCAAACTTAAGCATGCAAGGATATGGTTGATGCTAACATATAAAGAAAAGCAGCATCGTCAATGATTGTACTGGATAGTTGCATAAAACCCCTAATAAGAGGAAGACAGATGCCAAGAAAGAAACATATGAGGTGTCCATACACCAAGAAACTCAAAAATAAACATATGCAAACCCATTGAGGCATCCAACAAAATGTGATGATGCACGAAGACAGATGTCAAGAGAGTGAAAATCTATGTCATGTAGAAAAGGATATGATACCACAAAGTGTCACATGAAACACAATAAACTCCCACCAAACCTCCTCTCTCCATCTCTTTCTTCTGTTTTTCTCTTGTTTGTTAGAAAGAGGATAAATCAGCATTTCATTTAATTTCTAATTAATAATCTCAGCCAAGCAATCTTGATTTTTATGCATCCTAGACTCAGAAGTAAAAACACTTGCAGGCCTGCACCATGTCCACGTCATAACAAAACAATTATTGTACGCTCTAGGACATGTGGCTAGTCAAACTTAAAATGCGAAAATTTAATTTCGAACAAGTATTAAAGCTTCATTGGATACAACGATATGGGACTAACAAAGCTTGAAAGTGGGGTGTTACAATCTCAGGGCAAAAAATAGTAATCACACCAGGTGTCTCTACAAAAATTGCTTGGGACTTATCTTTATTACGAATATGTATTGACCTTCATTTATATTGTAAAGCTACAAGCTCATAAAAGTGAATAAAGATTTCATGTTAAAACAGATTTATCAATAGAAAATAATAGTCAAACCAAGCCAATTCCCTAGTCAAACTCAGATATCGTCTTTAGCTTAAAAATCAGAGAAAGACCATTGTCCCAACCTTGCTAGCACCAAAGGTGCAAAATTAACTAATGAACCAATAATTGTAAGCCCTTGTCGTATTCATCGCTTACTTTTTAGGATTTTTCATGACGTGGTATCCATCCCATATCATGTTTGTGTCCCTTCATACACACCCCCCCCCAATTGAGTGTAGAGGTGACACCCCTCCTTCCAACGAACTACATGAGTATGTCATAAACTTTTCTTCAAGACACCAAGTCATTACTTCCCAAAGAACAACCTTGTTTCTTCAGTTTTATAAGTCTATGCATGTGATCACAACTGTTCTCATATGTTGAGAAAACAAGCATTACAAAATCTCTTTTATTTACTGGCAATCTCATTCCATCCACATTGTTGAGATTTGAGCAAGGCAAGCATTCGAAGGCCCCCCTGAGAAATTTCTATTCACAAATATATAGGTCATCAACCCTTCCTTCGCCATAATGAAACTCAATGCATTACCAACTCTACACTTAACAAGGCTTTTCCTAGGTCAAATTTGAAAATCTAAAAGCAAAATTCAGAAAACATAAGTTGAAATAGGAAGCAAACCCAAAAGAACAATATTGACTTTTCAACTTCACATCATGAGTAAACAATAGGTACTAATCACTAAACATTATCATGAAAAAACAGTAGGTACTAATCACTAAACATCCATTGAAGGTCAAACACTTATTACCCTTCCTTTGAACACATGCACTTGCAGCTCAAGTAACACCACAAATTGACTCAGGCCAACAACCTAAAGTTGGCTATGTGAATCCTATTGCGTTACACTGCTCTATTAGAGCCATGTTTTCTAGCCCCTTTCCAACAGCAAAAGCTGATCTAGCTGATGCAAGAGTTCCATCTAACTCTCCCAAGCTTTCATATCTTTTCTTTCTGATAAACCAATTCATGTTAAATTCAGTTCTCATCTGTCCCGAGCATGACCGTCAACAGGAATCATGTAACAAAGCCAATCATGTGAAATCAAATTCAAGAACAAGAAACCAACAGTAAAGTTAACTCAATGTTCAAGCTTTATCACCATGAATCAAGTTATAACCACCACGCACAGCAATAACCCAAAACTTGAACTGAACAAAACCCTAGAACAGGAATACCAAAACAGAGAGCACAAACCCTGCATGAACAACTACAAAAACCTCAAATTAAACTTGAAATCAAGTTCAAACACATACCTGCCATGAAATCAAACATGCATAGATCACAGCCGTAACGGTTGAGTTACACTAGCTGGCCCTGCAAGTGGTGAAAACCAGTAAAACTAAGCCATTGAAGAGAAAGTAGAGAGAGAAGTGAAGCTTGGAAACTAAAAATTCTAGGGTTTTACCAGTAACAGGAATTTAGAGGCTAGCTTTCAGTGTTTGGAAAATTTTCCCACCGAAGATTGGAAAAGGAAAAAAAGAGAGGGAAAACGAGGGAGGAATCAGAAATTATTTTTCTGGTCCGAAAGAAACAAAACTGATTTATTAATTTCCATAGATTCCACTTACCCAAAAAAACCAAAGAAAACCATCCTCTTGCGGACTGGGGTCTTAGTTATTTTTAACAGGTCCTATACTTCTCATATTTCCAATGGAAACCCTTTTATATCCAAATTTTTATAGTTTGCATGGTCCCTAAGGCCAAGGCCACATAAAGAAACTAAAAAAAAATATTGATAATTATTTTATTCTTTATTGATGGGTGTAAGGAGAGTAATTTGTATATACTTAATATTTGGCATTATTTACGGGGATGATATTCCTCAAACTCAAAATTTAAGATTATTCAATTCAATTTTAATAATGGAACTAATTGCCCATAAAAAATAGGTGATAATGGAGACTTATTTTTTCCTAACAATGACCCAAATGTGGCTTGAACAAAAAAAAAATTATTCAAATGATGATCATTTAATGAGTTATTGTTAATGCCGAATTTTGAAAGATGAATGAAATAATATATTCAAAATTATAGTAAAAAGAAATTAAAGGCCGTACTTTGAGAGTCGGTAGTATACTTTTGAAAACTTGGATGGCCCATGTAGTGAAATCAATTAAATAATTTTAAAGATATTAACATAATTTTGTAAACTTGAGGCGGGGACATGCCCCCTTTATTATAACATAACTCGGTCATTCAATAAATTAAAGAGCAAAGTCAATCACATGATTTTTAATTTTTTTTATAATTGACGGTGATAATTCTTAGGTACTTAATAAGTTATAGAGAAAAACAGAATACTATGTAAGATAAATCAACGTAGAAATGATCTCTTCTTTCCGAACAACGTAAAATTGTTTAAGTTCGATTATTTTTTTGGTTAAAATAGGTAATATGCAGTAGTATTTTTTTCCTTAAAAATCAATAAAATAAAGTTTAGTCCATAATGTATTTGACATCACAGTGGCCTTTGACACGTCATCACACATGAAGGTGTTTGTTGCAAATATGAAAATGAGAGGGCCTTCCAAAGAAAATATGGAGGCTATTTATGCAAATTTAAGAAAATTGCAAAATTTGTTTGCAGTGGCTCCATTACATTAACACCATTGAATTTATTCAAAATTTCGGGCCACGTGGAGAAACTATTCATTCTTAGTTTGAAATTTGAAAAGCATAACTCCAGTTACGTCGGCCCCACAACTCCCACTCAATATGAAACACACTATTTGAGCTGCAAGGTGTAATGACAACCCAACAAAAAATTACAACTGAATTTGAATTTAAATTTAAATTTAAATTTAAATTTAAATTTTTAAATACATGTATGATGTATCCAATGTGGAGAAAATATTGGGTGTAATAATAATGTTCATATAGTGTAATCATTCATTAATAAGTGAATACATAAGCAAGTGTTTCTAATAAAATTAAGTAACCATTCATTTATATAATCACCTCCATATAAGATAATGGGGTCCATTTTTATTAATTTTTTAATTTTTTTATTAAATAGTTATAACATTTAATAACTAGAAATTATCTATGCCTAAAAGTATAGAGTAATAAAAAAATGTTTAACAATAAATATATTTGTATTCATACCTAAAATCAAATCACAAATATAGAGGAGAGAAGAAATGAATTTAAGTACAAGTTATAGTAGAGATGAGCAGTGATAGTGGTCGTGGCAAAAGATGGAGATGATTGTGGAGAGTGGTGACAACTATGGTAATGGTGACAGTTGCAGGTGACAAAAGTGATGGTGGTGGTGGTGAGTTTTGGGTGATGATAGTGATAGTGATAGTGACAGTTTTAAGTGACGATGGTGGTGATAGTGGGTGTGGGTGTGGGTGGTGGTCGATGGCAGGTGCTTCCAGGCGACAATGTAATGGGTGGTGGTAAATGGCGGTGGTGGTGTCAATGGGGGATGAGTGATAATGGTTGGTGGCGATAGTGATCGACAACGGGTGGTGGTGGGTTGTGGTAGTGGGTGGCAGTGGTGGAGATGGACAATAATGGTGATGGTGGGTGCTGACGGTAGGTGACGATGGTAGTGTAATGATGGTGGTAGTAGTAATAAATATACGAATGAGATGATGATAGTGGTAGATAGTGGCGGTGGACGACGGAAGTAGCAATTGGTAGTGGGCCAGTAGCAGCGGTGGGAT
>CM042193.1:17275299-17293726 GCA_023539305.1 Ilex asprella | reverse complement strand
TTTTTTTTTCTCCAAGGGTTGAGGGCGTGAGGGGTTAGGTATGTTACAGACATGAGTGGGCAAAACTTTAACATTCACTATAAGCTTCTGCCATAATCAATAGAACAAGTGATGTCCAGCCAGTAAACAGGCGTGCACCTTTCCCTTTCCCCTTCTTCTGATCATACTGTTCCCACAAATAACCAGTCTGATTATAGTTCCGAACCACATTTCTGCGCAATGGGAATTCACAGAAGCTATTATGAGTACGTTGTCCACATGAAAAATTCAAAGAGGCTTAATATGAAGGCATTATCTGCGTAGCAACAACGAAATGTACCTAATCAAATTGCTCCTCAAGTCATTGTAGATGGCCTCGGCTCTTTCTCTGTATGGTCCATCCTCTACAGTAATCAAAGATAAAAAAGGAACATCAAACGTAAAATCAAGAATGGAGTTTTATGGAAAATAATTTCATTTGTTTCTTGGTGTGCACACCTTTGGAATAATGGTGGAGAGAGGAAAGAATCAGGTAATTCATGTTCATCCATATTGGACCTCTCCAATAAGGTGGATCATGCTCAGTGTTGCGTTTCATGTACAATGAGCTGAGACATCAAAAGATGACACATGCTATTTTTATTCCTCATCAAATGCAAAAATTTATGACTTAGAGCAAATGAAACAAACATGATAAATGCATTTGAGCTGTTGGTATAACCTTGTTTTGGCAAGAGACCGGAGTCCAAAATCGGTCCACAACACACTCCTATTTGCAATGAGTTCGAGCTGTTTTTCTAGGATCCATGAATCCTGCATGTGATTAACAGGTATGAGAAGTTAGACATGACTAGATGAAAATAACTTCCAAAAGTAATCAGGGAGGAGGAAGAAAAGGGGAAAGTATCCTCATACGAGGATGCATTAAATAGCTAACAAGCACAAACAGAAATGACCCAGAAACATTGTCAATGAGAGAATCCTTCATGCAACTTACAGGTGGTATAACCCTACCCATAAAAGGGAAAAGGCTGACATAGCCAACGTGGGGAACCAGTCTCAGCACTGGATCCTCCAACACTTCTCGAACCAGCTCTCGACTTGGGTAATTATCGCCTGTCTGCACTGCTTGCCAACTTAAACGAACCTAAAAGAGTGAGAGCAGTGTTAGAAATAGCCAGTAATGAGCAATATGTTTTTTTAGTACAGTAAAGGGACAAGAAATTATGCAGAAGCCAGCATGTAATCGTTGTAAAATAGAAGTCACTGACTGCAGATCCTCGAATGGTTCCTTAATCCCATTCCACCTCTAAATCCACATCCCCGTGTACCATCTTGCACTCAACAATCTCTTCCATATGCAGCTATTGAACTCTCTTGGTGAGCTCATATTGCCTTGCTTGAAATGGATAAACAATAATGGCATTATCATCTTTCTCCTCGCACACTTGTAATTTCTAATGGGGTACCAACAAAATTCAACAAGATCACACAACTAAATAGTTTCCATGTTAGACCTGATTCTGAACACTTGATGCATGCATAGACATCAGTTTTGTGCAAATTCTTTAAGCAACCTACGATAAAATATTCGTATATAGACAAAAGATCTGTCATTTTATACAAATAGAAGCACTAGTATATGGAAAAAGATAGACGGCAAGAAGATTGTACAGTTGACAGGAAAAAGAGTTTCCGTCATAAACCTGGATGATAACTACAAGTTAATGCCAGATGAGGAATAGAAAAGCACAAACGGAATACCTTCTCTGTATGGTTTCCAAAATCAAAATAAGCGCCATAGACATTATCAAAGTGCATCTGAAAGAAAAATGACCACATCTGAGACATAAGATACTAAAGTACAACAGGAGTTACCCAACTCCTTAATGTTTATCTAGAATAATATAATACTACTTTCCCATCCCTATGGAAGTTTTATCCCAATTAAACAATACTACCACAGTTGTGGAACCACAAAAAGTGTTTGTATCATTACATATTCCCAACTCTTTTCAAGGATCAAAAGAAGGTTATGAGCAATAGGATCTGAATGACTGTCGTAATTTACAACTCAAGACAAACCTGATTTAGAAGTTCAAAATCTGAGAGAAGCTTTGCTGTCAAACTGTACTCCTGCATCAATTAACTATAAAACGTTGATAGCTTGACGGACAAACTCGATAGCACCAATATATTTCAAAATTACTATACCTTCCCAAGTTCACTTCCGTTCTCAAGAAGCTCTGAAATTGAATGCATACAATCTGCTGCAAGAAGCATCCAGCATCTAAGATCTACGTGGCGTTCTTCTTCACTTGGGTGTGACGCACGAGGATAATCGTCCAACCCAGAAGATAGTGTCTGGAGATGCCAGAAACAATACATTTATTGATGAATTTGACAGATGAAATCCTTTTCAATCAGACATAACATTGATAATGAAAAGAACAGCATAAAGATCCACATCAAAATGGAATTTTCAATCACATGTAACATTGATAGCGACAAACAGAAAAAAGATCCAGATTTCGTATTTGGCTGAAGTCAACTGTGGCCTATGGTTGGTTCGTAGATCACCAAATCAAATACAATTAATTTATCAAGTAACCAGGACTAACTTATCTCCACTGAGGAGTTAAGGCTCTGTCAGTATCACAATACCGAAAATAGAAGTCTTATTCTTTCATCCTACTTTTGTCCTCTCTATCAGACATGCTTTATCATATGACTAATTTTTTTTTAATCATCCTCTGAAAAAGATTACATTTTTCAAGCTACCAAACTGATGATACTAGCTTGAAAATTAATTGACTTTTAAAATAATTGATAAAACAAAAAACCCCAAGTAGATAAATTTCCGTTCAGTTGAGACTTGCATTGCAATTCAACACAAATATGCAGAACCAAACCCACAACCCCCAAGAAAGTATACCATTCACCCAAGAACACACCTTGAAAATTATTGAAACAAGTATACCCTGATGGTCAAACTTGAATTCAGAAGAAAGGCCCCATTCAACACAATTTCAACTGCCAATTAGTCCTGGCTGGTGGTCTAACGACAGGGAGAACCAATTTTTTTTTAAAATAAGTGTCCATTATAATGAGTACACTATACAACCCCAAAAGTTCTCCCCAAAAAAAGAAACACTTTAAACATTAACAGTGATACCACACGCAATGCCAAAAATTAAATTATAGTTTCACATTGTGTAGTGGAAACAAAATATTTAAAAGAACATAGATGGAAAGCAAGATAGTAGAATGTTTTGAAGCACAACCTTTGGATTTAGTTCTCGGTTGGTTGCATTGTCCCTTCCATGCCAAAAATAGCTGCTCTTTTCTTGTCCTGCAAATAAACACTTGAGTTTGCAATGATAGTCCTAGCATAAGGCCAGACGTTACCTTATAAAGCCTCAAGACTGAGTAACTAATTACTTAAGTTGGCTACATCAGAACCTTTTTGTCATTCTAACCAAATTTTGAGATTAATGACAGTCTCCTTGTAACGAAATATTGCATAAGCTGTCTAAATGACATTAAAAGTGGACATGTTTCTAAAAGATCCAAGAAGGGTGGAGATGAAGAGACTGAGCCAAGCATTAAGACATTGAGATATCTCTACTGAAGTTAATTACACATGATTTTACTGATCTCTTGATTCTGAAAAAGTCATTAGCGCATTGAGGTATCTTTTCCCCTTTGATAAGCATTAGAACATTATTTTTTGGCTTCTTTTTGGGCTTCCATTACTAAGGAGTTTGAGGACATTCCTTTTTTTTCATTACTTTGAGTTGGACAGCAACTCTTGAATTGTAATTTTCAAGTTCTAGTTTTTGTGCGTTTCTTTTGGATTTTGTATGCCTTTTTCTGGTTGGACAATGCGTCCAACTTTGTTTTGTTTTTTGTAATCCTTTACCATTGATTATCAATAAAATTGTTGTTTCTTATCGAAAAAATATAAGATGGACATTGAGATTCCTACAGATGCACCATAGAGATAAAAGATATGTTTGAAACAAAAAACTGATACATCTGAGGAAATAGGGTCATAACAAATAACATCAATGGTTACTTTATTATATTATTAGTACTACCACTGTTTTTAGTATAGGAACTATGACCATACACTTGTTATTTATTTTGACGTGGGAAGTACGAACCTAACTTTATCAACACGAAGTGGCTATCTTTAGACTTGAACTGAAATGTTACTCCAACTTGAACTTCGACAAAAACTGCCTCAAACCAACTTCAAACCCTTAAATCTTAAGCACTGGTGTGGACCAACAAAAAAAAATCAAACGGTAGTTAAGACAGTCTTTAGACCTGAACTGCTAATTTCGTGTTTGCCAAGCTGAGTTCTCACTAGAGCAACAAGTAACAACTCTTTCTGCTATAAGTGCAATGATAGAACTTGGACACACCAGAATGAGAAAGCAGGTTTTGGTTACATGCAAAGAAAGCTGGAGGTAAAGATTGTACACTTCCTTTCCATCTCTCTAAGTGACCCAAATTGATGGGGCCGTGAAGAAAAATTCTGTGCAGTGATTCGGTAGAATGGAGAAAAATAAGTCGAAATTTACCTGACTGTGTAGTATTAAACCATTGAAACCATGCTTCAAGGCGAACAAATGCACGTTCTAGGAAGGAAGATATCTCATTGTTTTCAGTAGCAGTAAACTTGTCCCTCTTCATGCGGCAAATTAGATCTGGAAAAAAACAAAGTCTCATGCTACCATCTGGGTCATGTTTGCCACACGATAGTTAATTGCCCTTGAATAAAATATGCATACGCAAACTTCTGAAGGAACAAATGAAATTCTACGGCATACACAAAGTCATGGAACACAACACATGGCCTATAAACATGTAAACAATGATCATTAAGTATTATTCAAGTGCAAGAAACTTATAGGGGTGTTGATCAGTTGGTGCTTGAAAATTAAGGGGAGAACTTTCCAAAACGTACTGTGTGAAGAAATGAGAAGTTACAGATGACAAGTGGACATGTGGTGTAGCCTTTAGGGGGAGTGTTTCAAAGTAGGGCTCAGAAGGAGAGAAACAAAAACCTCGTCAATGTACCTGCCGTAAAATCATAATAATGACATTATAATGCTCCTCACAGCATGAGAGAGACATTATATATATGTGTGTGTGTGTGTGAGAGAGAGAGAGAGAGAGTACATCCTATGCAAAGGAATTGTCGCATGCCTCCCACTGGTTATGGGATTAAATTTCAGACTGCAACTATTTAGACAAAAATGACTGATGCATTTTACTTTAGATTACAGTCCAAAGTATAGAACTACACCAGGCAGGGTCATAAAAATAAGTAAACACACACACACACATAGATGTACAATTGCTGCATTGCTGTTTCGAAGAGAGATTTTAACTCCATGATTTGTGATGCATGAGACACCATCTATTAAGCCGGGGGACAAGATCTCATTCTCTCTCTCTTCCCCCCCCCCCTTTCTAGTTTTTCACCACTTTTTCTTGTTCCATTCTTTAACATGCTTTTTTCTCTATAGGTTGTCCTGCATCACCGAAAGTACCTAACACCTGTTTTTTTCTTTTACTTTTTTTTGGGCAAGAATCCCACTGAACAATAGACTGCAACGATAATATACCATCAGCTCAGTGGGGGTAATTTTTGTCCTTAATATGAGAGGATGTAAAATGCTGAAGTGAGCTGCATAAGAAAAGTTTCCCAATAATAAGTGAAGAATCCATCAAGGGAGGAAAACTTTACCGCGTAAAGCCAAAAATAAAGTCGGTGGATTTCCATTAGTTGGATGCTGAAGAACAAATTCCGCTGGGACCTTACTGCAGATATTCCAGAGGATATGCGGCAAGTTCATTCACTGGAAGGATATTAACAAAACCCAGGAACTACAAGTGCTAGAAAAAGATATCCCACATCACCTTAGAGCTTCAGCGCCTAAAATTTGCTCACGTGGAATCCATCCATCGACATTCATCAGATCTAACCAATGTCCAATGATGTCCAAGCAAATATGGATATCCCAACGCCTATTAAATGTTAAGAAGAAACATATACAAATAAGACAGTGCATGAACAAATGACTAGTCAGGCTGTTAGGATTAGCAATTATGTCTATATTGTGCAAGAAATTACATAGTGCTTTCCTCAATGAAGCAAGCAGCCAACAAATTAATATTCAGCCATACATAAACAAAACAAAAACTAGATAATAACAAGCAACAGACCAGATTAGTAGTTGATGAAAACCTTCATCCCATAAAAACCCCCTAGGGAAAAATGGTCGACTTGGAACTGCTGTATATAGCTCAGCTGGCCAATATGATATATAACTATCGCCAGGCTTAAGCTGCAAGCATAATAGCCCACCGTATGATTTTGTCAGACATAAAAAATAATGAATTCATCATATGAACGCAGAACAAGTGTTGTCAGTTAAAATCGAAAAATGCCAAGCAGTCAGATAAAAGAATAAAGACAACATGTGGTTTAAGTCTTAAAAGGTCAATAGATGCAATGTAACCATAATAAGTCAATATGAAAGCTTAAGAAAGTCGCATAAACATGATATATGATCTAAAATATTTGCTTTAAAAATGACTAACTTTTCTCCTCTGCAAAGGATCTTCTGATCTCTTTATTTTCTCTAATACTTTTTATCTTTGCAAAAATTTAAGCCCTGAAAGCAAACTCTGAACGCAGAAGCAAGTGGCGTCAAATGAGCTAATTGCACAACAAACTCCGTCTTGTTACTCTTTAAGTAAAAATACCAGACTTATTAAGCCGTGCAGCCTTAAGAAACTTAAAATAGAGCTGCCTACAGTTAGTTGGTTGTGGGTATTTGGTAACTGAAAGCCTTCAGAGTTACAATTTTGGTGGGTAGAAGAAAGGTAGTAGGATTTTTGCATGGAACAGTGTTAGACTTGGCTTGATCGGAAATGTATAGGCCCCCAAAAAATGCAAAGAAAATGTGCTGGAATTATTTTGACAAGTATTCTCACATTTTTCTATTTAATTCACAGGCCAAACAATAGGAGAATCGCTTCCGTTGATTTGGGTATGCTAGATGCGTTTAGGGAAAAATTAGAGGTCGTCTGCAAAGCTGTGAATAGCAACTTGTAAATTGTAATCACTCAGGGAAGAATCACACTTCACCTACCCAAATGTGAAAATAATACTTTATAATACCAGCCAATGAAGTTAGTAAGTTACACAAACCTTTCAATTCAGACTCGACCTCATTTATCAGACCTAATTTTGTAGTGCTTTAGTACATCAAACACAATATGAAAATACATTGAAGGAAACACTCAACCAAGCATCATTTAGCAGAGTACAACAGAACTAAGGCGCCCATCTAAAACAAATGCTTAAAATTTTAGCAACTACTATGTATAGGAATTCCACCAAGTTTTTGGACATTTTGAAGAAACTACAGAATTAACCAAGCAAGAAATAATGCACAGGTTACTCAAAACATGAAGGGATCCTTAAAAAATGTAGGGAAAGTTTTCAAGTTATATTTGCACAATTTAGACTCCGAAGAAATTTAACAGGATATATTAACTAATTACGATTGAAAACATATGGAAACAAATATGTAGCCTCAAGAGAAATTCGCATTATATAAACAAAAAAAATGAATTTAAGTAACTTACATTAGAGGTTTTTGGAAGAGAAATTTTTGATTGGCCATAGAAGTAGCCAATTCCACCCAACATATTTCCTACAGAAGCCTTACCAACTGCCACTGATTCAGCGTCAAGCTGAAAAAACATCATCAGACTATCAGAACTCTTTCATCTTAGGCAGGATAAAATTGCATGTGCACTGAAGTAATTGCAAGGACAAGTGGCTTATTGCCACCTGTGTTGTTTCAAAATTGTGTTAAGACTAAACATAGGGATGGTAACCATAAAGCTCCCTCAACATCTGAAATGAACTGTTGGCAATACTTGCTTTCCAGATTTGTAGTTCAAAAGTGATGCAGTAGAATATTCTGTAAGGAAATTTCGTTGTATCCATATCTTATGGCAAGCAGGTGCAATCACCATGGAAACTGCAAACCGAACCTTATTGGTAGCAAGAAATATAAAAATCACAATATGCCAAAATGATAAGCATATCCTTTAAGTACATTTGTTCCTACAGCCTAAACCCTGAACTCTAGGGTTGTTTGAAAGAACAGATGCAACCAACAAGAAAGCGATGTGATATTGCCAAGAGACAAGTATGACGTCCAACTTTGAAACTATATTAGCAGCTAAATCAGGCAACAAGATGAAGCCCATGGTTATTAGTGGATAAAAAACAGTTTTCTAAATGCAGCTTTTTAAAAGTATCTCCTGACCAACTTCTAAAAGCATTTTTTCCAGCTTATTTAAGCTATTTGCAGCTTAAGCTAAAAGGCAAAAGCTATTACTTGCCTAAAATAAGTACAAAAAAACAGGGCCAAAGTGGAAAGAAACATGATTCTGTTTATGGATACCTTCTCAGACAGGTTAAAGCACCTTCTGAATTTGTCATCAAACTCTTTTTCCTTCTCATTTAGTTGACTTGTGAGTATGATACCTGGAAACAATGAAGAAGATATCCAATAATGCAGATGCATAAACACTTCTGTTCTTTGAGGGTGACAAATCAAAAATAGTATATATTCAGGGAAAAAAAACAGAGCAGGACATATTCAGCATTCTAATGAAAATAAAAGGTTTAGATATTAAAGGATTAGTGCATATCTCAACCCTCCACAATAATGGTAGGACGAGTCGAGGGTCATAGTTGCTGTAATCTGTCAATGGATATGAGATCCCACACCACCCAATTTTCATAACATATGACTGAAGGTGAGGTCCACTTGGCCAAATTCAGCTTGTCTTGGATTGTTTGGATATGAAGCATCCAGCTGTGGAGCACACTAATAACTTCACAGGTACTACGCCACAGAGCAGTTCTTCTATATCATAATTAATTTGGCCTGCACTAGAAATGAAGCTCGAACCAATGTTATTTGGATCGTGTGTCGCTTTGGTACGTGACACGGGTACAGGTACATGGTATGACACTTTTTTAGGTACGCGATACGATGAGAGTAGGTTTAATTGGTATGGTATTTTAGATAGCAATTCATAACTTTTATGTAGATCGTTTTCACTACTATATAACATTATATATTACAGAATATTCATAAACACAAAGTTTGTTACCATTTATCTTATAGTTATGCTTGATTTTCTATTATCTAAAACAATATATAATTATAAATCTATATACATGTAGTCAATTAATATGTATTTTATATCTGTGCTACATGTTCTAAAGCGAATTAATTTAGGGTTAGTATTACAATTTGGGGTCATCTATTTTGGTGATCTGGATCGCAAACCCACCTCGTTTGGATCGATGTACCCAAATCGTGGGTCGTTAAGGATTTAGTAAATTGTGATAACCATGACTCAAACATTCATGGCAAGCACTAGACCCCGGAAGGCATAGCCAACTTACTTGTAGCCAAGTGCTCAAGCTTAAACAACTCTAGAAGCGGAGAATCCATAAAGCTCACTATTCCCATGGGACACAAACAATTATCTCCCCCTTTGAGGATTTGATCAACATCATATAGAACATTCCCACACCGTGAACCATATTTGCACCTTTCAGTGCAGAAACAATAGGTATTGGCTTTGGCCAACATCAGCCATTGGCATTGGCCTGTACCTCCTGTCACATGACCCTCCTGACTGCTGCACCATGTTCAATAATTTGCCAGAACGATATACTTCTGCATGAGAACAGACACACTTCTGCCTTTCACCTTAATAAAGAGAACTCCCCCCTTCCAAAAAAAACAAAGAACAAAAAGAAAAAGATATATCCTAGAGCAAGCAGAATGGAACGGTAACAAGTATGGAGCTTTCTTACAAACCAATTTGAGAACCCTACTTAAAGAACCTTCATATGGTCATATGCAGAGTGAGCTTGACACTCTCTCATAAAATGTAAAAACCATACAAGTCTGGTTCTTTCTATCAGCCAGAATTACAGGTTTGCACACTCACTCTCTTCTGGGATAGAAGTCTTTTACCTGCACAATTATTCGATAAATAACGTACTCTTTTTTTCCTGCGTGAAATAACATGGAAAGTTTTTTAGTTCCAATCCATCTTCTCTTTAAAGCATGTATTGCTGCCAAAGGATAAAAGGCAGCTGCAGATTTAAAGATTGTATCTCCTGAGTCCCCTCTTCCTCTACTGATATTGTCTCCTATTGATCCTATAAAAAAAAATTATTCATACATCTTATTTCACATGAGGCACACAGGCATTAATTATGTTAACCATCATTTCTGATAACATATTTACGGGCCCCATCCTGTTAAACAATTTTCCAGTCAATCTATGTACATAAGTCAAAGGACGGGCCTTGACCATTGGTAAGGTTGCTCTCCATTGTGACATGTGTCACATGTTCAAGTCGCAGAAAGAGCGTCTCTGCATACGGGGGTAAGGCTGCATACTTTTGGTCCTCTCTAGACCTTGCAGAGATAGGAGCCTCATGTACTAGGTTGCCCATTATCTAAGTATAGATTTTCTTTTCTCATTTATATAGATTAAAAATCTTGTCTAGAAAATTCATTGACATAACAGAGTACTCAGATACAAAGGACACCTGTGAGGCTGCTGATGCGCTCTTTAACTCTTGAACTATCTAAATCAGTTCCAGATACAAAAGCAATATCTGCTTCGAAAGGAATCCAGGCAGAGATCTGCATACAAAAAAAAAAAATTGCTGTAGTACGTAGACAAGAAGCAAAAACTAGGGATAAAAGTCATTATCCTAGTTTGATTACATTGCGTAGTACAACAGACAGGTGCTAATCCACTCCTCCATCATATACCTGAAAAACTAAAATGTTTGGAGAATCTTCAGATGTATCTGAGAGCTGCAAACGACCAAATTGTCTTGCCTAACAAAGACACACATACACACACCCATTAGCGCATAGGATTAGCACCGGAGCCACTGTGCAAAAAAGAAAATGTTAAAAGTAACAAAAGGGTACTGAAAACAGCAACCAATATGATATTCTCACCAATACAGCCAGCCAACGAGTAACAGGCCATGGACAAATAATTAAAGGTTGAACATCACTTACTTGGGCTCCAAGATTTGCCTGGACGAGATCGGATAAATTATGAATGTCAGAAGTCCGGAAACCAGCATAATGGACTTCCAAATCATCCTGCAAGGAAGGTGGTTTGAGATTAGCATCTGAATGAAGAATTTATGGTTGCAACCACATATCATAGACAAGGAGTGGCAAAAACATAAAGGCGTGTGCTGTAGAGAAGGTGGTCATGATACATATATTGAATGAGATTGGCACACGTCTGCCAATACTAATGTTCTGATTTACACAATCTTTATAATGTGCCAAAGCATAGTTGGTGAAACAAAGAGGTGCACCGAGTTGAAGCTTTATTAAAAATATGCAGACAAAAAGAATGATTGAGTTCTTGGTATTCCCACGGGCTACAGATTAGTCAAGACTAGATGGTTTCCAGTGAGAGAAAAATCCTAAGAGGTTGGACCTAGGTTTGTCACATAATGAAACTATAAAATTGGCAAACTTGGAATTGGGTTTCAGCTATTGGATTGGAAGAATACATTTGCATTGGCTGGCTTATAATTTTCATGCAGGCCTAAGGGAGGCAATGGCATTTGTTGTCTAAAATTTATTACTGGAAGGGGGATACTCTCAGGCTATCAGTTGGTTTAGATTGGCCACTGTGGGTTCTCTGAGATGTGTGTACTTGTTTGAGAGCTCAAGGATGGGTCTAAAAGGCCTGGGGTGGAAGTTGTTGACTATGAAGAGCAGACAGGAAAAGCAGATGAAAGAGGTACACTTGCTTTGCAACATTTCATTGGACACTTTTTCATGTTCCAAACATGAAAGGAAAAAAAAGGTTTACTCAAGAAAGGGAATACACGCTGTATGGACTGCCTAGAAAACACCCAAGTTTTCTTCAAGACAAGGTAACAAATGCATCATTCATCTCTCTTAGAAGCTGTGTAAAAATGCAGTGAACACAATAGTGCTTGTGAGTGGCCAAGCAGGGTATAATTCAGCACACTACAAGTTTTCCACACATAATGGTTTGCACAACCATAAAGGTTTTAGAACTGGCCCTTGACAGGCCACATTTGGAATTCTCACCAATAACCATTAATACCCCTTGAGGTTTTGGCAATCTCCTCAAAACTGCATGAGCCAGGCGCACATATCTATATTGACTAAAAAAACATTCTGACAATCTGTTTATAAAAAAAAAACTTTCTGACAATTAAAGGGATACGTACAGGTTACTCCTACTCCTCGTTCATAATTCCTATCATTTATTTCTCAATTTTGCAAAAGTACTAAGCACAACCGTGTCTCAATAAAGACTTGAACCCTACACCTCTCGCTTTGGAAATGGAAGGAGATATTACTCAAGGTACCATCTCTCCAAAATCAGCACAACCCATAGAAGCAATCAAAGACTTTATGATACAGTCCCATCAATACATAGAAATAACTTACAGAAAAGGAAAAAAAATGGTCAGAGAACAAAAACACTAAGGTAGCTTATGGACTCATCAGCAGTTGTATACCCATTGCATACCCATGTTACAACAGAAATCAAATCCGTGCTTTTCAAAATAAAAATTCTGATTTGTGTCACACAACATACCCTTGATTCTAAATTCAGCTGCCAACCTCCAACATCAGTTCGTGATCCAAAAGCCAGCACAGAAGAAACATGAATGTCCGTGGCACCTCTGCCTAAACTTAACGCATTTCCATCTTCATCAGTCATATAAAAGAAAAGGTGTACATTTCTCAACATTTCCTCATTAACACTAGACCTATCAACAAAACACAGACAAAAAAAAATAATAAATGGCATTAAATGTGAATGGTGGGCTATCAAATTTGATGAACCTATTGAAAGGGCCATCCGTAACACTAATGGAAAAATTTTGAGCAATGAAATTCCCCTCTAAGAACTTCAAATTGAGATATGAATATACACTTGATTGCACAAAAACGTCATTTTTGCATCAATCCAAAATACAACAAAAGATTTCCTCAGAACTTGTGGAAAAGAAACAACTTATAGACTATTTATCCATTGGAATTGGACGTATAGAGCTAAAAACCAATGAATCTGGGAGAGATTTGGACAAAACTAGCAGTTTTTAGCTTTAGTTAGAATCCTGAACATGTTGATGCAAAATATAAGGTAATACCATAAAGGGAGCCCGTAAGTCATGTTTAAAGTTTGAAGCACAGATGGCACACAAACCGAGGCCTACAAGCCCAGGCTTTGATATGGACTTATATACCACTGGCAAGTGAACTTTTTTCATCCCAAAATTAAAATTAGTGAAGCATTCTAATCTTGATACTCTACCTAAAATTCACTAGAATATAATCTGTTAATCCTATTGGAGTTGTCATGGGCTTGTTACTATTGAAATTTATTTTAAATTCAACCAGCAAATTTTTATTAATTTTCAACCTCACTCATATTAAAAACCGCCATAAACAGTAATTTACATACTGGAATATTAAGCCACAGAAATATGCTAATTACAATAAAATAATCACTACAATGAGAGCCGTAAGCTCAATGACACCAAACGGAAACTGGTATGCTGCCTTGGTCTTTCTTTATCTCGAACCCCATACCCCTATAATAATATTAGAGTAAAGTGTGGGTGGCACACAAAGCATTCATCCATGCATGGTTCCAAATATTTTGGTAAAATATCAGTAGTCTGGATAAAAGCATTTTAAGCTTAAATGTTTATATTCTGCATGCAAACACATTTTTTCAAATATCTTCACCAAACCTACTCAAAATTGTTTAAAAACTGTAAACGAGAGAAGAACGTTCTCCGAATTGTGGCCAGATAAATCTCTAACGTACAACTACATTTTATCAATTGAGCTTTCTAGAGAAGGTCCCATGGAGACTGAGTTAAAATACATGGAAAAAGATGGCAACAGATTTTGCTTATATGCACTCCCACCATGTTCACCAAATTTGAGGCTACATGCACGGAAACCAAGCTCAAAATGTTGGGGCCATTTAATAAGAGAAGAACCATGATAAAAGCAAAAAACAATTACTTCTCTCTTTGCACATGTATTCTAACTGCCCAGTCTCCCCCATAGCCACTGCCTTCCCCCTTAGATTTCAAAAAACTTGTTGTCAGGGTCATTCCGTGATCACCCAGAATCTGATGTCCGTAGTCCCGTCCATTATGGTGTGTCCAACCGTATGTCTTGAGTTCATCCGTATCTTGGCAGACATGCCGCATTAAATATCTTCCATCCTTCACACCAATCCACATCAGTCCAGCAACCAAAGATTGTGGAGTTCTGGCAATTACAATTGGCCATTAGAAACCATAATAGTCGCAATGCATGAACATATAAAAGCATAAAGCCTCCTCAGACTATAAAGATATCACAAACCATGACTATAACGCCATTTTTATTCATGACAACAAGTTCCACTGAAACTATGACAAAGAGAAACATCGCCATTTTCAATTGTAAAAACAAAATTAACTGCAATTTTTTTTTTTAAAAAATAAAAAATACAATCTCAGCACGGGCAAGAGAATACCTCGCACGAATTCCAAGATAAACATGGGGCCGATAAGTACCCCAATACAAGCCCTCCCTGTGCTCACCTTGAAACTGCAACCAATTAATTCATCCTAAGCTCAACAACATATCATCATTAGTGTACAAGAAAGCCTAATCAGCTTGTTTTAGTTACCATAGGAAGATCCATCAATCTTGGAGCAGGAAACGGTGTGACAACCCTCGGTGTCTGAGCTTCTTCGATTGGTTGAATTAGACTAGAAATAAAATACAAGGCAAACAAAAAGGCCATAACTCCAAAACCTAACAGCACTTTGAGATTAACATCTAGAATCTGAATGAAGTTTTGGTCTTTGCTTCTGTTTTTTCGCAGTCTCAGGTTGGGTTTTGTTTTTGTACTTGGGACCGAGCGATCATCGTCATCGTCGACGCCTGTGGAGGATTTGATTCTGCTTCGTGCAGTTCTTCGAGAACTTCCAGTCATTCTCAATTGTTGGAGTTAGGGTTCGTCGAAGACAAGAAGAAAACAAATAAACCAACTACTGCTAGGACTTTTAATTCCAAAGGCATTAGACTACAAACTACATTGAATCCTTTTAACATATAGATTTCTAAAAATTAATGAGAGAGAGAGAGTTTGGGTCAAACGGCCCGACGAGACGAGCTCAGATTTTGAGGAATAGCAATGAGGGTCTCTCTAACCGGAGTCTCGGAGACAGAGAGTGAGAGACGAAGCTGCGACAACGGGAACGATGACGGAAGTGAAGGGTGGGACTTCGACTGCGACGAAAGGGTGATGGAGCCCAGCCCATTATATGAGGTGGACTGGACCCAATTCATACTTGGGTTGTTACATGGTGATCTACCTAGCTTACGAGTGTTTGGGCTTATGAGATGGACCCCATTCGGCCTTTCCTCTCTTTTTTAAAGGATTTTTTTGGTGGCCGAATACACTTTGCTGTACTTTGGGGTCACTTTATTGGGTTTTAAAAGAGATTTTGGCGTCTATAAAGATTAAACTGAAAAATGTGGTTGCATCGTTCGTAAAAATTTTATACTTGGTCAGAGATTATTCTAACTTAACCAAGGTTTTGAGTTTGAATCTTGAGAACATAACTGCGTTCGATAGGGAGAGTTTTGCCGCTCTTGTGGTCCTACTCGCCTCGAATCCGAATTAGTCGGAGCTCAAAATGACTTTCAGATACTGAATGGTCTGACAAAAAAAAAATAAATTTATAATGATCTTAGTTCGTCAAAGAAACTTATTTGATAATAAGTTAATTTTTAATCTTACTAATAAGTAGTTAAGTCCAAAATTTTTTAAAAATCCCAAAATGCCCTTCAACCAATATTGAAAATAAACTTTAAGGGCTTGTTTGGTAATTGAATTTGGAGGGATTTTGGAACATGAGTTGAAAAATAAAACCCAACAATCCCATGTTTGGTAAATGCATAGTTAGTCTAGGATTTGAAACTCAACCCGCATTAGGCCCAAGAATTAAACTCATGTTCATGGGTTTCATGAAACCCACTGGGGGGTGGGTTTCATATGTGGTTTAATGGGTTTAAGCTAGCAAATGATATTTATATCCCCATATATCCCATATGCGTAAACAAACATGAGTTTTAATTAAATTGGTTAATGGACATAATAATCATTTATATATGAATATATTATCATAATAGTTATAAATTTGTACGATACCAAACGTTGGTATGTAAGACGTTGAATGTTGAAGTTGAATCCCATCTTTGAATTTCATTTTTGAGTTTGAACAAGCTAATTCAAACAACCCCCACACCAAAAAAAATAAAAATACCAAACTGCCCCTGAAAGCTAATGAGTATCTTAACAGGTAAAAACTCCCATCCTTAAATCACGCTCAAATCTACTGTAAGATTCTTCATAAAATTTGAAATTCAAATTAATGAGGCCCCGTTTGGTAACGTTTTCGTTTTTCGTTTTTGAAAAACGAAAAACGGAAACCAAAAACGACTTTTTTTGGTTTTTGAAAATCGCCCCTCGTTTATCAAACGATGACAAAAACGAAAAACATAAACGGTTACCAAACGAGTTTTTTTTTCTCGTTTTCTCTAAATATCAAAATAAAAACGAAAAACGAAAAATTTAAACGTTACCAAACGGGGCCTGAGTCTTCATTTTTGTTCTTTTGTTAATGTTGTGTCTTCATTTTTTTATAGGCAACGTCATCCTCCGGATTTCAGCATGAGGAAGCTTCCCTTTTCTACAGGCTCTTCCCCTTATTAGTTTGATAGTTTCTTTAGTTGTGGTAGGCTATTTTTTAAGAGTTGCTTACGTACTGAGTTTGTACCCATCTTACCGAAGGAAGAAGGAAGCTTCTGCTCCATTAATCCTGTCCCCATTTAGTCTTACAACCACTGGCACCAATACCATGGAGGTGCAACACATAACATCATGGAAAAATTTGAAGAAAGAGATAATATATGACTTACTTGACATAGAGCTGCAAATAGGGAATATCAGGACCATAGATATGGTTCTGATGCTTGACTTGGAGGTGGCTCACAAGGCCTCCATTAGGGGACTTTTCAATGGAGAATACACGATAGCCCTTACCAATCTTGGTGGTGGCTTGGGAGCTTGGATTTCGTACACTACTCGATTATCGCCGATCATGAAGGTGTCAATTTAGAGCTTCTCGGCATTAGGGTTTCTGTTTTCGGTGGCATTCTTATTGAGACTGTCTTTTTTTTTTTTTTTTTTTGGAGGCTGTCTCTGAAGCCATGTAAGTTGCATATTTTGACTTTTGTTTAAGAGCAATGTTATATGGACTTAAAAAATAAATTTAAAAATTAGACTTGATAATTTCAACCATTGATTTCATTGTAGGTCCCATCATTTATTGGGACCTACTACCTATTCAATAGTTGAGATTATCAAGTCTAGTTTTTAAGTTCATCTAGCATTACTCTTTGTTTAAATATTTTTTATTTTTTATTTTGGTTTTTAAATATTACTATTTTTTTGTTTGAATGCATCATCCATTGTCTATGTTGTTTTTTTTTTTGAACAAGTTGTCTATGCTGTTTGATCATCAATTTTGTTCAATGTTATTACTCTTTTTTTTAATTAACCATGTTACTATTTTTTTTTTATTTTTTTAAAATATTAATATTAAATGTTACTATTTTTTATTTTATTTTATTTTTCTAAATATTACTATTCAATGTTACCATTTTTTAATTTTAAATGTTACTATTTTATCTCATATGTGTGTGTGTGTGTGAGAGAGAGAGAGAGGGGTAAAATAATTCTAATCCATACATTACACAGATATTGGAGAGAAAAATAATTAAAATATTAGTCAAACTCCTAAAATTTAAAAGTTATTAATTTTCAAATTTGATTTAATTAAATATAATTACTAAAGGTATTTTAGACAATGAGAATCAAAATAGACTTATTTCTAAACAAGTTTAAATAAGTCCACAAAAAGAGGCTCACTTTTAAATTTTCCAAGATTAAATTATTCCTAGAAGTCACTGTATATTTATATATAACTAGTTGGTGTACACATGCATTACTCGTGGACCATTTCAAGTTGTATGTTTGATTTTTTTTTGTTTTTAATTATATAAATTTATTGTTCATGCTTAGAGTAGATGTCGGCAAATGTAGTTTTTATTGTATGATAAAAAATGATCATCAAGCACGACAACACGTGAATGATAAATAAAGGTATAAACAAAAAATATCTATACATTTTCAATATATATAGTAGTTAGGGGTG
>CM042193.1:17259741-17270299 GCA_023539305.1 Ilex asprella | reverse complement strand
TCACTGTCCTTGCTTTCTTACTTGAAATTGAGTGGAAATAGTCTTTCGGGGGAACTCTCTATTTCACTAAAAAATTGCACGGCCCTGACCCTACTCGATGTTGGAGAGAATAAAATCACTGGGAATGTACCAAAGTGGATTGGAGAAAGCCTTGTATCACTATCAGAATTACGCATGAGGGCCAACATGTTCACAGGAAGTATTCCCCACCAACTGTGTCGGCTTCCACATCTCCACGTCTTAGATCTCGCACTTAATAATTTATCAGGAACCATTCCACCATGCCTGGGCAATTTGAGTGACCTGAGTTCATCACAATCCTATAGTCCACAACTTCCCCCCGCTCATTCTACATATACACCTCAGCTAGACTTGGTTGTGAAGGGAAGACAAATGAAATATACCTTCACGCTTGAGCTTGTGAATGTCATTGACTTCTCGAGCAATAGCCTATGGGGAGAGATTCCGGATGAGATTACAAATCTTTCATCACTGGGTACCTTGAATTTGTCCTGGAACCAATTGACAGGAAAGATACCAGAAAATATTGGAGGTTTACAGAAATTGGAAACTCTTGATCTCTCGTGCAACCATCTTTCTGGCTCAATTCCTGCAAGCATGTCTTCTATAACCTCATTAAACCATTTGAACTTGTCTCATAATGATTTGTCCGGACCAATTCCATCAACCAACCAGTTCCTCACCTTCAATGATCCATCCATTTATGAGGGTAACCCAGAACTCTGTGGAGATCCTTTATCAATCAAATGTCTCATGCCTAATGGACGGAATGGTGAAGACCAAGGTCAGGCCAAAGATCATGACCATGAAGATGAAGACGATGAAGACAAGTATGAAACATTGTGGTTCTGTGCTAGTATGGGATTGGGATTTATTGTGGGATTTTGGGCTGTTTGTGGTAGTTTGGTGATAAAGAAGACGTGGAGAAATGCCTACTTCCAATTTCTCGACAGTGTGAAAGATTGGCTCTTTCATGTCATTGCATCGAGTGTGGCTTGTGTACGAAAAATGGTGGAGAGTGAGAAGGGTCCTCCTGCATAGGTGAACAAAAGCAGAGTTCTTATCAAATCTTCATTTCGAATGATGTGGCAAATGAGTGAGTCTCATTAATGCTTAACGACGGAGATTGTGTCACATTATTTGGGATGGAAGATTTGGTAAGACAATTTGATAAGCATAGTATTTTCCTATTTTTTGACTTGAAAGAAATAAGATTGCTGCTGAATATCTAGCCACCTTTTTTCAGCATATATTTTTCTGTTTGAGTCGTCAGTGTCACTACTGTTTTCACAGGTTTTGGTGTTGGCAGTGAAGTCTTAAATGTTCGAAGGTTGTGGGTAAAGTAACATGAGGTTGAGCACTGGAAGGGCCTTAAGAAGGGTAGTACTTAGGTTTTGGTTAGTATAATAATGTACCAAGGCATTTCATTATGTCTCTGTATTGTAACCAGCTGTAACTGTCACGTCCTATCCCGGTCTATGAGAATGAGATGTGACTAAATTTTTGATACACTTGTTTACATATATATAATCTAGATTAATATAACATTAATTAATCTCACAGGTGTAATAATACCATCCATCACCTTAGTTAATAAGTATGATGGTGAACCTGTCTCATAACCTTTACCATATATAATACCTGTACCAATTATTTATTTTCAAGGTTATAGACATATACAAAAATTTCACACCCACATAGTATGCATCACAAAGTATGTCTGTTGAGTTTGTTTACAAATATATATACTATTAATCGACTATAATAATCTCTCATTTAACATAATATACAACCCAACCCTTAATTATACAGTCGCTCAACTTGTATCATTTACTCATTTAAAACTAAAGACATAACGAATAAAATATCATACTAACATTGTACAAACTCAACCAATTTGACAGTGGATTGATTTGTGTCTCCCTCTCTTATACCTGAAAAGGAGAAGTTGTAGAGGTGTGAGTTAAATCACGCGCTTAGTGAGTATACATACCATATATGAAATAAAAATGATAATAATACACAGAAGTAGGTAAATACTATGTAAATACACATATCAAACAACAACATCAATCCAATTCCAAAAATTTACAAACCATAACACATCCATACTACCCCTCGTTGGGTAATCGATACCACATGAATCTGTGTCTTCCGAACCTCTGGGGAACACTATAGTGCTAGCACACCACTACACACCCAGTGATCAGGCATCGACACTCCTGTCTCAAATAGTGCGCTACATTCCACAATACACAATATACAATACACAATAGAAAACATCATCCAATCCTATAAGCACATATCACATAATCCTAGAGAAATGCTATTAAATTCTATCATATAACATTATCTTGTAGTAGTATTTTTAAAACATATAAAGATATACACTCACCTTAAGTGTACAGAGCTACAACTTGTCTCTGGACCTACCGGTGAATTCCTTCGGTATTTTCATATCTGTTTCAATAGCAACTGTTCCACATAACACATTTGTATTTACAATATCAACATATTTATCACATTGAGTAATTGATCATGCATTAATGCATGCACAAGATGATTTAACCCAAAGTGCCCTGGTAACCCCGGTTACCGCACTGTTCACTCACATACTGACACATTAGATTTAGGGATCATATTGCCTCTCCAAATCTTCAAAATCACTAACATTAATCACAATTAAGATTAAGTAGGTCAAACACATTGACCAATGGTTCATTTTCACACATTTTGACACCGAATCCTAAAAAGTGCACTTCTGACATTTTGTACATTTCGCATCGGATATTATATTTATTTGTATTCGAAATTTACATTATCACCTCAAGCATCAATTAAAAGTGCAACATGCAAAATTCAGGTCATTGGATTAAAATTCATATAAGTAATAATATTATTTAGAAATCAGGGTTTCGACATTACTGATATCCTTTTCCAATTTCTATCGCACTTTTTATTTAAAACCATCACCCTTATCTCACACACACATTTAATCGTGAAATTTCAGTCTCTTATTGAACCCCTAAAACCCCCAATTTCACTCCCATAATTTTGGTTTCAACCTAGCCCACAAAATGCATCTCGAATATCTCAAAAGGTCATTTCCATATTTTTCTCACCTTCGGTTTAATACTTCTTCTTAACAGCTCCTAAATTTTGTGTAACACCCTTAATAAAATCTATTTTGAACCAAAAATAAAACAAGCCCTTATTTTAAGACAAACCAACCCACTAATTATGTTTATACACTTAATCTAAGCTCACAAAAATTATGTTTTGAAATAAACTAAAACAGTCCATAAAATTAATTAAAATAGTCCTTGAAATTAGAATAAAATAGCCTACTAATATACATACAAATTAAAATTAATCACTCACACATGCTTAAAATTTATCTCACATACCTTATTCTTCCCCTCCTTTTTATTGTTGCCACTCACTTTCGATTGGCATGGAAGCTCCCCAAGTTCTCTTTTTTTTTTCTTTTTCCTCTCCCTCACTCACGGTTCCAAATAATCAGAACACACACATACACATTGTTCCATGAATTACACACACACACACTTTACTACACCTTAAAGACACACACATACACTTGGCACCTACAGACACATGCACTTGACTTTTCCGAAATAACCCACCACCTTAGCCTTGACATATGTATATAGATATTTCATGAAATTTAATAATTCTATTTGTCTCTCCCCAAATTCTTAAGTGATTTCAAAATCAACCAAATACTATTTTCATACCCAAAAATCTATCTAATCAATAATTTCACATAATTACAATTAGTCCACACAATTATACTAATATGTATGCAATGCATGATCGGGTCTCATAGTAACTTCATCTTTATTTTCCTCATATTTCGTCAAACTTCTAAACTCTGCTTTTCACTTTCATTACTCAAAAATCTAATCAAACGTAGATGAAGCATCACACAACTATTTTAATAAAATTTGCAAGAACAAAAAAGGAAGGCAAAGAAAAAAACAGGAACAAAGCCCCTGATGAAAAAGGGAAAGCACCTTACATGCGAATTTCTGAATTAAGGAGACTTGCAGCATCTAAATCTTAAGTGTAACTATCATGTAGTTCTGTTACAGAGTAATATGAAAAAAAAAATTCTCATGCAAAAAAAAAAAAAAAAAAAAAAAACAGAATCACAACATCATCACCATATTGTTCAAATTAAAATCCAAATTTTGTTTCATTTCCACATAATGGTTGAAAGTCAACATATTTTAGTGTCTATGAAAAGCAAGGCGAATCGATGATAGAAATTGAAAATTCTCATGCTTTGGTTATCCAAACTATTTAAAATTCCCATACTTTGAATACCCAAACTACGTATGATTAAACAAAAAATTCCCCAAACAACAACAAATCATTACACTTGAACAAAAGTTGTAATCAATAGAAGATTTTGCTCAAGACTGAAGATATGGCTTCCACAATAAGCTTTGTAGTTAACATTTGATCACACACAAGCCATAGAATAACATCCAATTTCAGAATGGTGAGAGTTATTGGCAAGCAAAACTAAATTCAGCTGCAGAATTTAGGACTTCAAGAACGTTGCATAAGTTGCAAATGAGGTTGCCTCATAACCTAAACTGATTGTACTCCAAAATGCAAGATATTTCTGCTTAATTTCCCTTAATATTTGACAACGAAAGAGTTATTTGAGTTTAATTTTAAGCCTAAAACGTCATTGTATAAGACATCAAAGGCTGTATCATTTTAATTCTCTCTCTCTCTCTCTCTCTCTATATATATATATATATACTAGTTGGTGTCCACGTATGTTGTACATGGACTATTTTAAATTATAATTTTAGTTTTTATTTTTCACTTTTAACCCACTTTGTCTCTATATTTGTAATTTTATGTATGCATAAAATAAGTGTGAAGTTAGAAAATAAAAGATCCAAAATATAAAAAGAATATATCAAGTTGTTGATTTGATTACTTATTGGTTTTTTATAATATTTATATTTCAAATAATTTGCTTCTACCATGATTGTGGGTAACACTTACTAGAATTCTCATTAAGAATATAGAGTTTCTCACCCCAAATTACATTTGGATAGGAAAAAAATTATAATCTTATAATAAATGTTTGACAATTGAAGACTGAAAAATGGATTAAAACTCAACAGAAGTGAATAAAAATACAATTTACAAGTAGAATTTGCGTATCGTTGCAAGAATTAATCCCAGGCACCAAGACCATGACAAATCAAATTTATAAATTAAAATTGAGAAGTAAATAAATAAAAAAAATTGAATCTAAACAATGAAAAAGACACATCACATTCTCTTAAAATCCTAGATTACACTCAAATTAGATCATCAAAACAGTAGTTGATAGTAAGACAATATCAAATGAGGTTAAGCACTGACACAAAAAAAGAATCACATAAACAACTAAGAATTATTGTACTTTGAGCTCATCATCTTCAATATCATTTATAAGTCCTACTTGCATAAGATTCACGACAACTTGCAAAGAAAAAAAAATAAAAGCAAAATACAAAAATGGAGGGAGCTATAGAAGTTATAGAGAGGAACAAAAATATTAGTAACTTCTATTATTTAAAGAGAGAAGATTTTTATATTGTATGAAAAATGAGGGTTTAGAAGGAGATCATGTCATTCTTATAATGTTTTTTAATTTTTTCTGTTGTTATGAATATGAAAGGACTTCCTATAGGTAATACTATGTATTCATTGCACTTGTAATTACAAATATTAGTTCTTCGAAAGGGAAAGATGTAAGAGTTAAAGTGGTAAATAAGAAATGATTGTCTTTATATGATTAAGCAGTGGTAGAATAGGAAATCAAAAATTTTTCCCATTAGCTTTCTTTTATTAGTAGTATAGATGTGCAACGAATTTTTATTTGTTTGTGATTTATATTTATATATATTTTTTGTCTAGTTCATCAATTGCATTAAGAAGCTAGGTAGTCCATCGATGAAAATGCAGTAGGATATATATATTTTTTTCCCAAACTAACACTAACTTGATCATTTTCCACCCCCTAATTTGGTCTAATTTAGAGGCGAACACAACAAATTAAAATTGATATTAATTGAAATATATTTTAGTTATATATATTATGTATCATGGCCCATTGACAAGGTAGCAAAGTACATGAGGTTTTTTAGAAGACCAACAGATTTATCTGAAATGGTTTGTAGTTAATTTCATTTTGAGGGAGTGGAGGTTATCGATTTGAATATGTTATCTAATGGTTGTAATAATGATATAATAATATTATCTAAATGAAAAACGTCACGTGATCATCATGTGCCCCGAATTAGGGATTAATTTTGTCTGAACTTGTTTTTATTGTCGTAATTGTATCTTCAAATTTCATTTATGGACTCATTTATTGCATGTATTTTACCATTCAATTGGGTTACACATAAAAGGAAAACATTCTTTTTTCTATAACAAACATCACTTGATCGTTTCAATTAGTAAGACAATTTTAATATGTGTTGAAATACACTAATGGTGGTGAAAGTAATATATGTTATTTTGGTCCATCAATTTCTCATTGTGTTATATTTTCTTGAAAGTTTTTAATTTAATTTGTTTTTCAAAGGCACAAGGAGGTGTAAGACAAAGGTCATTCCCTTAATAAAAATCAATGCAACTGTTTGTCCCGCTAGGGCCACGACCAACACTTTGTAATTGAATTTTTTTCTCTTCACATGAATAACAAGTTGATGAGTTCACTGTTTGACAAGACACCAAATTGTTCCATCTCAAATTCTCCATCAATCAAACAAAGGTCACAACAATTTTTTTTTTACACGAAAGATGGTCTAGATACACTGAGTGTCAAATTAAAAAAAAAAAGTGACAATGGTTTGAAATGTAGTGAATGTAACTTTGGAATATAATACAGTTAAAAATATAATTTATAATTTAATTTGGTGAACTCAGAATAAAATGAAATTTGAGGTCATAAAAAACAAGTGGACATAGTTAAGGGAATGAGTTTACTCAGTGCTGGCAACTCTTCTCCTCCACTAGATCTGGTAGTAGTCACGAAGATAGCTAGCCTTGGCTGACCAGCTTGCACATGTTGGACCAAGAGAAGAGCTGTTGTGTGCTACCTGTGTTTATAAGTTGGACAATATTGTACCTATTGTTTGTTCATTTGGGTCAATAATTGATATAATACTCATATATAGTTATTTATGGTAAATTTTTGTATATTATAAGTAAATAAATTTATATTGACCCGTTTAATAAATATGTGTATCGAGTTTATTTATTTGTGATTTACATTTATTTTATATTTATTTTTTGTCTAGTTCACGAATCGCATTAAGAAGCTAGATAGCCAAAGAGAAAAATATTCTTTTTCTAACCAACACAGCTTGATCATTTCGATTATTAAGACAATTTTAAATATATGTGAAAAGTTGAATATTCAACGGTTTGGGATGCTCTAATTGTAATTGAGTTATATTTTCTTCAAAGATTTTTCAATTTGACTTGTTTTCAAACAACAAGGACAAAATGTCGCTAATAAAAATCAATGCACTGTGCCACTTGAGCGACGATGAAGACTTTGTGACCAACTTTCCATTACATGATAAGCAATTTTTCGAGAGATCAGAAAAGGGAACACAAATCCACAAAAATAGAGTTGTGGTTCTTGTTAGATTTGTTTTCTTATCCGAAACTCCTTAACCATGATTAACGCATCACCAACAACAAATGACTAATAAAACATATTATTTTTAAATTAAAATTTTGTACAGGGACAACACTTTATTTGAGAGAATTGAAGGGAAGAGATAATGAAGGGGATCTAAATAGTAATCCGGCTTCACATTAGGCTATTGAGTTATCAGATTAGTCCATACATTACGGTCCAAATATCTAGGATTATTTTCACACTAGATCACATGTTAATTTCTATAATTTCTAGAAAATAGTAACACATTTTTTCTCATATTCTTCTACACTTCTTTGTATCTTTGTTAACTATACATTATTTCTTAATAGTCTCACTTCATTCATAATTGTCTTTTTTTTTTTTTGCAGGCATCAATAGATCACCACTACAATAAGCAATCAACAATTACAATTTTCGTACAATACATCTATAGCGTTGTAAAAAACTTGTATAGAGGTAAAGAAATGCCCGCAAGAGAGAGAGAAAAAAATTCCTTAAGAAATAATCATGTCTTAATCTTGGACTAAATCGATAAAATTATTATGCACCCGCTGATTTGGACTAAATCGGAGGCTAACATAGCTATAAATAAAGATTCTAATTACGTGTTTTAATCTTCTCTTCTGTCTGCATCTATTAGAAAATAGATATGCAAGTGAACCTAGTTGAGAGAATGGGTTCACTCGGTGCTGACAACTTCTCCTCCGTGAAATATAACTAGTCTAGCCTTGGTTGACCTGCTTCCACATGATGGACCAATAAAAGGGCTGCAGTTGTGTTCTACCCATTGGTTCACTAGTGCCAATGAGTTGTAGGTATAATTTTTAATAATTTATATTAATTATGCTGTGTTTGTAAGTTGAACAGTACTGTATTGTGTCTTTTATTAATTTGGGTTGATAATCAATATCAAGCTCTTATATTATTGTTTAGAGTCATGTTTGAATTATGTTTAAATAGGTTTGTATCAATCTGTTAAGAAGTTAGTAGTATTAATTTTCAGCAGTTTAGGATGTCATAATTTTAATTGTATTATATCGTCTTCAAAGTTTTCAATTTAATTTATTTTCAAATGGAGAAGGACAAAAGGTCGTTAATAAAAATCAATACACTGGGCCCCTTGGGCGACGATGAAGACTTTGTGGCCGAATTTCTATTACATGAATATCGTGTTAGTGAGTTTAGTCTTTGACAAGATATCTAACTGTACGTTTCTATTAGTAGAGAAAAAGAATGATACCTTTGTTTTTCAAAGTATGTTCCAAACTAAGGACTTGATTATGATGCCTAAAAATAAAAATTTAGTACAATATTAAAATTTATTATAATTGTGAATATTTTTATTATTATTATGAATATTTTATCACTGTTGTAGCATTAAAAAAGTGATAAAAAATTAAAAATAGTTATCAAAATAGTGATAAAAAGACCCACAAAAAGGATAATTTTTTTTGTAACGAAAAAAGTGGTAAAAATATCACAATAATCGTAAAAATACCCACGAAAATGATTAATTTTTTAGTTGTAAACTGACCCATAAAAATTATAAAAACACCATTTAAAAGTAATAATCTTTAGAAGTATGATACCATTTTTTTTATCGATGCATTTTCCTCCATACTGAACAAACAATTAGTGCACCTGAGCTTTGGGGAGGTGGAAAATATACATATTATTTTGATTTTGAGAGTAGGTTAATTTTGACCAATTTTTCTAGAGATGAGAAAAGGGTTCTTGTTAGATACATGTTATTTTTAAATCCACAAAATAGAATTGTGACAAATAGTGGTTCTTGTTAGATTTTTTTTTTATCACAAAACTCCTTAACCGGGGTTAAGGCACCACCAACAACAAAATGATTAAAGAAATATCTTGCTTTGAAATTGAAATTTTATACATGTCATTTATCGAATATTGTATTTAAGGGAATTAAAGAGAAATGATAATGAAGGGAATCTAAATCCCAATCCGACTTCCCAATAGGCTATTGGGTTATTAGATTAGCCCATACATCACAATCCAAATATCTAAGAATATTTTCACATCGGATTACATGTTAATATTAGTTTTTTTTAACATAATAAACTAACATTTCCTACAGTTATTGTCTTGAAGTATTAGATTTACCCTTAACTTTTCAATTTTATATAGATATGATCAAGTCATGGGCTTTTATTTTTCGTTCATTCAAGTCTTTTTTTTTTTGTGATTTTACATTAGTAAAACATGTAAATCAAGTTCCTTAAGAAATCCCAAAAAAAAAAAAAAACTTAAAACACAATAAAGGTCATGTTGACTATTACACAGACAACAGAAAATCATCAAAAAAGTAAATGGTCGACAATAGATAATACATATTACAAATTAAAGATCAGTACTCAGTAACCATGTGTGTGTGTGTGTATGTGAGAGAGAGAGAGAGAAAAAGAGAGAGAACATCTACAACTTTAAAATGAGCTTCTTGAGAAGCTAAACACTCTTCTTCTCTCTTATGTTGCTTCGCATCTATTGAAGCAATCAAAGCATTTCATCTCTCTCTTCAATATCTGTCAAGCAACATAATGAATACTTAAACATGATAAACAAAACAACATTATAAGAGTAACTTTGTGATTTTAGAGTCGTCATGAGTAAGTGGAAGAGTTACAGACTTTCACAATTACTCAAGTATAGATTTCAGTTCAATCAAAATAAATTTTAATTTATATCAAGTAAGTATAAATTGTAATTGACATATTAATTGTGGACACATTCAATGCAAATAAATATTTATATGTACAATCCATAGAGTCACTTCGTGACCATTTGAAACCATTATTTCATAAT
>CM042193.1:17243620-17259341 GCA_023539305.1 Ilex asprella | reverse complement strand
CTCTATATATATATATATATATATATATATTACTAATAAAAGTACTTTTACATGAAAAACTATTGATTGACTATTGTGTCTTTATAAAATAGTAAAAAGGCTATTATATCCATTTATAGTTAACTATTAGTTAATCATTCAAATTATTTTTATATTTTCCTATAGTTAATCATCCAAATTACCCTTAAACATATTTTATTTTGTGTAAGAAGACAGTACTAGATGAAATACAATATCAAAAACTACAAATTTGTGGGTTAAATTATATTTTTTTGGATTCAAATTCTAACAAAAAATTTATTTTATAATTGATCCTAAAAAAATAAAATTTCAGAGAGAGAGAGAGACTCACCGAAGGTTCAACAAACCATTCATCTAAGGAGCTGTTGGGTATGCGGGGTTTGACAAGATGGGTTTCGGAAAAATAATCCAAGGACCCCTAAATTCGATATTTGTATGAAAAATTCAGTCTCAGGTTTTCAAACCCGGTCTGTAGTTGGCCCGAAGATTAAATCCATGATTATGAGTTTTGTTAAACCTAGGAGGGGGTGGGTTTGGGAAGATGGGTAAGAGATTAAGGATTCAAGAGATAATTATACCCTTTAACATATGTATGGATTGGATTGATCAATGGTAAAATAGTCATTTACATGACAAATAAATATTAATAATTATGATATATCTGTGGGTCCTACATGTATATATGTTACATACCAAATATAGATATGAGCCAAATTCAATGTTGAATCCCATACAAAGAAAGAGTTAAATTTGGAAGGATTTGAAGAATTCAATTCAAACCCTTCCCCAAAATTCATCCAAACAAGCTACGGGTTTCTAAACTTAGCTGTCGAACCGACAGAAGGTAAGAACTCAATAGGGTACACAAGTACAGATAAACCTTAGGGTCCTTTGGTAACTTAGAAGTCCCAAACTCAACATTTTTTATATTTTTAAAGTCAAACACCTTTGTTTTTCAATTTTAAAAATATATTCTAAACTCACTCGAACTACGGTAACTAATATTTGTGCTCGTTTGAACAAGCAAAAAAAAAAAAAAAACAAAAAAAATACAGATGAATACTTGAGCCGAATTCCAAGCTTCAAATGTCTTTGTTTGAACATCAACATTCCATTATTTTAATTACTCAATGAAATTGATTTTCTGACATATCAGTTTATTGCCAGAATAAAAGAATAGAGGTGAGCACGAGGCATCATATTTTTACTCAATTTCACTTGAGAATAAATCACTCGTCACGTATGAGTGCAAATGGATCTTTTAATAAATAATATATCTCACTTAAATTTATAATAAATAATGTATCATTGAGTGAAAGTAAATATATAATAACGCTCTCATGTATACAATATAACAATTTTTTAACCCCATTTATCACTAATATTTAAAGAAAGAGCAATGTTTGTTGGACTTAATTTGTTAAATTTATTTGTTGACTTAAATTAGTAATTCTCATCAGATGGACAATGAATTTCAGTATTTGTTAGAACTTGTAATTATTAACAATGAATTTCAATAGTTGTAATACATTACTCAAAAAATTAAATCTAAATAAAATCATAGTTAAGAAAAAGGGCTTATCTAAGTGGACTTCCATTCAATGTTTCCAATATATAATAAACACACCAATTTGATGGTTGCCTTCATCTATTTTGGATTACAATAAAGAGAAAAATAAATGACTAAATTGAAATTTCAACCATATACAATCTTGTACAAAGACTCACCCAAGCATCATGAGCTCAAACTCATCAAAGCTAAGGACACCATCCCCATTAAGATCAAACTGATTAATCATGACAACACATTCATCAACACTCCTTGACTCACCTAATCTACTAAGCATCCTCTTCAGGCTCTTTGGTGAAATACACTCACACCCCTCCATTTCATACATACCAAAGGCTTTCCTCAAGTCCTCCATCATCTCTTCTTCATCCTTGCTCTCCATCAAACCCACGAACTCATCCAATCCCAATAATCCACCTTGGTCCGAGCCTAGTGAATCAACCACCAATTTCACCTCTTCTAGCAACAATTCACTGCCTATTGACCCAACACAAAGTTGGAGTTCCGATGTAAAATTTTTTCCATCTCCATCTTGGTCAAAACGATTGAATATACGTTCATAATCAGTGCATTTGCCCATGGGATAAGTTACTAGGAATGTGGTAGAACAGAAGGCCAAGGAAAAATAAAAATCTATGTGCGAAAAAGAATTATAGTGAAAATATACAAATATAAATATATGAATCTGCAAGAGTATAAGCTTTAATTGATTAGTGCTACCTGCATATGAACACAATGATCAAAGGGCTGTGTATATGTAATTGTAGGTGGGACGCGTGATGCAGTTTGGACTGGTCAAATATCAGACAAGTCTGATAGGAGTGACGTAGTTGAAGAGCTTGGAAAAAGGAAGAAAAAGGGTGTTTGAAATGTAACTGCTTTCTAGCCACACGGCTTAACCGTTTACCAGAGCTTCCACAAAGGAAATAGACGAGAAGTTAGTCATTGAGTTTGATGTTACTCTGTCTCCTGAAAATGGACCCACAATGTTGGCCATGTTCTGGATGGTTACGATGTCAATTTAGCCTTATTACCTCGTACTGACGTCATATCATGTTAACATTGTATTGTATTCGTGTAAAGTTGATAATTGTATCTTATTCATGTCGTGTTATTTTGAGTTTGTATTGAGTATTAATTAACCTTAAATCAATTCGTTTAACTAATTGTATCGTGTCATACAATCTATTTATTTTCGTATCGCGTTCGTGTGTGTGTGTGTGTGTATATATATATATATATATATATTCATATAATTAACGCTTAGTTTTATGTCTAAAATTTTATTATCACTTAATTGAACATATGCTCATACTTTTCTTTTATAAATTAAAAATTAACTTAACCAAAAAAAAAGTGTAAAAATAATTTTTTTGTACAAGAATTAGGTCACTAAATGATAAAATATAATAAAAATTGACATTTTATTCTTATAATACTAATTAAACGTGTTAATGATATCAATTTCATGTTGTTTGTGTTTGATATAATCCAACCCATTCAATAACAAAAAAAATCCAATCAATTTATTATGCGTGTTAACAGGTCGTATTATATACGGGTTCATATCGAGAAATAACCACAACTCTAATCCGTTAATTTCGTGTCGATTTTAAGTCTTATTTTCGTATTGTGACAGAAATTATCAGCGTTGTATTCGTCTCATACTAATGTCAAAAATTATAAATAAAAAAGTAACATTAGTATTTTTTTCTTAATCAAATTTGCCGGACATGAGGATTTCTTAAAAACCATTCGATTATGAAACAACTCACACAATACCAAGATCAAATGATTAAGAAAAATAAAAATAAGTCATAGATTTTGTCTCATTTTCGAGTCCTCATTATTTTGGATTCATGACGAAGATTTGTCAATCTGTAAGATTAAAATCATATATAGTCAATTATGTTGTAATTTGAGTTATTTGTTACTAGTCACACTCTACAACACGATAATCCTTAATAATAACTTCTATAAGGTTGGAAAACTAGTTTAGTCAAATTGTTTTTTTTTTTTTTAATTTAGACTAACTTTAACTTCATTTTCGGATGTTACATTCACATGCGTGATATATAATTTTATGTACTAGTCACTCAGTTGAATTCGAGTTTTAGAAGACAAGGAGAGCCAAAGACACAAATTTTACCCAACTAGTAACCAAATTAAGGGTCAACATACAACGATAGTCCTATACAACTCTTTGACTTGTGTTTCATCTGATTCTTGTAAGCTTTAATCGTAAGCAATTTGATTCTTAAAACCAATGCCATGTTGCTGCACTTTTTGTGATTTTACATGCCAAGAAGACAGACGACATTCCTTGAACTCGAGCAAACCGCAAGGCTTCCTTCATTAGCAATGGCTTCCACTCCCATTACCATCTCGATGGACTCACACTTCCCCGCTACAAAACCTCATTATTGTCCCTAATAACAACTCCAACTCGCACAAACTGACCTTCCACAAGCACAACCCCACAAAAATTAACCTTTAGCAGATCAGCTGTAGAGGAGATGTCCAGGACGCAAAGACTGATGCTAATGGTCTTCGACTATCATTGGCCTGCTGGTATGTATCTCACAAAAAAATTCTCTAGCTTCTCTGACAATAGCTGCAGGATTTTTTGAGGAACCCGAGTGCACCATCTCATTTCGATGTCCCACACTAAACAAGAAATAAAGCAAACTCATCTGGATGCAACAAAGAGTGTATATCCCTTTACACACTGTTCTGAATTTATTCCAGATTTATGAATAATCCTGTGAAGAGAGCTCAAATTCCACGAGAATTTAGTCCACAGTCCTGTATAATATGTATACTCGACTCTGAATCCCTAGCACATGCATTACATAGATTATCCAACTTAACGTTCCTTCGCCATAAATTCTTGTTAGTGAGCAGAGCCTCCAAGCAAAAACGCCAGATAAATACCTTAACCTTGTTTGGAACCCTTTGCTTCCATAGAAAATCCCAGTTTATATTACCTGAACTGGAAGATACTTGCCGGGCACTTTCCTACGAGTTTGCCAAGCTTTGCTCCACTATAACAAAGTATGCGCTGCTCACCAAGAGTTTGCCATTCTGGTTGTAATGCCAGATTAGTATATCCTCCGCTATATGATGTCCCAAAGGTATAACTTTGATAACCGCAGCTTCATCAGGGAAAAAATTTTGTCTGTTAACTGAGATCTCCACCGATGAGTGCAAGAATCAATTAATTCACTCACAGTGGCCTCCTCGTCAAAGCATTCATGGGAGTGACTATTTTAAATCTACTTGGTATAGGTACCCATCGATCCCCCCCAAAATGTTAACCTTTTTTCGATCTCCTATTCTCCATCGAGAGCCTGCTTCTATAACCTTCCAAGCTTCAAATACACTTCGCCAAGAATAAGACGGTTGATGACCCAATTCAGCCTCCAAGAAAGTAGATGATAGACAATATCTTGCTTTCATAACCTTATGCAATAGAGTATCTTTCACGAATTATACGCCATGCTTGCTTTGATAATAAAGCGAGATTAAGAGCCTTAAGATCACGAAAACCCATTCCACCTCTTGATTTACTATTACACATATTTTTCCAATTCACCCAATGAATTTTTCTCTCTCCATTTCGCTGCCCCCACCAAAAATTAGCGGTCAAAGATTCAAGTTCTGTGCACAAGTAGTCTGGAAACTTAAAACACCCCATCACATAAGTAGGAATAAACTACGAAACAGCTTTTATCAATACTTGTTTACCAACGGAAGATAGAAATTTGCCCTTTTCCACCCTTGCAGCTTACCCCATGCTCTTTCCCAAATATTACTGAAAACATCCTTCTTTAACTGACCAATATTATTTGATCAAAAAAAAAAAAAAACTGACCAATATTAGTAGTTAGACCCAAATATTTATCATGTTGCTGGACTAGCCGAACACCAAAAATTTCTTGAATCTCTGCTGCCTTCTCTACAGTGTTGTTTTTGCTGCACACCATGGCTGACTTCTCAATATTTATTTGTTGGCATAAAACTGATTCATAAATCTGGAGAATTGGTGGCACCACTCTGGCTTCTTGGACTTTGGCATTTAGAAATAATAAGCTATCATCCGCAAAGAACAAATGAGAAATATCTGGGCATCCTCTGCCAACCGACATTCCATTAATTCTCCCAACTGCTCTCAACATCGCTGATAACCCGTCTGCACAAATAATAAAGTGATAAGTTAACGGATACCCATCTCAGATGAGAAAAAACCAACTTGCCCATTGTTAAACATGAGTGGAAAGGTCACTATAGACACATATTGCACAACAAGGGATATCCGCCTCTAGTCAAAACCAAGCTTACCCAGCATTCCCTCTAAGAACACCCATTCGACCCTATCATAAGCTACTCATATCTAATTTTAAGGAAATGTGTCTTAATTTTTCCCAGCTTTTACGTTTCAGATAGTGGTTTAATTCAAAGGCCACTTGTACATTATTCGTTATCAGCCTCCTAAGAATAAAAACACTCTAATTTTCAAAAATAATTGAAGGAAGAATCAATTTTAACCTATTAGTCAAGACCTTGACAACTAGTTTATAAAGGACATTACATAAGTTTATAGGACGGAACTGGTCGTATTCTCCGGATTAGGACATTTAGGAATCAAGACGATGTGTATATAATTGATTTTTGAAGGAAAACAACCACCGTTCACATTCGATTGGATTTGACTGTACAATCCAATTCGCATATAAATGAACTTAATATAATGGATAAACATAGGAATTTCTCCAATCCAACATTTGGTAGTTCTAAATAAATGCAATGGGTAACTCCGAGACACAATCAAGAATATGTTCTAGGATAGGTATACTCTAACAATACGTTTTATTTTGTCTTCTAATAATAGGTAAAAATAATATATTTTTATTTTTTTAAAATAATAAAAAAAACCAACTAAAAAGAGGTAAATTATAACCTTTATAAAAATGAAAATTTGGTGAGAGGTCCACATGCAGTTCCTTTTTTGGCTTTATGTCAATACCCATTCCTTTAAGTAGTGTTATCAGAATTGGAATGAATCGATCCGGTTCAAGTAGTGTTATCAGAATTGGAATGAATCGATCGGTTGAACCGGTTGGATCATGAACCGAACCATAAGCCGGTTCGGTTCTTAAGTTAGACTGTATAGAGAATCAAACCAGCTTTGAACCTCTAAATCGGACGGTTTTATAAAAAATCGGAGAACTGGATGGGTTGTTTGAACCGGGCGGTTCAAATTTTAAGGGACTAAAAAAAATTAAAATCAAATTTTTAGAGCAATTTTGCCCTAAATTGAGCCCTTTTTTCATGTCTTCTCATCTTTGAATGCACAGTAGCAACATAACAGCAGGCAACAACAGCAACACAACAGCAGACAACAGTAGCAGAAGACTCAACTGAGACAATGGAGCCAGCTACTCGATCTCTCCCTTCTCCTTCCTTCTGCCTGCAAGTCTTCTCTTCTATTCTCTCTCTCTCTCTCTCTCTCTCTCTCACACACACACACACACACACACACACACACACGATAGAGATGACAGAACAGAACATGTTCACTTGTATTTTGTTTTTTTGTCATTGATTTTAAATTTAAAAAAATATCATTGCCTTTTTTGTTTTTTTTGACAGATGTTAAATATCATTACCTCGAAAAGGCCATTGCATTGAGAAGGCAAAAAAGCAGGTCGGTATATCATCATTATCAAAAGTTTTAGTTACTTTTTTTTAATAGGATTATGTGTTTATAGTGTTAATTTTATAGCAAATTATATATAATATAGTGTACACATATTTTATATTTTTAATTAAATTATTATGTTTTATAATTTTTTATTTTTTATTATAATGACCGGTCTTACCAGTTGACCTAATAATTGAACCAATGAACTATTGAGCAGGTCCCCCTGTCGGGTCCTGTTCTGATAATATTGTTTTTAAGTCCAAAAGTCTATAAAATTAACATTTGACAAAAATACTCTTAATGAAAGAGGTTATTTAAAAATCTCCACTATTATCACATTCTTATATTTATTACTATTATCATTATCATCTCACCGATGTCACTATCATTCGCTACCTCCAACCACCACCACCACCACCACCATTGTTGTCCACAACTATCATCGGTCACCACCATCACCATCATTACTACTAGCCGCCAGCCATCACTACCATCACCACTCGTGACCACAACCACATCCACCTTGCCGCCACAACCACCTACCAGTCACTACCAATACCAACCACCACCACCACCATTACTAGCCACCGCACACCACCATCACCGCACACTACCACCACCACCCATCATCGCCAACAACTACCACCCAAAATCCACCACCATCACAACCACCCACCATCATTGTCAATCACTACCACCATAATTACCTTTTGCCATCCACCACCCCCGCCCACCACCAACCATCGCCACCACCATCACCATAAACCACCAGCACCCATCATCGTCGCCAACCACCACCCAAGATAGTGAAAAATTAGCTCACTACCACCCTCCATCACCGCCAACCACCACCACTCGTAACCATCAGCACCTGTTATCACCACCCACCACTCGTCACCCATCACCACTACTCGTTACCCCACCCACACCCAACACCTCTCGCCGCCAATCACCACCCACTACCTAAAACAGTGAAAAACTAGTCTACCATTACTCACTTTACCATCGTTCCCAACCACTACTACCCAAAACTCACCACCACCCACTAATTGTCGTAACCACCACTATCCAGCATGCCACCAACCACCACCAAAATAGTAAAAAACCAACCTACCACTCATCACCATCACGCACAACACACTACTACCACCAGCCATCACCGCTAACCACTACCACCCACCAATACCCACCACAAAAAACAGTGAAAAATTAACTTGCCACTATCCAGCACCCACTATCGTCACCAACCACCACGACTAACTGTCCAAAATAGTAAAAAATTGGTCCACCACAACCCATTATCGTCACCAACCACCTCCATTCACCTCCATCCACCACCCAAAATAGTAAAAAACTAACTCACCACCCAACATCACCGCCAACCACTACCATTACCTACCATCGTTGCTAACCATCACCACCACTAACCACCTAAAAATAGTGAAAAATTAGCCCACCACCACACACCGCCATTGCCATCAACACACACCATCATCGCCCACACCACCTCCCACCCGCCGTCGCCACCACCACTCCTGTCAACCACTCTTATCCACCACCAAAAACAATAAAAAAACTAATCCACCACCCAACATCGCCACCACCCACCACCATAATCCACCACCACTGCCACCACACCACCCAAAATTGGAAAAAAAAATTAGCCTACCACCCACCACCCACTACTACCACCAATTATTGTTTCCACCCACCACCACCTAAAAATAGTGAAAACAAGGCAGCTGTCATCACCACTACCACCCACCAACCAAAGTAGTAAAAAACTAGTCAAACTTAAAAATAATAAAAAATTAGTGAACTAAAAAGTTATGAACTCAAAAACAATGAAATTTTACTAAACCAATAAACAATGAAAATTAGTGAACACCAAAATAGTGAAAAATTACTGATCTAAAAAATAGTGAAAAAAAAGTGAACTCAAAAATAGTAAAAAATTACTAAGCTAAAAAATAATGAAAAATTATAGAACTTAAAAACAGTGAAAAATTACTAAACTCAAAATTATTGTACAAGGCAAATAGAAATGTAAACTGATGAGTCCGGATTTTACTAAGCTAAGGCCCAAACCGAACGGAGTCGAAGAAGCCCATAGAAGAGCCCAAAAGACCCATGGAGCTGGGTCCACCCGTCAAAGGGAGGTGAATAGTGAATCGGAGGTGAATAGTGAAAGGAGTCCAAGGAGATCAAGTGGCCAACGCCCAAGCTCCTCCAAGAAGGCGCAGACGTTGAGATGACAACACCCAAGAGGCCGAAGGCCCTTGGGCGCCGCCCAGGCACCCTTGGGCGCCGGCTTGGGCTGGCTCCCCTTCGAGCGTCTCCTCCTCTTCCTTCCTCCGACCTCCTCACTCAAGTCCAAGACAACCAAGTCCGACCTCAAGACCAAGACGAGTACCAAGTCGCACCAACTCAAGACCGAACACCAAAGGAAGGGACAAGGCAGCCCAAGGCACTAAGGGCGCTGCCCAAGGCACCTAGGGCGCCGCCCATGCCTCCTCCAAAGTGGGCGCCGCCCACCTCATGCTCCATTGGCCTCTCCTCTTGGCTCCTCTTCATGCCTTGATGCAACATCAAACACAACACAAGTCCAAGCCCACTCCGAAGCAAGTCCAAGCTCAAGACTCAAAGTCCAAGACTAAGCATGAGCACACTCCATACCAGAGTGACATCCGAGCAAATAGGAGCACGTGGAGGAAGACTCGGGATACGGAGATCTCCTACCTTAATTCTACCTTCCAAAGAAGTCTACTCCTACCATAACTCTACTTACCAAAGAGGCTCACTCCTACCATGTTTGTACTTACCAAATTGACGGGAGACTTCTCCCTCACGTCACCGCCTTACCGCCTTCGTGAGCCTATATAATGTAAGCCCTCACTATATAAAGGGCAAGACGATGACTCTTGAGACACACTAGACGAGTTGCACTCTGCAAGTCCTCTACACACACTCTCTCTAATACTCATTGTAAAATTCTCCGGAGTACCACTGTTGATCAATAAAACACCCCAGGCCACCGTTGCCGTTCGAAGAGTGGACGTAGGTCGTCCGAGACCGAACCACTATAACTCTCCTGTGTTCACTCTTATTTACAGTTTTGCCACTAATTGTCATTGATTGCTCATTCAATCACCCTTGTGACTGTTGATCTCGTACCATACTATTTTGTGCATCGTAAACCACAACATTATTTTTCTTTTTTTTTTTTTATGTGTTTTTTTTTTTTTTTGTTGCAAATGTTCATCATTCTGACTACATGAAACTTTGGCATGGGTGCAACACGAACCTTGAATGCACCAAGTAGCGTAGTTAAACCCAAATTATATGTAGTCAGGGAATTTGAATTTACGACTTGCAAGTTTACCTCATGTCCATTGTTCAAATACTGAACCAACTTGTACGAATTAATTCTGGCATATTTCGCACTAATTCCGGCATTACTCCGAACTAATTTCGACGACTAGGAACTTTATTCGCCCATTAATATCGATTCCTACCCCCAAGTTCAACCTACCTCCCCATTTTTTGATCGACCCTTATCTCCTCTGTCGAATTTTCTAGAAAATAATTATGATTTCTGGGCCAGAGGAGGCCATTTGATTCTCACCACTGGTATCCAACTTTACCTCCGTGATATTTTTTTTACATGGGAGCCTCGGTAAGTCATAATTTCGCTTTATGTGAATCGAAAAGAGAAGAAAAAAAAAAAGTGAAAGTAGAGGAATTTATGATTGCATTTGTATCAGTGCCGTCAAATTTAGTATTGTTAGGGAAACACTGTCATCTTAAAAACTAATAATTTTGTAGATTTTCATGGAAAAAATTGATGTCAAATTACAATTGGAAGACAAATGAACGAAGAGTTGAAGAAGAGCGCGAGATGCAGTCTTTTAATTGATGGCTACAGTTGATTAAATAATTGTAGTTACGCAAATAATTTCCTTTATAACTGATGATACTTGAAAAAGATTTTCGATTAGGGATGAACTCGGAAAAGGAGGTCAGACTAGGAGATCAGTCAAAACATCCAGAGCTCATCATCAGGGATACAAGAAGGAGACAATTATATAACAAAAGACACTCTCAAAATAATAGTCAAGTTGTATTCAAAGCGCAAAACTCTCAATTGACAAAGATCCTCTCTCAAAATCAAAGAGATCCCAATGATGCAAGGCAAGGATCTCGCTGCAGATCTCTTAGATATAGGAATTTCATTATAAATACGGTTTAGAACCTCCATCGAGGGGGGACTAGTTGTACCAGAAAAATATGCTGTAAACGACATTCGTCATAGAAATAGATCCCGGAGCAAGAGACTCCATTAGAGAGTGGTCTAGCCGAACTGCCGGACTCGGTGAACCACTATATTTTCTGTATAAACATCCTCTAGCCCTTAGAATTGTCACTATCATATTTATGAGCCCAATAGCTCAGATCTAGTCTTACTTACATATCCCTGCTTACCCACGTAAAATTTACACCATCAATAAGCGTAGTCATGACAGTGGTTCAGGGCATTGTTGAAGAGCTAAAAGCAGTGGGACAATGGTTCTCGAAGTTCGGCCACAACAAGGGAAAAGTAACAAGACTTCACTTCTACTTCCATGACAGACAAAAAGGCAAGAATCCAACTGCTGTTCGGGCTTAGGTGGTGATGAGCTGTGGTAAACCCACATCGGTTTACCTTTGAGTGTGTGTGATTTATAAGACGCTATGACATTTCTACTTTTAAGTAGAAATGTTATAGTGTCTCTGGTCAAAAAAAAAAAGAAAACTGCTGTTCCAGTGGCCCAAGCCAATTCTGATAGACTGAGCATTACCACAGCTGATCACAGCTCAATCAAGTCGGTTAAACAGCTGTAACTAACTAGCTGAGGTTTGTTAAATTTTATTGGACATCAAAGCTGTACATACACAGGCACGGTAGGAGTTCATCCTTCATGTATAAATACTGAGGAATAGAACATGTAATTGGATTAAGATAATTGAAAACCAGTTGAGCATCTTTCTCAACTTTCAGGTCTTATTTCTCCACTGTTCTTCTCTGCAAATCTATCATGGCATCGGAGCCTTTGAAAGACTAACGTCTTCATCAATGGCAAGTTCTTCTGAAACTTCGTCTTCTACAATCTCAGCAACCAGTTCATCGTCTTTTCCATCACATTCTCCCATTTTTCTTCTATCTAACATTTGTAATTTGATTTCACTGCGATTATATTCCACAAACTATATCTCTTGGAAATTTCAGATTTCTTCACTCTTGAGAGCACATTCGTTGTTTGGATTTCTAGATGGTTCGATTCCTTGTGCTCCAAAATTTGTAACTGATGTTACTGGTTCTTCAACTACAGTACAGAGATCAGTTCTGACTATAATCATTGATATGACTCTTCTCAATGCAATTCTATCACAGTCTGCTATCTCATATGTTGTTGGATACAAAACATAACAGGAAGTTTGAGTTGCTCTTGAAAGAAGATTCTCCTCAGAGTCACGGGCTAATATTATGAAACTCAAGTCCAATCTGCAATCTACTACGAAAGGTTCTTCTTCTATTGATGACTATCTGCAGAAAATCAAAGAGATTAGCGATAAGATGAAGACTTGTAGATGCATACTTTGAATGGATTACCACAAGAATATAGTTATTTCAGAACTACAATTAGAACCAAATCACAACCTCTCTCTCTTGAAGAACTTCATGCACTACTCAAGATTGAAGAGCTCTCAGTAGTCATTGCTCAAAAAACACAACTCGATCCATTCACACCAACAGCCATGTCAGCTACTCAGTATAAACCACAGCAAAATCCAAATCAAGGCAGGAACAATTATAATCAAGCTAACAGATGTGGAGGAAACAATAGAAGTCGTAGTGGTAACAGAGGTGGAGGAAGATACACTCAAATTGGAGGGAGACCCAAATCTCAATACTCAGAGCAAAATTTTTCTCATCAAGGAAGAAATCAGAACTACAACAGACCTCAAGTAACTTGTCAGATCTGCAATAAGTTTGATCGCAGTGCTATGAATTGCTACCATATTTGAGCTAGCCTGAACAAGCAGAAAAAAAAAAAAGCATACAAATGAATACTTGAGCTGAATCCCAATCTTCAAATGTCTTCGTTTGAACATCAAGATTACATTATTTTAATAGCTCAACGAGATTGATTTTCTGACATATGAGTAAAAATAGCTCAAGAATAGATCACTCATCACGTATGAGCGAAAGAGAACCTATTAATAAATAATATATCCCACTTAAATTTATAGTGGATAATGTATCATTGAGTGAAAGTAAACATATAATATCGCTCTCTATAATAAAGTTATATATGATATAACAATTTTCCAATCCCATTTATGACTAGTATTTAAAAAACCAGCAATGTTTGTTGGACTTAATTTATTAAATTTTTTTGCTGACTTAAATTAGTAATTCTCATAAGATTGACAATGAATCTCACCACTTGTTGGAACTCGTAATTATTGACAATGATCTAAATAGTTGTAATAAATTACTCGAAAAATTAAATACAAATAAAATCGTAGTTAAAGAAAAAGGGATTATCTAACTGGACTTCTATTCAATGCTACACCAATTTGGTGGTTGGCTTCATCTATTTTGGATTACAATAAAGAGAAAAATAAATGAATAAATTGAAATTTCAGCCATATACAATCCTGAACAAAGACTCAATCAAGCATCATGAGCTCAAACTCATCAAAGCTAAGGACACCATCCCCATTAAGATCAAAATGATTAATCATGACAACACATTCATCAACACTCCTTGATTCACCCAATCTACTAAGCATCCTCTTCAGGCTCGCTGGTGTAATACACTCACACCCCTCCATTTCGTACATGCCAAAGGCCTTCCTCAAGTCCTCCATCTTCTCTTCTTCATCCTTGCTCTCCATCAAACTCACGAACCCATCCAACCCCAACAATCCATCTTGGTCCGAGACCAGTGAATCAATCACCAATTTCACCTCTTCTAGCAACAATTCGCAGTCTATCAACCCGACACAACGTTGGAGCTCTGACGGAGAAATTTTTCCATCTCCATCTTTGTCCAAAAGATTGAATATACGCTCATAATCAGTGCATTTGCTCATGAGATAAGTTATTAGAATTTAGGAATATGACGAAACGAAAGACCAAGCAAAAAAAAAAAAAAATCTACGGACAAGAATTATAGTGGAAATACACAAATATAAATATATGAATCTCCTAGAGTGTAAGCTTTAATTGATTGGTGCTAACTGGATATGAACACAATGATCAAAGAGCTGTGTATATATAGTTGTATGTGGACGCGTGAATGGAGTTTGCAATGGTCAAGTCTGATCGGAGTAACGTAGTTGAAGAGCTCGGAAAAAGGAAGAAAAAGGGTGTTTGAAATGTGACTGCGTTCTGTCACACGGTTTAACCGTTTACCAGAGCTTCCACAAAGGAAATAGACGAGAAGTTACAGTGTCATTGAGTTTGATGTTACTATGTCTTCTGAAAATGGACCCACCATGTTGGCCATGTTCTGGATGGTTAGGATGTCAATTTAGCCTTATTACCTCATATTGACGTTATACCATATTAAATTTGTATTGCATTCGTACTTGTACCATACTAAGGTAAAAAATTATAAATAAAAAATGTATGATATTGTATTCGTCTCATATTAATGTAAAAAATTATAAACAAAAAACATACTAGTAGTATTTTTTTCTTAATCAAATTTGCCGGACATGAGTATTCCATTAAAACCATTCGATTATGAAACAACTCACAATACCAAAATCAAATGAATAAGAAAAATAAAAATAAGTCATATATTTTTGTCTCTTTTTGGAGTTCTTATTGTTTTGGATTCATGACGAAGTTTTATCAATGGGTAAGATTAAAATCCTGTATAGTCGATTATGTTATAATTCGAGTTATTTGTTACTAGTCCACACTCTACAACATGATGATCCTCAATAATGATCACTTCTATCCAGTTGGAAAACTAGTTTAGTTAAATTGATTTTTTTAATTTAATCTAACTTTAATTTTATAGTCGGATGTCGAATTCACATGCGTGATATATGATTTTAAGTACTAATCACTCACTTGAATTCGAGTTTTATAAAACAAGGAGAGTCAAAGCAGAAAAATTTCACCCAAACTAGTAACTAAATTAAGGATCAATATACACTTAACAACTCCTGACTTGTGTTTCATCTAATTCTTATAAGTATTTTTTTGGGTAAATTGTAAGGGGGTACACCAAATTAGATTTACTTGGCAAAAAGTACACATTAAAAAAAGTAGGGTTATTAAGTTCTTAATTTTGATACTTATTTGTATCTAAGTACAGAATTTGAATTTACCTAATTTTTTTGTGACATTTTTGTCCTCCATTGAT
>CM042193.1:17216241-17236365 GCA_023539305.1 Ilex asprella | reverse complement strand
CCCTATCACGGAGTCAAACAGTTACATTAGAATATTCGAGTAAACATAAAACAATCCACTAAAATATGTCTCTCGACTGAATGACATCTCTAAATCCAAGGCATTTTGAGGTCTAAAGTGAAAATAATAAATGAGATTTTTTTAAAATTTTTAATATTAATATTAATAAAAAAATTAAAAATTATTATTTTTATTTAATATATATAAATATTAATTAAGTTTTTACATTCAAGTTATTGTTATCATAGTTGAACTTGATGGTAAGAGAGATGAGCGGAGAAAATGATTGAAAAATAATAATTGTAAGTTTGAACTTGAGTTTTTATGGAGGTTTGATTTTTAGTAGTTTTAGTTTTATTGTTAGTTTTTTTTTTGGTTTTCAAAAAATTGAATTTTAATATTTTTTTTAATTTCTTGGGTTGAATTAATAGTCTCAGTCCATTCAAATTGAAATATTTTATTTGGCCTAAGTAAAATCTATGTTTTCTGTGGGGCCCATTTTTCATGGATTCAAATTTTTGTTTGGACTATTACTGCACACTTAAATTATGGTGTTTTAATAGAAGATTTTTACAATTTAAGAAGAGTCTTGAGTTTAAACTTACAAAGCTTGATAGAGGCCTTCACAAATCACAAGAACTCTCGAAAAGACTTTCCCAAAGCATAGACAAATTTGGTCAAATGTTAGCTACATAGAAAAGTGTGGGTGACAAGAAAGGACTAGGCTATACAAATGAAAATACCACCACCACTGCCTCCAAGACCATGTTTGTGAAGGATAATCTCAATCCTCCACCCCCACAAGTAAGCACAGGTCTCAAAAAAGTAAGAAGGACAAGCGTAAGCATGAAAAGAAGTCAATGAAAAAAATTACCCAAACCAAACTATGTGAGTTTTAATTGTGAAGAGCATGGTCACTATAGTGTACATTGCATTCAAAATAGAGAAGTCTAACTAACCAATATAAAGTCTCAAACAATCATGTTGTAAATATTTCCAAACTTTTAGAAAGATCAAGTGTGTCTAATCATAGTCATGCATAATCTTCACATGGACCATACGTTAGAGTGCCCAAAGCTTCTTCTTTCTCTAAGGTCAAAATTGATTTACATACATTCAGGGAGAAGATAATTAGCCCTCCACCCATTCACTTACCTAACTTGAGCTTTATGAAAGGAAAACAAGTATAGGTGACTAGGGAGGATCTCTAGAAACTCACCATCTTAACTAAGTTGGAAGTCCCAAGTGCTTCTAGTAAGATCATGCCTCCTAAGAAATAAAAAAGATTAGTGTATAGACTTAGGTAATCTTTAATGCATTTCTTCGAACATCCTAAGGTCAGACTTCGTACATATTTTTCTTTATTTATTTGTTGTTTGTTTTCCATATGAATATACAAAAAACATTAGAAAAATAAAAATACAAAAACAAAAGAAATATGAAAAACCAAAAATAAAAGAAATAGAAAATTTTCAAAAAGAGTTTTGATGTCAAATTTGACATTTACTTTTAGGATTTATGTTAATTTCTTTATTTACTTTTTCCTTATTTAATATATCTTCATGCATTTTTTTGTATATTTTTATTTTATAAAAAAATAAAAAACATTGGCAAAGAAAAAGCCAAAGTGGATCCTAAAATCAAGGTTTATTGGTTTAGTGATTAGGACGGCCCTGCCCTGTTTCATATTTGAAGTAAAACAATGTTACTAGGACCTAAAATATTAATTTACTTTGTCGACATAAGAATATATCAAGTGAAGAAATTCTAGTGAAAAAGTCAATAATTATCGCCTAAGAACACTATTGAACTGTGTTTAGGGATGAAGTGGACCAGAAAAAAATGGGTATCGCCCAAACCCGTCCCGTTTGAATCGGGAATGGACCATATGTATTGGGTGGTGGACGTATACGAGGATACCTGTACGGGAATGGAGGCGGGGATGGATTGAAACTTATCCCCGCTTCGCTAGCTAAACTCATATATATATTTGGGTTATATAATGAGTTTAATGTTTGATCCATTTGTTATATAATGAGTTTTCATCCTTCTTGTAAATTTATTTGTGAGGTTTTATGACTTTTTTTATAATTTTTTTCTTAAAATTATAAAAATTAATTGTTATGGGCGGAGGGACTGGGGACGAGAATGGGGACGAAGATCAAAATTTACTTACAGGGCGGAGACGAGAATTAAAACTTTCCCGCTAACGAGGATGAACGAATATTTTTGAAACGGTACGGGGGTAGAGACTACTCCCCCCGCCCCCGACTCTCACCCCCAGCAATCCTAACTGTGTTATTATTACACCATTAAATTAACAAATTAGATAAATTTTCAGAATGAAAAATAATATTACTCTTTGAAGTAAAACTATTGCTTAGCTAGTTTGTCCTCATCAGACTTTGACCAAAGAAAATCAACTTTGAAACATAGTTGACAAATCCCAATAATTGGTCAGATTTAAATTTTATATAGTCAGAAAAACTCAAACTTAGGAAATTCAAATTTATGTCTAACTTTTTGTCCTGCAAAACTAACCCGGATAGATAACCATGTTAGTAGCTAACATAAAAAGGATTTATCGGAGGACAAAAATCAATATAAAAGATTCATGAAGCTCCCATATAACTCAGTCCTATCAATTTAATTCAAAATGGGACATATTTTTTCAGGAACTCTTCATTCCATCAAACACCATGTGACACCACGTGTTTGATATACGTAATATAATTATATTCACAAATATGTGTTAGCCTTGATCATGATATCACGTCACTCGATGTTGTGACGTGTATCACGTGACGTGTGGTGTTAGTAACTATTTACTTGTGGACTTGGATATATAATAAGTTCAGTATTTCCATGCACTTGAGAAGTTTGGTAACGAGGCAATTCATTTTTCTTTAGCACAAAGGAGCCTCCACTACCATACATAATATTTCAAGTATTTCAAGACCGTTTACTTATTGGCGTCTTCTTGGTGCTTCCACCAAGTGCCTTCATGCTTCATGCTTCATGCTTCATGCGAGTCTTGGCACAAAGCAAGCTTGAACACCCTGTTATAAAAAAAAAAAAAAAAACAGATGAATACTTGAGTGGAATTTCAAGCTTCAAATGTCTTTGTTTGAACATTTAGATTGCATTATTTTAATAGCTAAATGAGATTGATTTTCTGGCATATCAGTTATTTGCCAGAATAAAAGAGTACCCATCTCTGTTTTTTCCTTTGAGTTGAATATTAAAGTGTTATATTTTTTTTTCAATTTCACTTGACGATATATCACCCATCACGTATGCGTGAGAGATGGACTATTATTTGTCAAACTTAAATTTATAGTAGATAATATATTAAAGTAAACATATAATAGAGATGCTCTCTACAATAAACTTGGGTATGATATAATATAATTTTTCAACTCCATTGCTGTTTGCAACTGATATTTAAAAAAAGAGCAAGGTTAGTTGGATCTAATTTGTTGAATATATTTGCTGACTTAATCACTCATAGTCCTCAGATTGACAATGGATCTCAATATTTATTGAGACTTGTAACAAATTCAATAGTCGTAATAGATTAGCTCAACAAATTAAATCTAAATAAAATCTTAGTTAAAGAAAAAGGGATTATCTAACTGGACTTCTATCCAATGTATAATAGACACACCAATTTGATAGTTGACTTCGTCTATTTTGGATTACAATAAAGAGCAAAATAAATGAATAAATTGAAATTTCAACCATATACAATCCTGTACAAAGACTCAATCAAGCATCATGAGCTCAAACTCATGAAAGCTAAGGACACCATCCCCATTGAGATCAAACTGATTAATCATGACAACACATTCATCAACACTCCATGATTCACCCAATCTACTAAGCATCCTCTTCAGGCTCTTTGGTGTAATACACTCACACCCCTCCATTTTGTACGTACCAAAGGCTTTCCTCAAGTCCTCCATCTTCTCTTCTTCATCCTTGCTCTCCATCAAATTCACGAACCCATCCAACCCCAATAATCCACCTTGGTCTGAGCCCAGTGAATCAACCACCAATTTCACCTCTTCTAGCAATAATTCGCCGCCTATTGATTCAACACAACGTTGAAGTTCTGATGGAGAAATTTTCCCATCTCCATCTTCGTCAAAACGATTGAATATACGTTCATAATCAGTGCACTTGTTCATGTGGTAGATGATTAGGAATATAACGAAATGAAAGACCAACAGGAAAAAAAATCTACGGAGTAGAATTATAATGAAAAAATATACAAATATAAATATATGAATCTCCTTGAGTATAAGCTTTAATTGATTGGTGCTAACTGGATGTGAACACAATGATCAAAGAGCTGTGTATATATAGTTGTAGGTAGGACGCGTGATGGAGTTTGGAATGGTCAAGTCTGATAGGAATATCGTAGTTGAAGAGCTCGGAGAAGGGAAAACGAAGGTTGTTTAAAATGTGACTGGCTGCGGTCCAGCAACGGTTTTTGCAGCTTCCACAAAGGAAATAGATGAGAAGCCACTTTCTATGTTTTTTTTTTTTGGTCAGACGTCACTTGCTATGTCAATAGACACCAAAGACGGCCAATTTCTCCTGAAAATGGACCCACCATGGGGGCCATGTTCTGGATGGTTAGGATGTCAATTTTGCCTTATTACCTCATATTAATGCCATATCATATTAAATCTGTATTGTATTCGTACCATACTAATATAAAAAATTATAAATAAAAAATGTATGATATTACATTCGTCTCATATTATTGTAAAAATTTACAAACAAAAAATGTACTATTAGTATTTTTTTTCTTAATCAAATTTATCAAACATGAGTATTCCATGAATTGCATTCATCAAGGGTGAAATAATTATTTATAAGAAATAATTATCAATAGTTATGATACATCCGTGGGTCCTATATATATATGTGTGTTGCATACCAAATATGGATATGAACCGGATTCAATGTTGAATCTCATATTTATAAAGAAGAGTTTAGATTTAGAAGGGTTTGGGAAAACCAATCCAAACCCTCCCCAAAATCCATCCAAACAAGCCCATAAGAGTATCATCAATCTTAACTCTAATTTAAATTGGAGTTTAAATGGTGTAAAAAATTTTCAACCTTGGACTCAAACTTTTACAAAATCAAAAAAAAAAAAAAATTATTCTTGACCCAAGTAGAAAGAGACTCAAATTTTGTATTAAATTTTTAACAGTAACTCTTTACCTTATTCAAAGTCAAAAAAACTTCTTCGACGACTTGTTATTTAGCACTTCTTGCTTCTTTTTTCTATGTTGCTTCCATCGTCGACCACCACTAAAGCTTCCATAGATCGTTTGAAGGCCTATAGGTCAGTTTCTTCTTTTTTATCTTCCATCTTCTTGATTTCTTGTATTTTTCAAAACTCTAATTTCACTCATCTTTCATACTATATAAACCCTAAGCCTACACATCAAAATTTTCTTTAATTTTTTTGAGTTAAACACTGTCAGTAGTGCAATTTCAGGCAATCGATTTTTTGTGAAATTTCAAACCTTCATTATCCACAAATTTAAGAAATTTTTCATTTTATTTCTTCAATCATCCATTTTTGTTGATAACGATATGTTTTTTCTGTTCTTCAAACCAGACCCATATGAAAGTGACTACTTTTTTTTCTATTTTTCTTTATCTGGATTTATAAAAAAAAGGAGGGGAATAAAATAATCTGAAAATTTTGGGGTGATTTTTTTTTTTTATGTTTTTATTTATTCCCAACTGGTGTTGTATCCATATTAAATTCTTTTTGAATTACCCATTTGTGGAGAGATAAAAAAGTTTCATTTATCTTATCAAATTTCATGATTTGAATGACATAATTAAATAAATAAGTTTAGGAATAATAAGGAATTTTTTTTTAAAATTTGAGTAGATATTTGAGTTTGTCCATTATAATATTCTATGTCAAATCAAGCTTTTTACTTAAATTTGTGTATAAAATTAAGTTATGGTTGGAGATGTTCTAGCTACAAGTTTTACTTTGTCCTCTAATAATATGTAAAAATAATGTGATATATTTTTATTTTTTATATCATATTTGATACTTAAAGATAAATTAAACATAAATGAACCAAAAACAAGTATACAATGTAAGTATGAGCTCAATAAAGAATGTCAAATCAGGAGGTCAACCAAGACCTCCAGAGCTCAGGGGTCTAGACCTCGAGCTCCCCCTAGAACAAACAATCAGGGAAGCGAGAAGGAAACAGTGGTATAAAGAAAGACGCCTCCGAACCAATAGCCAAACTATATTCAAGGTGCAAAACTCTTAATTGACTAAGATCCTCTCCCAAAATCAAGGGAGATCCCACGGATGTAAGGCAAGGATCTCGCTGCAAATCCCTTAGGTATAGGAATTTCATTATAAATACTGTACAAAGCCTCCATGGAAAGGGGGATCCGGGTTGTATCAGAAAAACATACTGTAAACCATATACACCATGAGTATAGATACAAGGAGCAAAAGTCTCAATTGAAGTGTGGAGTAGCCGAGCTCTCGAGCTGGTGAACCACTATACGTTCATTGTGCAAGCATTCCTTACCTCCTAGAATTTCCACCTCAATGCCTATGAGCCCTGTAGCTCAGGTCTATACTTATTTACACATCAACTCGTCCTGCTCATTCACGTAAGACTACATCATCAGTTTGGCGCCGTCTGTGGGAACAATTGTTCTTGTTACAAGTACACTGATTCTTCAGTGACTGATGGTCTCAACCAGAAACATGAGCAAAAGCCAAGTGAATCCTCCGCGGGTGTAGAACCAACAGAAGGCCACCAGTAGCAGAAACATGAAGATCCCAAGGGTTTCACCCCCACTGTCGAGGCTAATCCTCCTGGGATGAATCCCTCCACGAGCAATGAACTAGAGGCCCTTTGCCTCGCCAACCAATGATTGCTATAGTAGAACGAAGAACTTCTGAAACTTTTGCGACCACCCCAAGAGACACAACCAACCCAGCGACGCCAGAATGATCCCTTACACAGGGAGCAGCAGCACCTCGACCCCCTCAGAAAAGCCAATGAAGGGGGAGAGAACAACCAGACTCCCCATCCGCCTCCTAGGAATGGTGATAATGAAGAAGTACAGAGCCAAAACGTTGGGGTCGAGAAGAATGATTTCCTCCCTTTCCAACAAGAAAGAATGGAACAATACTGGGAGCAGCGCTTCAAGGACATCCAACAAGAGCTAAGCCACATGAAAGAGGCAGTGAGGGGTAAGACACCAGTAATGATGGATGCCCTGGTGCAGCAGACCGAGTCCTCGTTCACAGCTGGGGTGTTACACTTTTCCCTCCCTCCGAAGTTCAGAATGCCAAAAATAGAAGTCTTCGACGGGACAAACGATCTCATGGATCACCTCAATACTTACAAAAATTAGATGGAGTTGCACGAATATCAAGATCCAGTGTGTTATCGCACTTTTGCCATAACTCTGAAAGGTTCAGCCTTAGCGTGGTTCAACATGCTCCCCCTCAGCCTTGTTGTCCTCCTTTAAGGAGATTTTTATTTCTTTTGTCTCCCATTTCATTGGAGCTCGGATGTACCGAAAACTGAGCTACCATTTGTTGAATGTGAAGCAGGGGCTGCATGAGAACCTGCGATCTTATGTCCAAAGGTTCAATTCGGAATCCTTAAAGGTAGATGTCCCGGATGAGAAATTTGCTATTACCGCTTTTATAGCTAGTTTGGGAGTGTAGTCGAAGGACTTGATGTTCTCTATATCAAAGAATCCCCAGGCAGGCATGGCCGAGGTGATGGCTAAAGCAGAAAAGTACATATATGACGAAGAAGCTCTCCTCTCTAAGGTCGGGAGCTCATCCTCGCAGAAGGAAAAGGGGAGGAAGAAAAGAAGAAGGATCGAAGTCCCAAAAAAAAATAGAGAACATGATAGGTCCCCAAGAAGGGACAAAGATCATTCCCCAAAAAAGAAGGGAAAACTTTCGAGACCACTTAGGTCCTTTACAACCAGAATTGCAACCGAGATACGCACCTCGGCAGTTTACTCCTCTCACCGCCACGGTGTCCCATGTCTTGTATGAGGTGCAGAATGAGAAGTTCCTAAGATGGTTACCTCGGATGAAGGCGAATCCAGCAAAAAGAGATCCCACGAAGTATTGCGACTACCACAGAGACCATGATCATCACGCTGATGATTGCATCCAACTGAAGAAGGAGATTGAATTTCTGATCCAACGAGGGCAGCTACATTGCTTTGTGGCTCATGACAATCAGAATCGACCTCCACCACCTCAGCAGCAAGTACCAGCACTGCATCAATAACCTCTGGGGGAGATCAGAGTGATATCTAGAGGATTCGCAGGAGGTGGGGAGTCCAACTCAGCCAAAAATGCTCACCTGCGAAGAATCAGAGCTAATGAAGCATTGAAGGTGCACACTGTAGCCAAAACACCTCGATTGAGCACAACCATCACCTTCTGACACTCAGACTTGGAAGGCTGTCAGTAGCCCCATGATGACCCATTGGTGGTGAGGGCTGTCGTCGCTAACAGAATTGTTCATCGAGTTCTAGTTGACAATGGGAGCTCTGCAGACATCATTTTGGCATTTGCATTTGAGAAAATGGACATAAGCAGGAAAAATCTCGAGCTAGTGAGTGCCCACTTGTTGGGTTCTCAGGGGAAAAGGTGTTATCCCTGGGATTAATCCAACTTGTACTCACTATAGGAGATCCTCCCTGTTAGGCCACCACAGTTGTGAGATTTTTAGTGGTTGATGCCCCTTCTGCATACAATATGTTGCTTGAGAAACCTTCTCTCAACGCAATGAAGGCTATTCCCTATGCCTATCACATGGTAATGAAATTTCCTACAGATAATAGAGTTGGAGTGGTCCGAAGAGATTAACATGTAGCACGGGAGTGCTACATGGCGTCTATCAAAAAGAGGGAAGTTGAAAGAATTCAATTGGATAAGCTCGACATGAGGGACGAGCTAGACACTAGGCCAACTTAGTCGGAAGAGCTGGAACCTGTTCAGCTTAACGAGGAGCCAGAGCATCTTATTTACGTGGGGTCCAAGCTGAGTAGAGAAATCAAAAACCTTCCCATACAATTTTTGAGGAAAAATATGGAAGTATTTGCTTGAAAGCAAGAGGATATGGAAGGCATCGATCCCTTGGTCATCACACACAAGCTCAGTGTGAATCCTACTTGCAAACCCATTAAAAAGAAGCGAAGAAGCTTTGACCCAGAACGACAAAAGACAATAAATAAATAGGTCAACAAACTCCTCCGCGTGAAGGCCATCAAGGAAGTGGATTATCCCACATGGTTAGTGAATGTGGTTCTTGTCAAGAAAACTAAAGGCAAGTGGTGACTTTGCATTGACTTCACTGATCTAAACCGAGATTGCCCAAAATACAACTTATCTTTACCACAGATAGATTTGATTGTGGATGCCACCGCTGGACACGAACTCCTTAGTTTTATGGACGCTTTCTTTGAATACAACCAGATCAGGATGAACCCTAACAACTAAGAGAATATCTCCTTTATGACCGAACAGGGGACGTACTGCTATCAGGTTATGCCTTTTGGATTGAAAAATGCTGGGGCCACTTACCAGCGCTTGGTGAATCGAATGTTCTAAAAGCAAATTGGGATGTCCATGGAGGTCTACTTCGATGATATGTTGGTAAAGACTCTAAAGGCATAGCTCCACATCGAGCATCTAGCAGAATCATTCCAATTTCTTAAGGAGTACAAGATGAAGATCAATCCTGCCAAATGTGCCTTCAGAGTATCTGCAAGAAAATTTATGGGCTTCATAGTTAACAGTAGGGGAATTGAAGCTAACCTAGAGAAAGTAAAAGCAATAATGGACATGCAGCCGCCATCCAACACTAGGGAGATTCAGTGTCTTACAGGAAAATAGCAGTCCTAAGTCATTTTGTGTCCCGATCAATCAATAAATGTCAACCCTTCTTTTAAATCTTAAAGAAGGCGTTCCAATGGGATACCCGGTATGGAGAAACGTTCAAAGCTTTGAAGGATTACTTGAGCTCCCCTCCTGTTATGGTAAGCCCCTTGGAAGGGGAAGTGCTTACTCTTTACCTAGATGTATCAGATTTCTCGACCAGCGTAACCCTAGTAAGGGAGCAAGATAGAGCTCACCGACCAGTCTACTACAGTGGCAGAGTTCTGAGGGAGGCAGAGGAGAGATATTCAAAGATGGAGAAGCTTGTCTTAGCTTTGGTTATGACGGCTAGAAGACTTAGACCATACTTCCAGGCTCATACTATTGAGGTTCTGACAGATCAGCCAATGAAGTAGGTGCTACATAAACTAGAGTCTTCAGGGAGGTTGGTTAAATGGGTCATCTAGCTCAGTGATTTCGGTATCAGGTACAAGCCTAGGACTGTGATCAAAGGGCAGATCTTGGGGAATTTCATCGCAGAATTCACAACAGCAGCACCCACGGAGGTCATGCAAATAATACCTGACCTTCCCACAAGGAAACTTTCAGTGGATGAAGCTACTAATGCTCAGGTAAATGGTGCAAGTTTAATTCTGACCTCGCTAGACAGAATAGACGTCAAATATGCCCTCAGATTTGGGTTTAAGGCTTCAAATAACGAGGCAAAATATAAAGTTGTCAGTGTTGGATTCAATCTTGCTTACTCGATGGAGGTAGAGCAACTGGAGATTTGTAGTGATTCTCAGCTCGTGGTGAAGCAGATAGAGGAGTCTTATGAGGCAAAGGGCAAAAAAAAGGTCCATTACTTTAGGAAGGTGCATGAATTGATTAAGAAGTTTGTGCAAGTTAAGGTCAGACACGTTCCCAGAACGGAGAATTCACAAGCAGACGCTTTGGCAAGGCTGACGACAAGCCTCGCAGAAAAACCTGGATAGGCTAATACCAGTGGAACATCTAGCAGAACCATTGGTAAGTATTGAGGAAGCGAAAGTGCTCCCTGTTTTGACTTCGCCGAGCTAGATGGACCCTATCAGAGAGTATCTCTAGAGTGAAATCTTGCCAGCGGATTCCAAGGAGGCTGCTAAGTTGAAAACAAGGTCAGCCAGAATCTTTATTTTATAGGGAAACTTGTATAAACGAGGGTTTTTGACACCTCTCCTCAAATGTGTGGGAGATGAGGACGCTAACTACATACTTAGAGAAGTCCACGAAGGAGTCTGCAGTAACCATATTGGAGCTCGGGCTCTCATAGGAAAAACTTTGAGACAAGGGTAATACTGGCCCACTATGCTAAAGGATGCCATTGATCTGGTTAAAAAATGTAAGGTCTGCCAGTTGCACGCCAACATCTCTCATTGCCCACCAGAACTCCTGACGTCTGTAGTGAGCCATTGGCCATTCCAACAAAGGGGTCTAGACATTCTTGGGCCTCTTCCCGTTTGTACCGGACAATGTAAGTTCGTCATCGTTGGGGTGAATTACTTCACTAAATGGGCAGAGGTGAAGCCCTCGGCAACGATCACGAAGCAGAAAGTGAAGAATTTCACATGAAAATCAATAATCTGTAGGTTTGAAGTCCCTAGGACAATCATCTCGGGCAATGGAAGATAGTTTGACTATCCCAAGTTCAAAAAGTTCTGTGCAGAGCTGGGGATAAAGAATTATTTCTTAGCTCAAGCCCATCCACAATCCAACAGACAAGCAGAGGTGACCATTAGGACCGTTAAAGCAGCCTTGAAGACCAAGCTTGAGTCGTTGAAGGGAAAATGGGTAGAGTATATCCCAGAGGTGTTATGGGCCTACAAAATAACTTCTAGGTCAATAACTCAAGAAACACCGTTTGCTTTGGCTTTTAGAACCGAAGCAATGACACCTGTTAAAGTAGGACTTCCGTCCCCCAGGACTAAATTTGCAGAATCCGAACACAATGATGAATCACTTCTGCTGAATCTCGATCTCCTATATGAAAAAAGAGACAGAGCTTTGCAGCATATCCAGAGTTATCAGAGGAAGATAGCAAGATACTATGATAAGAAGGTAAAATACAAGAGCTTCAAGGTAGGAGATCTGGTGCTTAGAAAGCTTCTGTTAGCAAGAAAGGATCCCACACATGGGAAGTTGGGGCCTAATTGGGAAGGCCCCCTACATCGTAACGAGAGTGGTCAGACCTGAAAACTACGACTTGCAGACAAAAGAGGGAAAGATCCTACCTTATTCCTGGAACGCAAAGCACCTCAAAAGATTTTTTCAATGAGTCTCTTTTGTAAGAAAACTATTGTCAGTAAAGTAACAAGCTTTTGATTTATTCCAATATGATTCCATGAAATAGCTAAAAAGCTAATGATGAGCTATTCAGCTCATAAAATCATGATGGGCTCTTTGGCCCATAAATATAATATGAGCTCCTCAGCTCATAAGACAAACAGATAAGCTCTTCAGCTTATAACACAAAAACGAGCTCCATATCTCAAGATGAGCTCTTTAGCTCATGAAATTAAGATAAGATCTTCAGCTTATAACACAAAAACGAGCTCCATAACTCAAGATGAGCTCTTTAGCTCATGAAATTAAGATGAGCTCTTCAGCTCATAACACAAATATGAGCTCCATAGCTCAAGATGAGCTCTTCAGCTCATAACACAAAAATGAGCTCCACAACTCAAGATAAGCTCTTTAGCTCATAACATAAAAATGAGTTCCATAGCTCAAGATGAGCTCTTTAGCTCATGAAATTACGATGAGCTCCTCAGCTCATAAAATTAAGATGGGGTCCGCAGCTCATAAGGATAAGACTTCTCCTTGTAGAAATCAAGATCACATAATACAACAGGAAAGATGTAAAGCTACAGAAAGGAATGTCTTTATTGCATCAAGTTGTTATGACAACAAAGACCAAAAAACTCAAAAGGACTCATAAAATTTCTTAAGACAAAGCAAAGCATATAAAAGTCCATCTCTCTCCTCCTCTGTCTCCGAGAGCAGTTTCAAGAGCTTCGGCCCAGCAGAAGAAAATAAAATTGTTCCAAAGGTAGATCTGGACGAAGGGGAAGAAGAACCACTAGAAGTACCACTCCTTCTACGCTTTCTAGAGGATATACTAGAATCCTCGTCTTCATCTGACTCTGGAAAAGAGTAATCAGGAGAGTCTAGGATATAAGCAAAGTCCATAACAGCAGCTGCAGCGCTGAACAAAAAAAGGTTTTCAGATGTCACCAATTCTAAATAGGGCATAGACTCAACATGTATCTTTTGCTCAATGTTCATCATCTCTATCAGATCTGGCTCAGGTGCACCTACACAATAGAAGAATGGTTAGAACGCAGCTTTATAAAAAGTTGGCCAAGAAAACTCTCAATACTTCAATCTATGTAAGAAAAACTCTTCCAAGAACGAGGGATTCTATTCACTAAGCGACAATGCTCGGTGGACCTCCTAGAATCTCCTAAAACAGAGAAAAAATGCTAAGCCCATCCTTTAAGAAAAGAGGGGGTCAAGGACTAAAGGGCGCTCATGGAAGTGCCTCCACCGAAAGCTGTTGAAACAGGGGATCTCATCATCCTCGAGATCATAGAAGTAAAGAAACTCATCAGGAGTAGGAAATTCTCCACCTTGTAAAAGCCAAAAAAGGAAAAAGATGATTATGGTAGCCCACCCTCGAGGGAAAAAGGCAAGAAAGGCACAAACCATAATGAGTTAGGACCCACCTGATGTAGGGATCGATAGGTAGGCACAGGCCCATCTCCAAAGCGCCCTTGAAAAAGTAGACTTCCCCTCGAGGGAGGTAGTTACAGGGTTCATCAAAGGTTGGAGTTCGCAAAGGTAAATCCAAATCAAGGAAGAATCACCTATTGACCTCTCCTAAATCTGAAGAAGTCATCGTTGAAGGACCTAAGTAACGAGATTGCCACTTCTAGTCAGTCCCAAAGGAAGCACGCTCCTTAAACAAAGAAGAAAGTGATGCAGCCATTGACGACTCTTGAAAAGGCCTTGAGATTTGAGAAAGATCAAAGAAGTCATGGAGGCTTAAAAGAAGTACCATTTTATAAACCAATTAACGTACGGGAAGTACAGTCGGTGATCCCTTGGATTTCCTAAGTAATGATGACGGTTACGATTTTGGAAAACAAATGTCCACGTGCAATAAAGAGGAAGTTGGGGTTGGGCTCTGTCAACCCAACTCAGAGAACTAAAATCAACACAAGAAGACCGCAGAGCAAGACCAAAATAAGGCTGAGTATGTACAAGCTTAGACTAAAAAATCTTGAGCTTGGCTCGTAGAAGAGCTTGTCTGAATTAAGTGTCTCATGCTTCTATGGAGACTTCTCAGTTTTCTTTGGGTTGAAGACAGCTCGCATGGCTGCATGGGCCTTCTTTGGAGACTTCTCAGATTTCTTTGTGTTGAGGTTAGCTTGTATGGTCGCATAAACCTTTTGATTCATCTCCTCAAGGCCATCTGCCTCAACACCCTTCTTGAGATACTGGCTAAAATAGGATTGGTATTTCTCAAGCTCGTCTTCCATTAAAGTTCTCTTGTATGCTACAACATGGCCTCCATAGATACACTTGTGACGTACTTATGATGGACCTCAACATCGAGTTGCTTACTTTCTTAACCAGCATCAAGTTGCTTGTCATTATGAAGAAATCTAATGCTCCCTCTAGGGCACCAAATAATGGAGGAAAAGTCCATGCGTGAGGCCTTAGTGTAACACAAGCTTTTTCCCCAGGCCTATCAATTTTGCTTTAAGGAAAACTCTAGTACTCCTCAAAGCAAGGGGGCAAGGGAAGGGGAACACAAAGCAAGATAAAGACAGATGTACACAGCACAACTATAACATTAACTTAGGGGAGAGCAGAACAAATTTGTTTAGCAATTACAAGAACGAGGAGTGTTAAGCAATTGCATCAATATATGTGTTCAGAAGTTGCATCAGTAAGGCAAAAGGATAGCACATATGTACATTTCAAAAAAAAAATCCCTCAAGTGTATATAGGAGATAAGAGCTCTAGAACTCTGTAGGAGCAAGAGGGAGAGAGCTAGGTAACTCAGCAGCTAACGCTTCTGGCAGCCCAGCAGAAAAGACCTCCGAACGGTCAACAACAGAAGTTTTCAGATGAGAGAATGCTTGGCAATTCAGTATTCTAGCGGACCAAGAATAGGCAAGGAGACAGGGACCTCAACCTCACCTAGAGCTCTTTCCACCAGGTTAGCAGAGAAATGAGTGACAACAGTGGTGACAAAAGTTGAAGCCGAGAGCTCGGCAGCCACTGGAACTTAGGCATCCGCAAAGGAAAGAGTCGTAGGAGCGACTGAGGAAGAAGAAACATCCCGAGTCACATCCTCAGTTGGTGGGATTGGCACCTCAGAATCTTCAGGAGCTGTCTTAGAGGCAGAAGAGGCCAAGGCACCATCCTCACCCTCTGTGTTGGGCACCTCTGCCTCCTCCTCAACGGGGATCTCAAAATCAAAATTCAGGTCAGGATATGCTTCCTTAGCTTTGCCTTGGAAATCAATCCACCCTTTGGCCCACCTGGTGATAACGTCATCCTTCAGCTTGCCGATTAGCTCATCCTTCTCCTTAACGTCATCTTTCAGCTTGCCTATTAGCTCATCCTTCTCCTTAACAACAACTCTTTACGCTTCGAGCTCGCTCCGAAGAGCCTCGTTCACCTCTGCTAGCACATCATATTCCCTTTTCATGCCATTATAAGAGCCTAGGGCTTCAAAGGCTTCCTGGCTGGCTTTGACCCAAGCATTAGCCTTGAGCCTAAGCTCTTCCCTGACCTTTTTGATTTCTTCTTTGCTCTTTTTCTCTTCACCCTCAGTCATCCTTTTCTCTACCTCCAAATCCTTAACAGTAGAGGTTTGCCTCTCCGCTGGCTCCTAGAGATCCAGAATTTGGGTTTGAAGGTCATTGTTAGCAAAAGATAGCTCTGTGACCTTAAACTCAAAAGCCTTTAACGCCTTGGCAGAGCTCTCCAGAGAGCGAACTCGACTCGTTAAACCTCTCACATGTATGGCTAACTGGGAACAGATACGATTAGAAATGAGAGTCAGCGTAAAATTATGGCATAAGGTGAAACTGGAGCAAAGCGAGAATTGAGACTTACAACAGTAGTTCCGTGAAGGGCAGAATTGATAGAGCTCTCAAGGGGCATGGTGGCAGACCTCTGGACATCAAAATCAGGAAGAATAGAAGTAATGGCCCCAACAGCAAGCTCAACATTGTCAAAAAAAGGAGCTCTCAGCCTCCTCTGCCTTCGGATGCTTCCCTTTCTCAATCTTAGAGATCGTCAAAGGAAATTGGGAAATCTTTTTAGAGGGCCCCTGAGAAGTAAGAACAGCTAGAATACGAGGGATCACCTCCAAGGCTTTCTCAACCTCAGATGAAGAAGGAGAGGTTGGACCTCACTCAAAGGCTTTTTCAGAATAAGGTTGAACCCATTGGGGAAAAGACCTCTCCGTGACTTGGGAGGTGCTTAACGATGATGTAAGTGCCCCTTGAGTAGAACAAGGAGTGAAGGAGGCCACTCCCGATCTCTGTACATTAGCTCGAGTGACAAGGCTGCTACTAGAACCAACCTCAGCCTTGTGTTTGCTCCCGCTCTGACTCTTCTTTAACTGAGCAACCCTGGCCCGAAGTTCATCTCGAGTAGGTTCCATCGAAGAAGAGCCTCGAAACTCAGAAGGAGTAAAAATATGTAAAAAGAATGCAAAAATAAAGGGAAAAAGCCAGAGACAGAAAGGTAGGGGTATTACCAGCCACCTCCTCAGTGCCAACAACAGAAAAAGGGATCGAGGTTTCTATCGTCACCTCTAGGGAGCTGAACCCTTGCGTTATGAGAACCCAAGGTTTGATTAACTCGAAGTACTTCTCTGAATCACAGCCCTTTAGGGTCAGCAAAGTCCGCTTATCTGCAGCGCTGAGCTCAGGTCGAACACCTGAGAAGTAAAGTAAGATAAACAAAGAAAGGTCAGCACAAAAAGGCATCAAAATTGACCTCAGCTTACTCAGACGAGGACTTATCCAAGTTATCAGGGGTATTCCAAGATCGAGAGATAGGCAGAGTATCTGAAGCATCTACAGGATTGTACTCACATTGACTGCCACACACGAAGAAGAAAAGTTTCCTCCAACCCTTGTGGGAGCTTGGAAGGTCAGAGATAACTAATTTGACTTTTGTTCGCTTGGGGAAAAAATAAAAAAACCATCGGTGGAGGTATGCTTAACGTTGAAAAGTTCCATGAGTAAGGAAACTGTGGAAACCTCAAGCTTATGTTTTTTGAAGAAAACGAGGAGAGCCACCAGAACACCCCAGAAGTTAGGAGAGAGCTGAGCAGGGCACACATTGAAATGTTGTAAAACACTCTTAATAAAAAGGTGTATGGGAAAATAAAGGTCATTCTCAAAGGCACCCACAAAAAACAGACTTTCTTGTGAACCTAGGATACATATGGGGTAAAAGCATCTGGACACCAGAATTGGACACTAGGAGGAAAGCCATAACGAGCACTAAGAACCTTCATGAGGGAATGAGAGGCCTCATTGGGGCCCACGTGTTCTGCAGTTCTGAAAGTTGCCCCTGCACCCTCAGAGCTGCTGGAGATTCCTACGCCACTCACATTGGCCTTACCTTTGCTAGGGTTTTTGGGCATAGGGGAGGCCGATGGGAGAAGGTCGTATTTCCCTCGACGTCAACAGAATCAACACCTGGGAAATTGTCAATCTTCTCACCCATTTCACCTAAGTTAGTGTCCTCTTTGACAGACCTGCCTCCCAGGAGGGAAACAGAGGAGGGGGTAGCTTCAAAAGAGACAAACATAATTGGGCAAGAGAAAGGAAGGTTGAAAGAACGATAGAGAAAAGGAACACTAGTTAAGCACTCCCTAATGATCCTAGGATCAACACAGCAACTTCCTATATGAAGGATTCGCACAGTAGGACACAGGTCCAAAAAAAGGGAAAGATGAGACAAGCAGTAGTCTCGATTCCAAAAATAAAAAAATCAAAAAGCTCAGAAATGTAGTAACCACCTCGAACTCGAGGGATCTAGAGCGAAGAAATGCGTAAGGGACAAGAAACGTACCTAATCAAGGGTGAATGACAAAGTTTGAAGCAAGAAGCAGAAAGTAAGCCTCACACACCAATTCGAAGAGGGATGAGATTCAACAAAACCCTAAGTTCGTCGACAAATTGGGAAAAACCGAAAGGCTGCTAAGAGGAAGAAGATGAAGAGCTTGAAGGAAGAGAATTCAAAGGAGGAAATGAGAGTCATTTCCATCAACTCAGAGACATTTAAAGCTAACGGGACGAAGTGGAGAATGTGCGCAAGAAACAAGGGAGTGAATGATTACTCAAAACCGTCAAAAACCTGTTCGCGAGCAAATCGAGGTCAGCGTGCGGAGGTCTGCAAACCTCGGCTCAACCCCAACCCAAGTTCACTTGGGCTAAGGGTTGGGGGCAACTGATGATACCAAGGATAAATTCCAAGTATGAGCTCGATAAGGGAGGTCAGATCAGGAGGTCAGCCAAGACCTCTAGAGCTTAGGGGTCCAGACCTCAAGCTCCCCCCCCCCAAAGAACAAACAATCAAGGAAACAAGAAGGAAACAACGGTATAACGCGAAAGACACCCCCGAACCAATAGCCAAACTATATTCAAGGTGCAAAACTCTCAATTGACCAAGATCCTCTCCCAAAATTAAGGGAGATCCCACGGATGCAAGGCAAGGATCTCGCTGCGGATCCCTTAAGTATAGGAATTTCATTATAAATACTGTACAAAGCCTCCATGGAAAGGGGGATCCGGGTTGTATCAGAAAAACATACTGTAAACCATATACACTATGAGTATAGATACAAGGAACAAGAGTCCCCATTGAAGAGTGGAGTAGCCAAGCTCCCGAGCTAGTGAACCACTATACGTTCATTGTGCAATCATTCCTTACCTCCTAGAATTTCCACCTCAATGCTTACGAGCCTTGTAGCTCCGGTCTATACTTATTTACACATCCACTCATCCTGCTCATTCACGTAAGACTACATCACAAACAAACAAACCAAAAACTAAAAATAGGTTAATTATAAGCCCTCTAGAAAAAATGAGGTTAATTATAGTAATTTACAACAGGCCTCGCCGAGTCTTCATACTTCAAAAGTGTTGCATGATAACTTCATTATGAATGTCATCAAAAATTTCTCTTTTTGTCTAAATAATCAACATATCAATACCAAAGTCACAACTAGTAATATCAATTCTAAAACTTGAAGGTTACAACATGGGACGCTTCACTAGTTACTGGTATTTTGTTTGTTTTAGAGCTTTTAGAGAGAACTTGATAATGAAGTTGGGCCACACCTTTTTTTTTATCCAACTTCTTTTTTTATTGTTGACTCCAAGAGGTTTTATGTCATTCTTTTTTTATTTCAATCAATTAATTAAAATATTTATTCTCCCAATAAATCCAGTTTTGTTAAAAAAATACATGAATATATATATAAAGTAAAAAAAAATACGAGGTGGGCCTAGACATGTGTTTTCCTCCGCCTCTGGGCTAACCAAAACTTTTAAAATGGTATTATTTAGGATTTGGGTCATGTGTATTTCTGAATTGCAAATATCTTGAATAAGAAGAGAAAAAATCTTGAAAACTCGAAGGCATAATTGGTTTTCAAAAATTATTCCTATCCCGTCCCTTATCCCCTTGTCTGGTATTCCGATCATGCCCTCAAATATTACCAATATGTTTTTCATTAGACTTTTTTAGTTTCTCTCATACGCACACTATTAAGCTTTCAATTGCTCGAACCGGGTTTCTCACTCTACTTAGTGCTTACCTACGAGTGCAATGTTCCCTATCACCGAGTCAAACAGTTACATTAGATTATTCGAGCAAACATAAAACAATCCACTAAAGTATGTCTCTCGACTGAATGACATTCCTAAACCAAGGGCTGTCGGAGGCATTTTGGGGTTTAAGGTAAAAATAATAAATGAGATTTTTTTTTTAATTTTTAAAATTAATAATAAATTTTTTAAAATTATTTTTATTTTTTAAAATACAGAAATATTAATTAAGTTTTTATATTCAAGTTATTGTTGTCATAGTTGAACTTGAGGGTGAGAGAGAGGGAA
>CM042193.1:17181129-17193258 GCA_023539305.1 Ilex asprella | reverse complement strand
AAGAAGGGCTTGCACTTGTCCGACGATCGAGAGATAAAATGATTTAGTGCAGATAGCATTCCTGTGAGTTTCTAAACTTCTCGGAATGTTCGAGGGCTTTCGTATGTCCATGATGACTTGTATCTGTTTTGGATTGGCTTCGAGACCACGTCGACTCACTAAGTACCTGAGGAACTTTCCAAAACCAACTCTAAAGACGTACTTTGTCGTGTTCAATTTCAGTCCATATTCCCGGAGGGTGAAAAAGGTGTCTTCTAGGTTCGCAATATGAGCGTCCCTTCTTTTGCTCTGAACTAGCATGCCATCAATGTACACCTCCATGGTGTCCCTAATCTTCCACTTGAACATTCAGTTCATGAGTCTCTGGTACGTAGCTCCTGCGTTCTTTAGACCAAAAGGCATGACCATATAGCAATAAACCCCCTTTCAATAATGAAGGTGGTCTTCTCCTAGTCAGGCAGATGGAGGGGAATTTGATGGTAACCAGCCCTGGCATCCAGGAAGCTCATGCGCTAGTGACTCGTCGTTGCATCCACCAACTGGTCCACCTTTGGGAGGGGAAAGTCATCCTTGGGGCAAGCCTTGTTTAGGTCCGTGAAGTCCACGCAAACACACCACTTTTTGCCCTTTTTTTTTTGTGCAAACTGTGTTTGATAGAGATTCTAGGAATTGCACCTCTCGGATGGTCTTGGCCTCCAAGAATTTCTCCACTTCTTCATTCATCGCTTAGGCGTGATGTGGTGCCGTGTGCCGAGGTTTTTGCTTCACAGGCTTGTGAGTGGGATCAACATGAAACTTGTGAGTTATGACTTGAGGCTTATTCCCTTTATCCCCATGGTGTCTTACGTAAAAACTTCCACATTTCTTTTAAAACAATTAGCTATTTCCTTTTGCTCGACAGGGGACATGGTGGAGCCGACCAGGAAGACCTTTCTTTGTCTCTCTCCACCAGAAGTTCCTTTTGGAGATCCTCTACTGAGCGATCTGCTAGATGGATCCATGACACGTCGACTCCCAAATGCTTGGACTGTAATTACTATTTATTCAGTACTTCCTCCAGGGGTCGTTCCTTTTCATTGGAGGCGACCCTCGCCTTCACCGATGCGTAGAAATTACTCTTGGCGGAAACTTGGTCCTTGCAGATCTCCCTTAATCCTTTAGGGGTGGGAAACTTCAAATTTTGATGATAAGTGGAGTGTACTACCCCAAGCACATTCAACCAGGCCTGCCCCATCATTATATTGTAGGGAGAATCTAAGTCGATTACCACAAACTCCGTGTTGGTTGTAACGGGGCCCCCGTAGTGACCGGCAGCGTGATCTTTCCCAAGGGTAAGGTATACGAGCCATTGAATCCAATGAGGGGCGTATTGACTTTGGTAAGGTCTTCGAAACCAAGACCCATGCATTTTAGGACTTTGAAGTACATCACATCTAATGAACTCCCGGAGTCCACAAAGATTCTCTTGACATCAAAATCGCCAATTTTCAAAGTTAGGATCAAGGCTTCCTCATGGTGGAGGACCACCCCTGCAAGGTCGGCATTGGAGAAAGTAATACCTCATTCACTTGTTTGGGGCCTTTTGCTGTGTTGGTCCCCATCTCTTTTGTCCACCTTCCTTGTAAAGGCTACCCTCTTAAGGTCAGATCTAAGGGTATTAGAAGTTGGTCGATCTAATGGGTAGACGTGAATGACGTCAATGACATTGTCTCAGATAGTGGCTTGGTTATTGGTGCCATGGGCCTCCAATGGCGCTACTTCGTTGATGTATTCATTCAAGTGCCCATCTTGTACCAATCTTTCCAGGAAAGACTTGTAGACTCTGCAATCTTTAGTGAGGTATCCCACGTCCTGGTGGTACAACACCTTACTTTCTGGTTCCTGGTGGATGGATCACCCTGCATCTTAGGCGGACATTTGAAGAAGGATTCCTTCTTAATCTTGTGGAGCCATTTATAAATGGGCTCCTTAAATACAACGTGGACCCCTTTGTAGGAACTTCCTGACGGAGGCACTAATCCTTTCTGGGAAGGGGCTCATTTTTTCTCCTTTTCTCTCTTCTTTGGGGCCAGAATCTTTCCTTTGCCGTCCACCATTTCATCCTCTATCTAGGAATATTTATTGATTTGGGCCATCAACTCTCCCATGTTTATCAGCATCTTCTTGGTTAGAGACTGATAAATGTCAGTGTACCGTGAGAGGCTAAGTCTGAAAGAGGTAGCCGCTATGACCTCGGAACATCCCTCCACCTCATTCACTTCCTCCTAATATCGAGTGGCGTACTGGCAGAGCATTTTACCTTCCTTCTGTCTCACGGTTAGCAGCGACCCAACATCCTTGGGACACTTGCTCCTTGTAATGAATCGGGCAAAGAATTGTCTGGTTAGCTCCTTCTAAGATCCTATATTGTTGGGCGAAAGGGTTTCAAACCACTTCATGACAGAGACTTCCAGGCTCATTGAGAATACCAGGCATAGCAGTCGGTGATATGAGTGGTACAAGGATATCATTTACTTGTACTGTCTTAGGTGAGCTTCTGGATCAAAACGTCCATCATAAACTTTGAATCTTGATACCACAAACTTCTTTGGTACCTCTGTTTTCATGATACTCCTCGTGAAGGACGACAGGATAACTTTGTCATCCGTTTCGTCCTCTTGCGTGGCCCTGTCCCTCATTCTGGAGTCCAAACGTACCCTGACGTATCCCCCCTATTTGGGGCACATTTTTCTACCCTCTCAGCATTGATCAACATGCTTCCTAGTTCTAGGATTCTGCACGGGGAGGGCTGTCCCCTCCTCGGACTCTTCCATGCCCCCTCGCTCGGACAGTCCCTGATAGAGGTCATTCTAAGCCAATGGCCTAGCCCTCTTGGCTAGAACCTCTGGGGGGTGTCAATTGGCCCTCGGGCGCTTCAAAGCCTTAGAGCTCCCTGCTCTGCCACTCAGGCGATTCCTCAAGTCACCAACTCTCACTTCCTTGACGGAGGGCTCCCGTGACTACCCTAAGTCTCTAGATTCTCTGTCGAAGACTAAAAACTCATCAAGTCGATTTAGGATGTTCACATTGTCCTATTCTAAATGTCATAGTCGATCCCTGAACCAATCTTCAATCACATCAGCAAATTGACGGGCCAAGGGGGTTGATTTTCCAGCCCTGACACTCAGACTAGTTTGGCGGGTATTCTCCCTAGAATGAACAGAAAGTTCCTTGTTGACACTTTCAATGTGGTTCTTCGTTCTTGACATGGAGGGAGCTCATAAATTCATTTTCCTTTGCTGAGGACTCTTCCCTTTTTGACTAGTATTCACCATGGTCACGATTCTTTGGGAAATTTAGTTGATTTTCCACAAACAGCCCTAAATTGTGCGCGTTGATTTTCGCACAATAAATAAAAAAGACAACTATCTCCCTTTGTGAACTCGTGTTTACCTCGAAAGTTGAGGATCTCTTGGAAAAGGAAGGCCAGAGGGACTCTAAGGAGTGGTGATGAATTACTTTGGGGATGTTCGATCAATCCTGGCATAGAAAAGATGGGTTAGAAGGACGTCAGAGTATTTCTGACGTATCCCCTTCGACGATCAAATCAGTTTTCTGTGAGAGAAAGGAAGGAGAAGCACTGTGTATGTTCTAAGTAGTGAATTTTCGTACGTTTGCTTCACGTTTGTGAGTGCTATTTATACCTTCCATGAAGGTCGTCATTGTTGTTAGATGGGTCCTGTTAAGAAAAGGTTTCATATTGGTCCATTTGGGAGACAATAGGCAGTGCCCAGCTATTGGGCAGTGCATCTCCTATTTTGGTGGGGGAGGCACCGTTATTAATTACTCGGGCCCCGAGGCATTTAAAACTCCTTCCTCTTGACTTGCCAAGCCATCATGGGTGTCCCATCCTTCTAAGGGCTTATTAATGCTTCACTTGGATGACTGTGTGTCAGAAGGGGTATTTTTGTATTTTTACCCCTTGTCCTATACTTCATGCCACATGTCTGACTCCCATTGGTTGCTGGTCTTTTTCATTCTGCCACTCTGATTTCATTTGGAAGGCAAGCCAATGATTCACTATCAAACTTTGAGATTGATGGGCCGTAATCGTCAACAATTCATTCTAGAGCCAAGGTGATGTGTCGTAGAAAGTCCTCAAGATTGAACCACTCAGGGGAACATGTATGAACCAGGGAGTCTTGGAGGTTTCCTTGGTATCAAGTAAACGTGTCACCACTGTAAGCCAAAGATGTCCTCGGTGCCGAGGACACTTATCAGCATCAAATCGCTTGAGAGTCCTCGGTGCCTAGGACACACGTCAGATCCCTGTTCTTTCTCAGGAATGTCCAATCATGTGTGTTGTGCGGAGAGAGACAAAGATAAATCGAGATTCGAGTGGTTACCGACGTCGGAGAGCGATGGAGATAAGAGAAACGAGGAAGGGTAGAAGAGAGAATTAAGAAGAGGGGAGATGCAAATTAGGGCAATTATGGGGGTGATTTGTGTGCAGAAAAGATGACAAAAATAAGGGGTGGGGTGGGGAGGGGAGAAAGAAAACAAACTCAGAGGGACGCCAGTGTCGTGGTGGTGGCGCTGGCCTTCTCTTAGAAATCTGGTAATAACCAAAAGAAAATCAGTTGGAAATCATGAGTTTGATTTCACCCATAATAACCAAAAAAATGTCAGTTGAAATGTTTTTGAGAGGGAAGTCATCGGCTAAGGGTTAGGAAGCATCGCCGTCATTATTGTTGTCGATGGTTTGCTTTAACTGAGATGGGGGTGGAAGAATAGAGATGAGGGTGAGAAATATTATAAAATATATAATAGTTTGGGGATGAGTTTGAAAGTCTGAAGCTGAGATTGAGATGGATAGATTTTGTGGAAGATTTGAGAGACATGGGAGGAGAGAGAAAGGGGCGTGAGTAAGGCAAAAAACCCTGATAATTAAAAAATGAAGTTTGTTGGATGGAAAAATAAAATTCAGTACTCACCATAGATCATCGGATCAATATTTATGAGATGATCTAAACCGTCTTTTATGTTGGAATTATGTTGTCCACTAGATATATTTATGTTTTGTCTCAAAATGATCTGCACCTCTCTTTTTCTCCAAAATTCTAACTTAGTTCTACTTTATTATATAAATTTGAGTAAAAGGGTAATAATGAAAACTTATTCGGCATAAGTACATTTTGATGGGAAAAATCCAAAAATCCATTCTGCAAGAGTAACTCTTGTAATAATTGGTTTTTGGAAACAATTATGTCACAATCCCTCCAAATTTTCTCTCTCTCTCTCTCCTCGTTGTTCTCTCTCTCTTCTCTATTTTCTCTTTCTTTCCCCTTATTTTCTCTCATCGTTACGCTCCCTCTCTTTCATTATTTTTTCTCTCCTATTGATAATTTATTTATTTTTTCAAATATGTAAAGATTTGATTTGATTATTTTTGTTTGAAATTATAAATTTTTTGATTTTTTGTGATACACCTTTTTGGTGTATTACTTTCTTGCATCAATTAGGTGTATCATTTCAGTGTATCTATTTGATGTACTTCTTTCATGTATCACTTTCTTATATTAATTTTGTGTATCAGTTAGTATATCATTTTAGTGTTTTTTTATTTCACTTGTATCTCTTTGGTGCATCAATTAGGTGTATCTCTTCAGTGAATCTATTAGGTGTATCTATCTGCTGTATCTCTTTGTAATCACTATGTGTAGTGAATAATCGGAGCAATAGTGTATCTCTTTGGAGAAAGCAATGTTTGAAACTGAATCCGAAAGCCATGTTTGGAGCCGTATCGCAATACCTTCAACTGATTTGGAACCGAATTAGAATGTCCAAACCTAGAGAATCTAGGAAATAACAATGTTTAAAGACAACAATTGAAAAATATGCTGTGAATTGATTTAAAAATAAATGTTCAAAATTCAAATGAATGAAAAAATTAAATTAAATATTTACATATTTGAAAAGAAAATAAATTATCAATGGGAGAGAGAGAAAAATAAGGAGACAGAGAGTAATGGTGAGAGAAAAAAAGTGGGAGAGAGAGTGAAAGAATAAAAATAAATGTTCAAAATTCAAATGAATAAAAAAAATAAATCAAATATTTACATATTTGAAAAGAAAATAAATTATCAATGGGAGATAGACAAAAATAAGGGGAGAGAGAGAGAGTAATAGTGATAGGGGGAGAAAGAGAGAGAGAATAGAGAGAGAGAGTGAAATAATAAGAATAAATGTTCAACCTTTAAATGAATGATAAAATCAAATCAATTTTTTACATATTTTAAAAGAAATAAATTGTCAATCAGTTATGCATTATTTAAGGAAGGGTAATTAAGTACTAAAGAAAAAGATAAATTGAATTGTGTACGTAATAACAAGAAATTTATGCATAAGTGAACTTAATAAAGTAAATATCTTATCGATTATCTTTTTCTCAAATAAGTTTTAAAAAATATACACGCACCTAATTTTCCCAATAAAGTATTTCAATTTGAATGAATTGAGTTTATTACTTCATCCCATGAAATTAAAAGGCCTTAAAATTTAATTTTCTAAAAACAAAAATAAAAAATTAACAATAAAATTAAAGCTACTAAAAATCAAACCTCCACAAAAAGTTAAGTTCAAACTTACCATTATAATTTTTTAATCATACTCTCTCTCTCTTACTACCAAGTTTAACTATGATAGCAATAACTTGAATATAAAAACTTAATTAATCTATATAATAAAATATAATACAATTCAAATCGCAAAAGGTAAACAAAATTATTTTTATTTTTCGCGGTTGATATTTCTTTAAATTTTATTTTAAAGTTAATCCGACGGCTAATATTAATACTCTAAATTTAATAAGAAAAATAAGTCTTTAAGGATATGTTTGAAGTAAGTTTTTAAAAGTATTTCTAGGACTTATAACTTCTTATGAGTACTTTTTTTTTTTTTTAGAAAAAAGGTAGTGTTTGGAACCGTCTTACCACCACCACCACCCTCACCGCCCCACAACCATTACCACTACCACCATCACAATCGCCACACTACAACCACAACGATCCTCATCTCCACCATCACCACCGCCACCCCACCGTATACATCACCACTACCACCACCGCCCAATTATCACCATCATTGCCACCGTCATTATCACCACCGCACCCCCACCATCACCATCCCCACTACCATCACCATCGCCACCACCATCACCACTATTGCCGCCATCACCCTTATCACTACCACTACCACTACCACTACCACTACCACCCCCATGACATTACCACTACCATCATCACTGCCACCGTTGCCACCCTACCACCACCACTGCTGTCGTCGCTACCACCGCCACTGCCTTACCACCACCCACCCCACCCCACAGCCACCCCTACAACCACTAATTGCTACCACTGTCATCCACCGCCACCACCACCTACCACCATTGTTATCTCATTCTTATATTTATTACCACTATCACCATTATCCCACTATCAGTATCAACACCCACCACCTCCATTGTCGCCCAGTACCACCCACGCCACTCATTACCATAGCCTACCACCACCTGTTGTCACGCACCATCGTTGTTAGCCATTGTCACCCACGCCTACCACCACCACCACTTATCATATTGTTGCCTAAAAGCCCGTCGTCGCCAATCACCATCATCTTCATTGCTCACCACCATAACTCACCACCGCTGCCACCACAACCGTCATCACCCCACCACCACTATTGCAACCATCGTCACCCAAAACCCACCACCACCATGACCATTGTTACCCACTGTTATCACCATCACCATATTCGTCACCACCCACCACAACCATCACCGTCTCTCATTTTCAAAACTACCACTGCTCACTCTTGCTATAATGAATGTTTAAATTTATTTATCTCTCCTCTATGTTTGTGATTTGATTTTGGGTGAGAATATAAATATGTTTATTGTTGAACATTTTTTTTATTATTCTGTGTCTTTAGGCATGTGACATAACTAATATTTTTATGTTTCATAAAATAAAAATAATTTTTAAAAAATTATTATTAATATTAAAAATAAAAAAAAATCATTTACTATTTTTGTTTTAGACCCAAAATATGTTGGGTCGCCCTTGGTTTAGGGATCCCATTCAGTCAAGAGACATATTTCGGTGCATTGCTTTATGTTTACTCGAATATTCTAATGTAACTGTTTGACTCGGTGACAAAGGGATAAGCGATGGGATTGGAATAAATTTTATCCAAGGGGTCATATTTTGCCTTTAGATAAAATACATATATTCTAAGGGCTCGTTTGGTTGCCGTATTAAAAATGGATGGATTAGATATAATAATCCAGTCTAATACAATACGGAAAGAAAAAAGACAAGATTAAATAGGGTATTGAATAATACGTAATTCTATCAAATATTTGGTAATACAAAATATAAGTGTTGGATAGTAGTTATTTAATCTAATCGGTTGTTTGGTTAGAGAATTATTTGATCGTATTAATGTTGAATTAACAAATATATCCTCAGTCAGTGTTTATTACATTGATGACAACTTGATTTTATCAGTTAGGAGGTTATAATAGTAAATATGTAGAATAATACGTTTGAATTGGATTATAATACCACCTCTCTTTGTGGTATTAAAAAACCTCTATAATATAGAACTATCGTATAAAAAATATACGATAAGTATACGATCAATATACGTTTTTGAAATTAATACGATATCAAATTTACTTACCAAACAAAGTATTAACCTCGATTAAATAAATAATAGTACAATCTAATATTTAATTCAATATTTAATCCCCTCCTAATACATCTATCAAACGAGCCCTAAATGTGATAACCAATTATATTTATTCGAGCGTTCAAGTTTTTTTCTCTTCTTATTTAAGATTTTTACAATTCATAAACTTGCATAACCTAAATCCCAAAGAATACCATGTTAAAAGTTATGGTTAGCCCAAAGGCGGAGGCAAACAAGTGTCAGGGTCTATCCTGAATTTTTTTTTACCTATATATATTTTTTAATATCTTTAATTGTGTCAACTCCGATGACTTAAAATAAACAAAATTATGTCTATGAGAAGAATAAACCTCTTGGATAATGGACTGAAATAAAAAAAGAATATATCATAAAATCTAGTCAACAATAAAAAAAGTTGGATAAAAAAAAAGAAATGTGGAGGCCGATCTCCCTATATGGACTTGTTTGGATTTAAGTCCGTCAAGGAAACTTATTTGTTATGAAGTCCGTTTTTGGCAATTTTACCATACTATCCATTCCCTTTAGAAAGTGAAATAAAATTAAAAATTAAAAACTCATAAATCTTAAGGGTGTGTTTGGGTAGTGAGTTAAGATAGGTTAAGTCCCATAAGGATAACTTAATAATGAAGTGGGACCCAAATATCCGGTGTTTGGCAACTGAAAAATGGGGGAGGATATAAATCCCGGGTCAAACTTTGACCCGGATGCTACAGTACTTTTTATCCAAGGTACATGGGTTAAATGTAACCCACCGCCTTCATGGGTTACAATCCTACTGACCAGGTTAACCATGTAAAAAGACGGTCTTACCCTCCTTCTTAGATATTTTCGTACACCTTAGGACCCTTCACTTTCGTCCAAGCAGCTCAGCTCCAAGCACCGGTTGGTGAAGACGTTCATCACAGGCGATCGTCGACTCATGCGGGGTAAGCTTCTTCTTCTCTGTCTCTTTCTCTCTCTGTGTCCCCCTAAGCTTCTTTCTCTCTCTCTCTCTCCGTAGCGAACGCGAACAGATCTGGTTCGCTGAGGTACACCCAAATCTAGCTTCATCCGTCTTTGGCCGAAGCTATAAAAATGGACGAAGCTTCTCTCTCTCTCTCTCGTCTCTTTTGCCCTCAAAATGCTGAACCCACACACATATAAATTCATGTTCTTCTCATTAGATGTAAGGGTGTATATTAAGGTTGTTTATTGATTTTCTTTGTCATTTGGTTAAATATTTGCTTTGTAGTTTCCTTTGGTTCTAGGTTCTATTTTTTTGTGGGTATTTGTTGGTTTTTGCATTTTGGGTGTTCTGATAAGTGTTGGTTGGATAGAAATGGTGACAGCTGAATCTATAGAAGGGATAACAATTTTAGGGGCTCTGCTGCAAAGGACAAAGGTAAAATCCGATTTTATTTTATTTTTTTCGTTTTAGCAATATCAACATGCTTGGGTTAAAAAATTGAATGATATTTTTTGGAATTGGACGATTGATTGTTGAAATACCTTTATGACTAAGAGTTAATTTAGTGGTTTAGAATCATTCAAGTTACCAATTTTAATTTCTAGGAATATTCATGTGGGACTTTAAGTTGTCTTACTGGAAGATAGAGAATAGGGATATTTCACTCTGTTCTTTTGGCAGAATCATCTTTTCCTACACAGAAATGTTGTCCTCATCTTGATTCTGCCACTTTTGAAAATTTGCCCAGTTATTCAATGACTTTTTTTGGAACAAGAGTTAATAATTTGAAAGATCTAATTTAGTGTGGCAATGTGATGTATATTATACATGTTTTCAGTTGTGGAAATTCAGTACTTAAGCATCTACATCAGAAATTAAATTCAATATTGCTCATTTTTCTTGCAATCATTGGATAGTTTGAAGTAAAATTATTGTTCAGACTGGCAAAGATTTAATGGTTTCCTTTGGCAGAAGAACCACAAAAATCTGTTAAAGCCAGCTGGGGGGAAAAATCATAAGAACCTGCCAAAGATTTAATAGTTTCCTTGAATTCTGCTTTGGATTGGTTGCATCCACTTGTGTTGTTCTAGTGGTCTCAAAAGGGTTAGCAACCTATTATGAGTATTTTTTCTGTTTTAACTATTCTGCAATGAGTGCTAATCTGTTTTGCTGTAATTTTGTTTTGGTGCACAACCTGGATAGGCTTTGTTCTAAATACTAAAAAATGCTCCCTCAGAGACCCATTGTTCTAACAACTACATGAGAGTCTAACTCCATTGTCTGGCAAGCTGCTTCTGCAACAGGGTTAGTCTGTGATGCCTACTACAAGGCAGAGGAAGGTAGTGATTGATCAAATGGCGAGGAGCTGAACTGTGAGGAGACTATGATGCAGGAATATAGTGTAAAATGGTTTTAAGCCATTTCTTGTATTTTTTTCAAAACAGTTTGGTTCATGTGTAGGGAGGCAAACTGCTTGGCTGATTTTTTGGCAAATTGGTCTGTCAAGCAGATTTGGTCTGCTGATTTTGATTCTGTATTTTTCCATGACTGATAAATGGGGTTTGCTTCTTGTAATTTTTTTGCATAATGAAATAGTGTTGATTTGTTTGAAAAAAAAAATAAAACAATATTATGCTATTATGTATTGACTACTCTGTGGAGTTGCCTCTGCCTTGTGAGGTTGTTGTTGCTTTGAGGAAGCTGTTGCTTTGGGGAATACTCGATCTGTTTCTACTGCTTTAGTGTTGATTTGCTGGAAATTTTGAAATGGATAGATAGCTGGAATGGAGCTTATGGACTGAATGGTTTTGCTGGTAGTTTTTTGACATTTTACTTGATAAGGTGCTTGTGCTTTATTTTTAGTTTCGTTTTATAAGGTTGTTTTGTCTTATTTGCTTCTTGTAATGTTTGCTGTTTTTTGTAAATAGATAAATATTTTTCTGTTAAAAAAAATTGTTTGGAAAAAAATATATAATTTTATTAAAAGATTTCACTTATCCTTATTTTTATATGATTTTATGTATATGTGAAAAATGTATAATTTTATTAGGCTTGGATGGGTTAACCAACCATATAGGATATGATTGATTTGGATTGGAAGGGATAAAGTCATGGGTAGAATGGTAAATTATTATAAAATTATTTGTATAATTTATGGGGCCCACTGAATTATACATTTATTTCCCAAACAAAGGTTAGGATTGGATATAATCTTGGGTTAAGGTTTTAAAGTGGATGAGTGGGTTTGAATTGGATTGGTTAGGATATAAAAAAAGATATCCTATCCTATCCAGTCCAGCTATTCAAACACACCCTAAGAATTTGACTAACATTAAAATATTTTCTTTCTCATATCTATCTATATTCATATATAAGTTTAGAGTTTGACTAAAATTAAAATTTTCCTTTCTCTTATATATATATATATATAT
>CM042193.1:17160100-17181029 GCA_023539305.1 Ilex asprella | reverse complement strand
TGAGGATACGATTGTTAAAATAATATAATATATATTTTAAATAATAATAGAGTTATAATATATTAAAAATAAAGTATATATTATAACAATATTAATAATAAGACCTAGTAAATATTAATTTATTGATTAAAATTGAACTAGATCAAAATAAAGATCTATCATTTCATCAAATATCATTACATATATTAACATTCATAGTATATAAGTTACATAACAAAAATTATATTAAAAAAACTAGAAATAACACCTCTTTTAATAGCCAACAATGGTTTTTTTTTATTTAAATTCATAACCGTGTCTTAGACGTATTCTGGCCGTGTCCGACTGGGTTCACTATTTATGACATTTCTAGCCGTGTTGACATGTGTCTGACACTGTCACGGCACCTCTCCGAAAAATATCCGTGCTTCCTAGATTACAAATTAGTGTAGTTTTATAACGATATATAATGTCTTAACATCTTTCCATTTAGACGACGTGATCATATCAATATCATCAATTAATTATTTTTAAAATAAAATAATGTTCAATATTTAATATTTTGTTTATTTTAAATATGTACATGTTATTTTTGTATTATTGTTCGAATTTTGTGTCAAATCTTACGGTTGTCGATTTGATACGATTCCCAATTCTCAAATCTAAGATTTCGATCCCCAAGATAAATCTCGATTTAATAACTATGGCTCTACTAACACTAGATTCTTTACCATTTTTATGGAATGGATTTGATGCATAGTATGTACGTACTTTGCTGTCATGCTTGGTTGTCATTTTTAGCAGCCCGAAATGCTGCCAAAGCAACTATTTTTATGTTTATACAACCTATGATTTTCCTAACTACTATCTTCATATAATATTACTTTTTAACTGTTGCTCTTTTTCCAAATGTGAAAAACCGAAATTTCAAAAGCTTATGCCTCATGCTTTGAGGCTTGTTCTTTTCGCACAGGGTTAAAATGCCTCGCCATACACTTTTGCTTTTAAAACATTGTTGGAGTGCTGCCCCACCAATATTTTTTGATCTTAGGGAAGTTATTCCTTGCATAAGATGAACTTATGTGGGACTTACCCTCATAACTTATGCATTGTTTTGGGAGGTAGTTCAGTGAGAAATTGGATGAATGACAGGTCCACCTGGATCTGGAAAAGGAACTCAGTCACCAATCATCAAGGATGAGTACTGCTTGTGCCACTTGGCAACAGGTGATATGCTGAGAGCAGCTGTTGCGGCTAAAACTCCTCTTGGGATTAAGGCTAAAGAAGCGATGGATAAGGTAAGTTCCGGTTGGTTATGCATGATGGAATTTGGATAATCACGTTTGGTCTATTTACTGATTGTTCCTCTGACAAAAAAAAATGATTGTTCCTTGGTGATATATTCAACTTTTTTAGGGAGGACTTGTTTCTGACGACTTGGTTGTTGGGATAATTGACGAGGCAATTAAGAAGCCCTCATGTCAAAAGGGATTCATACTTGATGGTTTTCCGAGGACTGTGGTCCAGGCAGAAAAGGTTGTCTTGCGTTATATTATGCATCTCTCTCTCTCTCTCTCTCTCTCTGTATGCCCATGTGTCTTCTTGGGTTCCATCTTCTCTCAGTTTCTAATCCCACCTATTTTCATTTGATTTGATACAGCTTGATGAGATGCTTCAGAAGCAGGGAACTAAAATTGATAAGGTGCTCAACTTTGCAATTGATGATGCTATCTTGGAGGAGAGAATTACTGGCCGTTGGATCCACCCTTCAAGTGGTAGGTCTTACCACATGAAATTTGCACCTCCCAAAGTTCCTGGTGCCGATGATGTAAGTTGATTTCTATTGCATTCCTTTAAATTGTTTCAGTTGCAAATATTTCGATTTGTTCAGTTCTGAGTTGCCTGGTGATTTCATATTAGAACTATTTACTTTGACCTTCATGATTTGTCATTTTATATGCTTGGAGTAAAACAAATCTGGCAGTGTGATGACTCATGACTAGTGACTGAGATATGATATTTGTTTTTCTCTTATGCTGAAAGTTTGGAACACAACAGGTGAAAGCTATAGCTTCACCAAGCATTTGATATGGTTCAAATCCAGATGGCATCAATTTAATCATGAGGAAGATGCCAATGAATAATACAATCATGAGGATTAAAATAGCCAAAATTAGTAGATCCTAGAAGAAAGTGGTTGCATGCTTTCCCTTTAGGTTGTTAAGACCTTGCTAGAAGTTTGCTTTATAAACTCTTTAAATTGATGAACTATTGTCTGATCCCATGACTTTTTACTTTGGTCATCGAAATGTCTTATTAGATAATTGATTAAGGACCGTCAATGGTATATACTGGACACTTGAAGCATCAAGTTTATTACTGGGCAAAACTAGAAAATGTGGGTGGTTTCAATGGTCCACAAGCAGATTGGCCTATACAGATGCATATTCTTTATATATGTCTGCACCACTTGAAGTAGCAATTCTCGTATACAGTTTTATGTGATCTACAAGAGTACCAAAACATGTAAGACTGAATTTTTAAGCTAGGGCTGGATTCATTTTGATGCATTTATTGTTTTATTCCTTTCACCTGAAGGTTACTGGAGAGCCTTTAATTCAGCGAAGGGACGACACCGCCGAAGTCCTCAAGTCAAGGCTGGAGGCATTTCACCGGCAAACTAAACCGGTAGGTGTTTATCATTTGATCAAGTTCATCCTGTTGAATAGAGTTTCGTAATGATACTCAACTTATGTAATACTTGTGTAGTTCCTGTTTGGAACCATATGACAGATCTTTAAGGTTGATGGGAGTAGATATTCACAAATTTTTACATTTTGTTATTACTCTGTCTCATGATACTTTTTTCTCTTAGTACTCCACAATAAGCATTGACACATATCTCTCAGTATCAGATTTGCTGCATATCTATTTGATGGAGCTCAGTATGTTGATTTTTGAGATCACTTGTGTGATTATGCTTAGCATATTTTATAAAAAGGGAATTTGTTGTTTTGTGCTGGTGTTGGATGTTTGATTTCAAAGACTATGTTCCTTTGTACGGGGTGAAATAATGTATTGTGTCTAGTGCACAATAAATAGAGGGTGGTAGGCATGTAGAAATTAGAATGACATCTCTTGCAGTGGTTAATTTCCATTGTGGCACTTACAAGCCATTTGGCTTTTAAGATGAAAGAACCGGTGGTCCAGAGACTTATTTCAACTGGGTAAAAGACTTTCATTCTAGCTTTTTCATAGTGTCAAAAAAGAGAAGCGGTGCTCTAGGCATACACATAATGATGTCTTAATCGTTTTTCATCGAACATGACTTGCTGCGTAATGTAGGGATGGTAGCTAAATTAATAATTAATTATCTCATGATCGACAGTCAATCCTCTTTTGTATATCAGTCTAGGTTCAAATCCTGTAGATGCTTTTGAGCAGCAGCCATGTCGCTGCTGCCTCTTTACCATACAGGCGCACATTCAGCTGAATATTGCCCATCCGAAGTGTACGTCTGTGGAATAAAACTTCAGTGTTGAATTCAAAACACTTCAGAAATTATTTTTGCCATATTTAACTTTTTAGAGTCCTTTCAGACGCACATTGCCCCGATCTCCCTGCACCCACATATACAGGTATTCAATTCAATCAAATACTTTCTTCTGGTTCATCATATTCATAACTGGGAATGATGGGGCATCAATAAGGCTTCATTAGCAAATCCCAGGCATTGAAGGTGGTTCTTATAAAGTCTTGTATGTGGTTGCTTTTGCATTTGTAGGCATATTACTTGGCATATATATTGATGATCTTATAATGAATGCTGTGACATGTAAATATTACTCTAGTTAAATGCAACATGTACCCTCCTCTGTCTCTGAGAAGAGTTGAAAGTTGAGAATCATTTTATGGTTGCTTGAGATGATAGTATACCTGAAAATTTAAAGGCACATCTGTATTGTAGCTGACCCAAGTATTTCTATCTAAAATAAAGATCAGTCTTCCATACTCTATTCTGTGTATTTATCTACAATTGCTCTTCAAATGTGGTTCATTTAGTTATTTTCTTGATTCTAAACCAGCATTCTATATGTTATAAATGCAGGTCGTAGATTATTATGCCAAGAAGGGTGTCGTTGCACAGCTTCATGCAGAGAAACCTCCAAAAGAGGTCACAAATGAGGTTCAGAAGGTTCTGTCTTCCTAAGATGGATTCCAGTCTTTTTCAAACTCAATATTTTTAAAGCCATTCCAATGGCCTTTGACTCATCTGTAATCCGATACATTGTCGGATCGGCTGATCTATTAGTTTTTCCTTCCTACCATTTTTGTTTTCAACTGCGAGATCCTGCCTTTTGTGCGAGTTCTTGAAGGACCATTGAAATTGTACCACAATAAAAGTCTCCAATCAATGTGAGAATTTTTGTAATAAAATTTGAAGAATAATTTTTATGTGAGCTACTTGCCAACAAAAAAACTTTTATGTGAGCTGCTTTTCCCTTGGTAAATTGTGGTGGTTAGGTACAATCTGTGTTGGTGTCGTTGGTCAGGTTATAGTCAGAAAACACCAAGTCAAAGATCAGTGTGAATGTTCTTGGATGTGCCTGTGCACCTGACTATCCACTGCAGATCTTAATATTTGCTGTCTTAAAATTAGTTTTCAGCAGGCCCTGGCTTTTGCCGCTGTGTGACGGAGAAAGGTGAAGGATCATAGTCGTTGAGGGTCTCTTGGTTACTCCATGACCTCTTGTTGGAATTGAAATTCACATCGGAAAGACAATTTTTGAACAGGTCTAATTTGAAATGCTGTTGGTAAACCTTTCGTTACTACTGTTGTGACAGTTTTTATACCATACGAACCACATTGGGTTCAAATGAGCTTTTGTGAGTTACAGTAATTACAAGCTTAGCCAGCATTGGTACCATAATGACTTGGCTTTGAGGCATTGTTTCTTGTGGACAATGAATGTTACCTTAAATTGATTTTTTAGTCTTCACGAGTTACTCTCCCACATCTAGTCGCATTGCGCCAATATGTCGGAGAGTAACTTTGTTTCTTACCCTTATTGTGATGTAAAGGATCTAGTAGGTTACGTAGTTTTTGCAATCTTTTCTTCCATTCAGATTTTTTATGCTCTTAATGTTTTGGGTACCCCTACAAATCTCAAATATGCCGAGTATCATACAATGTTCTTCTGTGAAAACCATGTTCTGAAAGAAGAGGTATGCGCTAGCTCCCTGTAAAACCAATGTCCATAGTCGATACAGTGTTTGGACAAATTAGCATGTAATGACCACCGAGTAGGTCCAGTGGTGGTACCGGCCTTACTCTTCACTTAGAGATTGGGAGTTTGAGTCCTGGAGTCCCCATTGGGACTTGGTGGTTGGCCGCTATGCTAGCCTAGCTAGGTCTAGTCCCGAGAGGTGTTCCAGGCGCGGTTAGGGGCCTTATGACCCCACTGGCGAGGGTCTAACGGGATAGTCACTGGGCGCTCTTCCTTGCCTCCATCCCTTTTTTATTTATCAAAAAAAAATTAGCATGTAATGTGCCACAAGAAACATCCTCTCAATTTTATCAAGTTGGGGATAGTTCGTCCCCTTGGAACTGCCTCAAAGCGATCACGAGCGAAGATGAGCTCTTGAGATTATTGACCGTAGTGGTTGGATAGAAACTGTCAACTGTATCCAACTCTTCAATTTTTGGCCCCAAATTCTTTGCAATATTCTATTCTTGTAGAAGCCACCGCTTCGGATCCTGCTCTTCTACAATTTTTGGCCCCAAATTTTTTGCAAATGCTTTGGATCATTCCATTCGTGTACAAGCCACCACTTCGTATAGAAATAAAGATATCCCTATTATAAGACCCAATTTTAAGCTTCACTTAAATGGCTATCAGCCGGCTACATAATTACTGCAAATTACAACCAACGAAGTCTGCTGGCTAAAATCTGCATTAAATCCTTGTAGACGCTGACATTCTCCAAGCTGAAGATAATGGCCTACAACTAACAAGCAGCAACCCAACAAATTTAAGCTAACATTGTTAGGGGTCCACAACTCCGTAGAGTCGGAACCCTCCAAAAATTGGCGTATGCCGCTTGCAGCGACGAACACACGGTATTCTTTAGTAAAAGGCGAAAGAATAGTTCGCTTTGTGTTCACCGCGCGGCTGCGTGATTGAGGAAGGGACTTCCTTGTCGTTTTTATAGCTGCTGCTTTGCTTCCCTGCTTTTCTTTTCTATCGATGTGGGATTGCCAACAACACTTCGAAGTGCGCCGTTGCTTGGTATCCATTTACCCTAACAACTCCGCGTGCCAGTAAATCTAACAAGCTAGAGAAAATCTGAGCTGGTACCAGTGAGATCAGTCACGTGAGTGTACATGGGATTGTTCAAACCAAGGTACTTTTTCGGATTTGTAGTAACAAATATAGATGTAAAATCTTAATAAAATAAAAAAGAACAAATAATCTAAAAATATACTTATATATACACACATATAAATTCTAAATAAAAAAATACTAAACTTGATAAAGATATTAGAACATACAAAAAATAATAAAAATTCATATAGCAATCATGAAATCAAACACAGAATTAAATAGAGAAGTAATACTAACATATATCTCACTAAAAAAAAATATATTGAAAAAAATATTTTTGTGAGTATATGAGAAGAGATAGAGAATAAAACCTTATTTAAGACAAAATATAAAGTGAATTTATGTTAGTAAAATAATTACAATTGATTAGAATATAAGACTTTGATCGTGCATTCACTCTCCTTAAGGAAATTATGTCTCCACTATGTTGTTGCGGGATTTATGGTAGATTCATCTAGGATTAACAAAGTCAAACAAAATTTTAGATAACAAACTCTTAAATTCTCCTCAAGAACATAATAGAAAAACGTTTTTTTGTATGTCTTTTCATTGAAGGTTATGTACAAGTATTATAATACCTTAAAGATGTAAAGAGTAGACACAATTCTTGGGCTAAAGAGATGTATAGATAAGACATAACTCTTAGGCTAAATAGATGTATAGAGGAGACACAATTCTTGGGCCAAGAACTAATTAATTAATGTAAAAATAATTAATTGTTTATGAGCTTCAAGTCTGAGATATAAAATAATTAATTTCGGCACAAGCTTCAAGCCCAAGATGCCCATCTTTTGACTCTAAATAATATTTTATTTAAAGTCTATTCAAGACCTATTGATTTGAAATATTTGGAGCTTCCCTCCAAATCTCTCCACCATCCAAACTTATAAAATTTGGTGTATTCCTTCTTTTAAGCTCTTACACTTCCTTTCTATTTTTTCAATATAAGATACATTACTAGCTATTTTTAACAATTAACTTATTAAAAATGTTGTATGTTGCATGAGTGAGTTTAGTTACTAATACAGTGAGTATAAAATGGGTGAAGTTTGATAATGAAAAATTAAATGGGGTGGAATAACTCAACCCATAATTTTTAACACGGGAAAAATCATAATTGGTTCTGAGTTTTATCTTCGATTTTAATTTGGTTCGTAAATATTCAATTGGTATGTCAATAATTCTGAATATGGATCTATTTTGGTGATATTGTGTATCATTTTTCCACTTACTTTGGACTTTAACAAAAATTCAATAAAAAATATATATAATTCATTGGCAATTTCCTTTTTTTTGTAATAACTAAAAACAAGTCCTTAGGCTTATGCCCCATTTTCATGGCTCCAAACCTAACAAAAATAGGTGGCATCAATTATCAAATATGAATTTCGAAACAATAATTAGATGAAAAATGAGGTTGAATATGTTCTTTTAGACAATCATGCTTAGATTTGTCAATAATGTTACGGTTTGGGTGATTGGTTTTGAGGTGGATGAATCACCCATTTTTATAACGTCTCTTTCAATTTTTGGTTTATTTCATATTCTCTAAAACTACTTTTTTTTTAATAAAAAATTTGTGAAAGAGAAACTATATTCAAAACTAAAACTTCAAAAATAACTCAAGTGATAATAGAGATGAGTTATAAATTCAGATGTCTTGAGTTTAAATCTTGACAATCCTTTTAAGTCAGACCATGAGAAATTTTATGCCTCATGAATACCCTAGTCTCGACATGAATAGTCTATTTTTGACCAGATCAGGAAATGATTATTCGAAATGTGTGCAAGTTAAGTCATATTCCTAAATATTGAACAAAAAAACTAAAATTGGCAGATCTGTGTAGGGATGTCAATGGACCGAAGCGGGGGCGGGGGGTGTAGTCTTCATCCCCGTACCCGCTTAAAAAAAATTCGTCCATCCCCGGTCCACCCCCGTTAGCGGGTATAATTTTCATCCCCGTCCCCGTCCGCGGGTAAATTTTTAATCCTCGTCCCAGTCCCCGCTTCCCCCATACCCGCCTAAGCCCAAGCTAATTAAATCCAATATTTTAAATAATCCAACAACATTCTAAATAATCTAACACAACATAATATAACATAACATATTTGAATAAAACACAAACAATAAATGTCCAAAATACTACTTCAAAATACTATATATTTGAAGAAAAAAAAAAACAAATGTCTAAAACAACATAATGGTGATAAAATCATCTCAATCAACTCAATATATATTTTTATTTATTTATTTTTTTGCGGGTAACGGGGAGGGGGCGGGGGTAAGGGTAAGTCCATCCCCACCTCCATCCCTGCACGGGTTTATACGGGTATCCCTGTATACGTTCACCGTCCAATACGTATAGTCCATCTCCAGTCCAAACGGAGCAAGTTTGAACGAATACCCGTCCTTCCCCGATCCATTGACATCCCTAGATCTGTGCTTGGTAGTGTGGGTTGGGGTTGGGTTGGGGATGGGGGTGGGCTTGGGGTATATGGATCTGTGCTTGGTGACATGTATGCCCACATCTACAAGTACGAATATGGCAGACAAATTTAAGTGGAAGTATGGCATCACATCCATTGTTTTGCACACTTTTTTGTCATACTTAAACAGAAGGTGAGGTAAAATCGAATGGACAGAGCACAATTTAATAATCACCAACTGAGGTGGAAGTTGTCAAACCCAATGAAGAAGGAGACAATGGCGATCAGTTGAGATGCCTTCAACTCTCATTTAACCAATTATTTCAACCCCATGTGCCAGAGCTTCATTTGTTTGAACGTTATCTTTTGCTTTGTTATGTGTGTTGGTTCTCAACCCTAATGCACAGTCTCATTCTTTTTTTTTTTTTTAGAGCAATACTAAATATTTTGTAATTCAAATTTGTAAGTAAAAGGATCATTGAATCAGTGAGTCTCATTTTAAAAAATTGATAAGATTCACTCATCCAATGATCCCTCTTTATTTGTAATTCAAATATATACACACTTCAATTAATTTCCTCCTTGGTTCAATCAAAGACATACCATTAACATTGAGACTAGAGTATTATTGAGAGATAGATTCCTCATGGTCTGACTTTAAGAGGTTACTAAAATTTAAACTCAAGATGCTTAAATTTATAGTTTGTCATTGTTACTACTTAAGTTATGCCTTGAGGTTGTCTCATTCTTTCTTGCGCATAGGTTATGAGATTTTTCTATTGAAATAAAAATTTCGATGAATATTCAAAAGAAGTTGCAGAATTAATTATATTTTTCTAAAGTAGTATGGATTCGTAAGACTACTAATAAAGTAGTGTATCATTTTGTTAGACAGATACTTTTCTTAGTAATTTGATTTGATAAAGGTGCAAGCACCTAATTTTAGAATGTTCCTTCTTTTATTAGACTAGGGGTAACCATGTCTAAAAGTACAGTATAATGTGAATGATTTTGAGATAAATATTGGTGGTCGTTTAATGAGTTTATTTGAGACCGTTGAATAAGCTTATTGAAGTTTGTCATGTTTTATATTATAGATATTCCTAATTAATAAATCTAATTTTTCTCTCTAAAAAAGAAAAGAAAGAACCAATTTTTTAAATTTTCCAATTTTAGCATTGGTTTCTTTAAATCACAAATGATTTTTTTCGCTTATTTTTTGTATTTTTTATTATTAATAAAAAGCCCACGAGAAATTTGTTGAATGCTATGTGCTTTATTGCAAAATGGGAGGTTAATATGATCAAATTTTGTCAATCTCTTGATTTATTCTTAGTCATTACATGGCACGAATGAGATAGAAGAGAGCAAATCACAAATCCCCCAACAAGTAATATCCACTCAATTAATCAGACAATTTCTCAATATCATATAACAACATGAGAAATTCTATAACAAATACCAATATGATATATACTTAATTACCTATCTATTTCGTTTTGAAGTAAGGAGGTAGTAGTTACAATTAGAGGTGTCAAACGTGTCAAGTCAAACGGTTACGTGTCGGGTTAAACGGATGACGAGTGAAAAATATGTAAACCCATACACGACAAGTTTAATAAATGGGTAAAAAATCGAAACACAAACCGTTTAATAAACGGATAACACGACACGACTCGTTTAACACGTCTAATTTTAAACGAGTCAGATTGAGTTGAGTCGGGTTAACATGATAAACCACTCGTTTGACCCATTTACCTGTTTACCACCCGTTTAACTCATTTACTTGTTTACCACACGTTTGACTCATTTAACTCGATAAGCCACCAATTTAACCATTTACCTATTTGTTTAAAAATGATATATAAGTTTATAAAACTAATACAAATAAATGTGATATTTAGAGATATCATACCACACTATATTATAAAGTACAAACTATAATATAAAATATTCAAATTTTACCAACAATCATATTACAAATTATAAATACAATCCGAAATAACAATCATATTACAATCCACAATCTCAACAACCACAAATTTCATAATTCACAAAAATCCGTGAAAGATATCAAATTTCCACCTCCACGACAACAGATAGATTCTATAACCAAATTTTCATGGCCTACACAAATTAAAATGAATTAGTATAATGAGAAAAATAACACTAGATTAAACTATCTATATTTTCATTTACTCACTAATCAAAGGTACCGATTAACTTGGGAGTTAACAAAAACAATTAAATTTAAAATATGTGAATTTACAATTCATCTCCAAATTTAATGTTGGGATGTTAGTGTAATATTAGAAATAATAATGAAGAAATGTTAGTGTAATATCATGTAAGAGCTAGATTAGTCGTGTTTAATTATTGGAGAATTTTTATTCATATCCCTTGTAAATAAGCTTAATTTCAGTGATACTTCCTCTTGATTCTGAAATTTCACTACATTTCCTTCTAGTTTATATGTTCACTTCAATCATACATTTTACCGTAAATCACCGTTGCTGAAAAAATTAAAAGTGTTGATGACATGCAATTCTTTTTCTTAAAATACTTATACTATCCTTTTATACTTTGTGTCACCATTCAATCGTCTTCTTTGTCTCCAATTTTTATAGTACCCAAATTGAGACCTCTTTGACCACAAGCATCACCACCACAGTTGCATCCCAAATTCATCACAATTTTATCCCAAAATTCCAAATTCATCACAACTTCACTTACAAAAAAGTATAGTTTTGGGTTTAAGATGAAATTACAAAATTTAGGAGCAAATAAATTCTGATTACCACTACGCACAACCCTCACCTCACACCTGCACAAAGTACTCTCATCACTATGCACCACCCCACCCATGCCCACCACTTCCAATTGACCTTCATCTCCACTCAAACCGAACTATCGTACAACACCACCACTTCGGCACCACCGCAGACCACTTGAAACAAATACATATCATTCACACCCCTACACACAGACATACACCCACCATCACCGTCATCGCCACCCAATGCCAACATTGGTTTGATAAAGTTAAATGTTAAATTAATAAAATTTAATATTCTATTTAATATAATTAAATTTTAATTTGATAAAATTGAATGTCAATTTAGTATTGATTTAATAAAATTAAATATTAATTTAGTGTTAAATTAAAGAAATAATATTAATTTGATGAAATAAAATATTAAATTAATGTATCTGAATGTTAATTTGATTAAATTAAGTATCAATTTTATGTTGATTTGATGATAGTAAAACGTTAATTTAGTTTAAATTAAAAAAATGATATTAATTTAATCAAATTAAATATTAAATTAATGAACCTGAAGGTTAATATAATATAACTAAAAAAGAGTGCAGTGAAATTTTCAGAATCGAGATGGAGTATTGTTAAAGTTAGGCTTATTTACAAGGAGTGAAATTGAGATTTACCATATAAAATACTAAGAGATGTTTTTGTACAACAATGTTTGGTGTTAACTCTGTAAATCGACAATATTTGACGAGGTATATCAGTGAAATTTCAAAATCGAAAATGAATGTCATTGAATATAAATCTAACTACAAGGAATGCGAATGAAATTTTCCCTTAATTATACTTTGATTTTTCAATTTATTATGGTGCAAATCAAACGAGAATAAAAATGTCTTTATTTAATATCGACTTAGGATCATAACTAATTTTAAATATTTTGTTCAATATCAACTCTTGATAATACTTTTTTTTTTTGGGTTTAAAAACTTTGTTCGGGTCAGGTTCCAAACATTCCGACTAATGAGTGAGATTATTTACGTTGATATTAAAATATTATTATCCGTTTAATAATTTTAAAAAATTATTAAAATTTTAATCCACCTAATTCCAAAAAATTATCAAATATATGATTTAGCATTTGTCCTTGTTACTCAACCGTCACGCCCAAAAGCACATGACATCCATTGAAGTCTTTCCATTTCCATTTCCATTTTTCATCCATAACAACAAGAACTCCCTCTTCTCTCTCCAGCGACCTTACCAGTTCTTCAGCTCACTCCTCCGCTTCATATAGTTCCACTGGTGAGTGTTCGCACCATATCATCATAAATTTTTTCTCTTGAATCTCAATAATGCATACTGGAAAACACAGACTTTAAGCATGACGACTCATACATAGCACTTAGCAATCGTAAAAACTTTCATCCGGCCATTGTTGTTCTTTTCTCGGTTCCAGATTTCAAAACGTTTCAAGAATATGATCGTCCCTATTAGATCACAAATATTCATGTATTTTTTTTTCTATAATTTGAAACGATGTACTATAAACTCAATTAAAGTGTGTGTGTGTGTGTGTGTGGTGCTGTTGTCGTTTACTTTTGTTCTTGATTGGTGTGGTGATGGTGGCAGCGAGCTCAGAGGAGAATCGAAAAATGAAGTTGACTCCGAGAGAGGTGGAAAAACTGATGCTCCACAACGCTGGATTCCTAGCACAGAAGCGTCTGGCTCGTGGCCAAAGGCTCAATCATCCTGAAGCCGTAGCACTTATAGCAACACAAGTATTTAAATTTTTTAGGCCTTTTCTTTGTCCTCTTCTTCCATAAGTTCCATTAATTTTAGCGAAAGTGATTTGTTTTTAAATCAAGTGGTTATTTGGCGAGCTTATGTGCATATAAGGATTTGATATGGTGGTAGCAATAGTAGAAAAGAAAAAGTGTAATTATATACTTCTTGAATTGAGGCTTTGTTGAGTTTAAGTTTCACACCTATAAATCCTACACTACATATTTGCTCTTTTATCAAATTCATGTATAAGACGTGATATTGAAACTTAAGCTTGCTATCTGTTTGTGTAATTTTTTTGTCATTCATAGATTTTGGAGTTTGTGCGTGATGGTGAGAAATCTGTGGCAGAACTAATGGACATTGGTAAACAATTCTTAGGAAGGTACCATTTGTTTCATTATCAAATTCCTTCATTTGTTTTTATATAGTGTAATTTAAAATTAACTGGGGATAAGGATTATATAACGTTAAGTTGGGATGTAAAGAAATTATATTGTGATGCCTAAAGGGAATTTTTTTTTTGAGTTTTAAAATGTTTGATTTGATCTAAAGGATGCTTTTTATGAACAGTTTGAAAGGTTCAGTTGAGCATGAGAATGTGAATGTGTGATGGTTCAACAATAAATGTTCTCATACATGAGATAAGAAAGACAGTCTTGCTTGATGGACCTTTAGGCTCCACTTAGAGATATTAGCATCACTGGGTATAGCTAGGTTTGTCAAAGTTAGCATACCAGGGTATTGATAAAGTTACTTTTAGAAATGAATGAATGTTGTAGTATATTGCCTTGAAAGTTCCAGAAAGTGTAAACCATACCTTCCTAAAAAGTTTCATGATTTCTGTGAATGACCAATATGGAAACCCCTTACAGGGAAATCTTTGATGAAAGGTTTTCTTGTAATTGACGTGGCGAAGGACCCAATACTTTGGTATTACTGAACTTCTGTAAACTATTATACGATGATATTTCCTTCAAAGTTGTTTACATATGATAAGTACAGATACTGCAATTATTTTGCTTTTTAACAGGGGACAAGTACTTCCTGCTGTTCCATACCTTTTGAATACTGTGCAGGTACTAAACTTCGTTGAAATTATTTAAGTATAAACATGTTTAATGGTAGCCCTTAGCATATATGAAATCTCTTTATTATTATTATTCTTTTTTTTTGGGGGGGATGTTCCTAGTTAAAAAATCACTTTTATTGAAGTTGTTGTATTGACTGCTTCACAATGTTATCATTGCCTATTTGCCCCACTTCATTTTTTTGCTTAACCATCATTTTTCTCGTTAGTTAATTGATAGATTGGCTTTTGAAAAAAATAAAAGCTTCTTGCTTTCTGATGCAAACTTCCAACATTTCGTATTCATTTCCTTTTCTTTTAGTTCACCATAGTTAGGTTTCTATTTAGTATTTATCTTCTTTGTGGGAATCTTTTAACTTTTTTGGCTTCCCCTTTATGTGAGAATGAGCTGCTGATTCTACGTTTAGGTTGAGGGGACCTTTCCTGACGGGACAAAGTTAATCACCATCCACGATCCAATTGCTAGTGAAAATGGAAATCTAGAGCTAGCTTTATATGGTTCTTTTCTCCCAGGTAGGATGCTGTATTTTTGAGCTGTGTTTTAGGGAAATTTGTTTATTATGTTTGGTAAGCACAAGCATATGAAAATTTTACTATTGTTTGCTTCCCACTTAATCTGTTGTCAAGGCATTTCGTGTCCTGAGCTTTAGGCGAGTTTTGGCAAGTTCATTCTCTGCACTTGATTGCAATAGCTGCCTCCTGACATTCATCTTGCAGCGCCATATGAGGCTTTAGGTGAGCTTAAGTAAGCCATGGTTAGCACATTAAATTGTCCCTGTTGTTGTGAAACTCGAAAACTTACTGGCAGCTTGAAAAATGCACTAACCACAGTCAGTCTTCTACAGTAAGGGTGCATTGGATAAAAGATTGCATCAACTAAATGCAGTGAGATTTGAGAGGCAACTTTGTCTACATTTCTGCATGATTCAGACCATCATGCTGCTCTTTGTGTCAATATTCAAGATGCCATGGATTTGGATGGAAACTGGCTGCAGACAACATTGACAGTTGATTTGAGTAGCATGGGATTGGATAAGAATTTAACAGTTAATGCAAACAGAGTTTAAAGTTGATTGTAATCAAGTCAATAACTGCTTTGTTTATATCAGCTATCTCACCGTGCAATTGTTAGTTTTATTTCAAGTATCTGTCAATTTATGGAAGCCCCTTTAGCTTTAAATGGATTTTTAGGCCCATCTGTGAGAAACCCGTTGGGGCACTAAGGAGCTGTATTGTTTTTGAGTCACAACCTTCATCAGAAGGACTTGCAGAATTTGAGCAAGAGGTTGCATTGACTATACTCACAGCTTCCCACCACTTGAGTACAACTTTCCTTGACAAAAATGTTTTCTCCCTGAATTTTGCACTTAATTTTTTTTATGTCCTAGCTTCATTTGTTGCTTTTCATTCTGGAGATTATTTTCTATATTTTTGTGATGTTAGATTGTTGGTGCATTATGCACACTAGTTTTCTTATGATAATCATTGGGCGAGACGCATTATATATATGTTGGTTCCACTTTTTCTAAAAGGCATTGATGAACGTTTGTTGTGCAGTTCCTTCACTAGATAAGTTTCCCATAGTAGAGGATGATCAAATTCCTGGTGAACTGAGCTGTAAAGGTGGATGTGTCATGCTTAATTGTGGAAGGAAGGCAGTGATCCTTAAAGTCACTAATACTGGAGACAGGCCAATACAGGTGGTTACCTTTTATATGATTTCTGATTTTGTTTTATCATCACTGCTTATACTTGCTGCATTATTTGTGTTGATTAGCACGTTTGTGGTGTATGCTTATTTGTGATTAAGTTGTTATGTTTTACATGCAGCACCAAGGTTGTGCCGATAAATAGAGTTTTTTTCTTTTGGAAATATTGAACTCTGGGATGAGTGACAAATATGCTTTGTACATTCTTAATTGGTTGGTAGGAAGATGAAATTTTATTTGTTCAGATAATTTTTATGCTCCCAAAGTTATTATTCTAGTCTTCTTTAGGTCATTGAGATAATGCACTGACAATTCATAACATGGAGAGCTCTGCTACTGATATGAAAGTTTATGGTATTTCCTCTGGTTGAGTTTTTCCTTCTCATCCCTTGCAGGTTACACATCTCATGTTATAAAAGACATTAAATTGTTCTGATGTATACATTTAGTTTCTTTCATGTTAATCAAAATACTATGATGTTTCTGTTTAAAATTTGATCTAATTAACATCTTGTCTCCTTTGTGCAACATTAATCGTCTGTAAAGTGATGACAATCATAAAATCATTCAGGTTGGCAGCCATTATCCCTTTATTGAGGTGAACCCTTACTTGGTTTTTGATCGAAGGAAAGCATATGGCATGCGGTTGAATATACCAGCAGGGACAGCTACACGTTTCGAGGTAGGACCTTTTGACCTCATTGAAATTAAGTTTGCAGTGTACCTAAGGTCCTAAACTATATTTTTATAATTTATATTAGAATCTAAAATAGAAATGCGTGATCTTCTGTTTCTTTTAATGTACAAATTTACCATATAAGGGTGATACATAAAACAACTGTTCAGGACATTGTAAGCACTAGAGAAGGATAGGTGGAACAGTAACTTGCTGTTGGAGTTCTGTGTGACGGCTGTTCACCTCTCAAAAAGTAATGAGGGTAGCACCAATCAAAGGCATGATTTGTTGAACTTGTCTAAAGCTCAATTGGTGGTGTGCAATAAGGACCTTTGGCTATGTGAGTGGGGAATATGTGGTTAGGTTCTCTAAGAATAAGGTGAATGCCAAAGAAACTTGGTTGAGTCTGTGAGAACAGAAATAATGCTCCATGATTCAATGAGATTTTTGCTATATTCCACTTTAGTGTTCCTTTTGTATCCTTTTTCAAATTAGTGTATCTTTACCTCATCATATTGTATTTGAGTAATCTGGTTCTTGGAACATCTATTACTTCATGAACAGATCTTTAATATGCCCCCCTTGCCTGCTTTGATCTGTGAAACTATACCTATATGTCTTTTACTTTGCTAGCCAGGGGACACAAAAAGTGTGACTCTTGTGAAAATTGGGGGTAGGCAAGTTATCAGAGGAGGAAGCAGCATTGCTGATGGTCCTTTTGATCATGGCAATATCAGAATATTAATGGAAGCTGTGCAAGCAAGAGGATTTGGGCATTCTGAAGAAATAAGTGCCAGGTCTAAAAGATCAGCCAACCAATTCTGTATTACCTTTGTTCATGTTGCTTTAGTGTCCCTTATGAAGTTTTGTAGTTCTGCCCTGCCAATATGGTTATAGATAATGGTGCTTTATTTTGAAACAAATTTTGCAGTGAAGGTGCTATCCAAGAAGGATCTGCTTTTACGAATTCAATTTCTCGTGAAGCCTATGCTAACATGTATGGTCCTACCACCGGAGACAAAGTTCGGCTTGGTGATACCGACTTGTTTGCAGAAATTGAAAGAGACTTTGCTGTTTATGGTGATGAGTGCATATTCGGAGGTGGAAAAGTTTTGAGGGATGGAATGGGACAGGCTTGTGGGTGTCTACCAGCTCATTGTCTGGACACTGTTATCACAAATGCTGTGATCATTGATTATACGGGAATTTTCAAGGCAGATATTGGTATTAGAGAAGGTCTTATTGTTTTCCTTGGGAAAGCAGGCAACCCAGATATCATGGATGGTGTATCACATGACAAAATAATTGGTGTGAGTTCAGTTTCATTTCCAGGCAACAGTGGTGGGGTTATGATCAACCACTGGGCTGACACTCTAGGTTTCCTCTTTTTCAAATAGGTTAACACTGAAGTCATTGCGGGAGAAGGAATGATCGTTACTGCAGGGGGAATAGACTGTCATGTGCACTTCATATGCCCTCAACTGGCTTATGAGTCGATATCAAGCGGTGAGATTTCTACTTGACTCAGGAATAACGTACTGGGGAACTATTTGGTGACAGGTTATCTAGTCTGGTACATCAAGATGCTAGAAACAAATGACAAATGTATTGTTTGCATTCATATCTAGACACTTTCTTTGGCACATTGTCTTTTAGTTATAATGGATCTATTGAGTCAGCGAATTGCATGTCACCTCCTAAAGTTGGAGTCTAAGAAGCATGGATATGAACTCGGGATACGAACGTGACATGACTTGGGCATGCTAACACATAAAATGCTAAAAATGTAAGGAATGGGCACAGTGAGTACATGCTTAAAATTTGATGCAATTGATTTGCAAACAAAATCTTATATCAATTGTGTGTTTTAACTTATGATTATGAGTTGTAATTCAAAAATCACCCATCTTGTATATACAATGCATAAAAGAATTCATAAATTATTATGTTACATATAATCTGGCAACTCCCTTCCTTTAAATCTGACCTTCAAGTCCTAACCAAAAATGCGAAGTTGGTGAAACCTAAGCATAGCTATGTCACGTGAAGGGAAGAACTTATGCCTCCTCTTTTAGACACCTTCTCCAATTATTCCCTGGAGCACAAGAGTTGGGGTAAACCATGTCAGCTGGATAGCTATAGTAAAGAGTTTAGAATGCATTCTTCAGAGCGGGCCCCTCTTCCTTGGGAGTCGCAATGTCAATTCCCTTGATCAACGGCCATATTTTTAGCACAAACACACTGACCTTTGCTATGGACCTTAAATGCAATTACTTTTAAAAAATTGTACTTTTCTTTGTGCTTTGATGAAGTTATATTTTGACCTTCGAGTTTAGTTAATCATATGTTGCTGAGTGTTCAAGTCTTCAAGAAGTTCGGCCATATGCCCAAATCATGATTTTATTGTTTAACGTGGACAAAACCAAAGGGGAGTCTTAGTGTCTGAGAAATGGCAGTGTCCGACATGGATATGTGGCCTTTTTTAGGATTGGCCAATGTGCTGGAAAGATTATAGTTCTTAGTGCTGGAAAGTAGTGCCTTATGTTGAGTAAAACTCTTGTAAACGCTTCCAGACATCATTCTATAGTAAATGAAGCCTTGTATTGGGAGTAGTTGCTTTTGGTGAAATGTGTATAGTGATCCAAGGGGTTTGCTTCATTTATTTGTGTTCTACAAAAGAAGTATCTAAGCATGAAACCTTGGGCCCAAACCATCATTCGCGATCGTAACAAAGGCTGCAGCTTGAGGCAGATGAATACACATGACAAGCACACTCATCGACCAACACTCTGGTTGCATATATGTAAAGTTGCCTTCTTGCTGGTTATTTTTCAAAATCAAGAACATATACCTTTTGAACCAATCGGATGACACCGCCTATCTAGGTTCTATTTGGGGTCAATGTCCGTAGTGCTTCCCATTCAGTTATTGACATATAACCAGAATGTAACAGCAACATGTTAAGATTTACTGAAGGCTAATTTATGAGGCTAACAAAACCTAAATCTTAAATCTTTCAGCTTATTTTAAGGAGCTGTTCTTATTGTACAAATTTGTGGAAATGGTGGCAAATGGAAAATATAAGGTAACTGATAGGAGGTTGTTGAACTTGTGCCAGTATATTAGAAAGCTACTAGATCTCTGCTTTGCCTGCTTCTCCCATCCCTGTTCTAGAACTTTACTGCATACCCTTGATTTGGACAACTTAGTCTTCAATTCTGTTTCACACGATCAATTTCCAAAACCACACTGATGGCCAGAAACAGGAGGATGGTTGCATTAGGCAGCTTGATGATAATGCTATAAACCCCTTATTAACCTATTCTGACCATATGCAAGTTAAGTCCATATGGAGTTGAATTGAAGTGGAGCATGAAATGAGTTCCTCCATTGAACTGGCAATCTTTCTAAGCTAGTGGGCAATAACGGACCACCCAGCGGTTAGGACTTGTCGTCAATTAAACTGGCATTCCCAGTCTTTATATGATGACTTGCGATCCTTCTCTATCCACTTCTTGTTATGTATTTCATAACATTACCTTTCGACAACTGCTTGTCTATTTTTGAGAAAAAAGATAAATCTATTAACTACTTTCTCTGAATGTTTCTAGTCTTTCTCCCTAAACTTCACAACATATGTAGGCATCACAACATTAGTAGGAGGTGGAACGGGCCCTGCTGATGGGACTCGAGCAACTACTTGTACACCAGCACCATCACATATGAAATTGATGCTGCAATCTACAGATGACCTGCCACTAAATTTTGGTTTCACAGGAAAAGTATGATTTATTTGTTCAACTCATGGTTATTTCTTCCTGTTTTTTTTGGCTTGTACTGTTGTACATGTTAAAGCATATGCACACTCACGCATGCTCAGACATGCACTCACACATTGTTTAGTCATCTCTTTCTCTGCAACATTTTAAAGAGCTTGTTTGTGGAAAATGTTTTGCCTCTTTAGGGGAACAGTGCCAAGCCAGATGGGCTACATGAAATAATCAAGGCTGGAGCAATGGGACTGAAGCTTCATGAGGATTGGGGAACTACTCCTGCTGCTATAGACAATTGTTTGACTGTTGCAGATCAATATGACATTCAGGTTACTATTTT
>CM042193.1:17125178-17141195 GCA_023539305.1 Ilex asprella | reverse complement strand
TAAGTAGTTCTTTGCTTGATTTAAACCATTTGGATTACTTAGACCTGAGCATGAATAATTTCCAAGGAATCCCAATTCCAAGCTTCTTGGGCTCACTTGAGAAGTTGACTTACCTTAATCTCTCTTATGCGTCTTTTGGCGAATTGGTCCCTCCTCATCTTGGAAATCTTTCAAACTTGGTTTATCTTGATCTTTACTCGGATCCATATTCCTTCCAAAATCCTCAAAGCAGTTGGGTCCAAGATTTAAACTGGCTCTCTGGCTTATCTTCTTTGGAACACCTTAATCTCGGATTTGTTAACCTCAGTTTAGCAAGAACAGACTGGTTGCAAGCTCTCAATATGCTTTCTTTTCTTTCAGAGTTGCATTTGCCCGGTTGTGACCTTCAAAACTTGCCTGTCTCTCTACCAAGTTCAAATTTCACATCCCTTTCGGTCTTTGATCTCTCTTACAACCATTTTGAAGTTAACTCTTCAATCCCTCTATGGTTGTATAATATCAGCACCCTTGTTGAATTGGATCTTAGTTATTCTGGCATGAAAGGTCCACTTTTCCACATTGCATGGGGAAATCTATGTAATGTTCGCAAGTTGGATTTTTCTGGTAATAAGATTGGCGGTGAGATAAGCAAAGTGGTAAAAGGTTTGTCTGGCTGCAATAACAGCAGCATAGAAGAGTTGTATTTGGGGGCCAGTCAACTAGTGGGGAAGTTGCCAGATTCAGTGGGAGACCTCAAGAATTTAAAAGCCCTTCAACTTTATTATAACTCACTCTCAGGGCCAATTCCAGCATCAATTGAAAGATTGGCAAATTTGGAAGAATTGGACCTTTCTTACAATATGATGAATGGGTCCATCCCTGAATGTATTGGGAAGCTTACAAAACTAGCTTTTTTAGAGCTTGGCGGGAACCTTTGGGGGGGAGTCCTATCCGAAAATCATTTCCAGGGCCTCACAGAACTTGAACATTTCTCCATATCATCGTCGGACAAAACGTTTCTCTTCAAGGTGAGCAGTGAATGGGTTCCTCCTTTTAGCCTAACAAATATTAGAATCATGAATTGCCCATTGGGTCCAAGATTTCCATCATGGCTTAAAACTCAAAACCAACTTTCAAATATAGTAATCACAGATGCTGCCATTTCGGACCCAATTCCTTCTTGGATTTGGAAATTGTCTCCGCAGATTCAATGGTTAGATCTTTCCAATAATGAAATCGGAGGAATACTTCCCAGTTCACTCGAATTCTCCCCACGAACATGGGTAGATTTAAGTTTCAATCGCTTGGAGGGCCAACTCCCACTGTGGTCTAATGTTTCATATCTCATCTTGGATGATAACTTCTTCTCCGGATCAATCCCAGTGAAAATTGGTCAGGTAATGCCATCACTGCGATACTTTTTTATTTCCGGCAATTTTCTTAATGGTAGCATCCCATTGTCCATAGGCAAGATGAAGTTTTTATCAAGATTGGATCTATCAGACAACGATTTATCAGGAAGAATCCATGACCAGTGGAGAGATATGCAAAAACTCAAAGCAATAGATTTATCCCAGAACAATCTATCTGGCAACATCCCCAGCACAGTGTGCTCACTGTCCTTGCTTTCTTACTTGAAATTGAGTGGAAATAGTCTTTCTGGGGAACTCTCCATTTCACTAAAAAATTGCACGGCCCTGACCCTACTCGATGTTGGAGAGAATAAAATAACTGGGAATGTACCAAAGTGGATTGGAGAAAGACTCGTATCACTATCAGAATTGCGTATGAGGGCCAACATGTTCACAGGAAGTATTCCCGACCAACTGTGTCGGCTTCCTCATCTCCACGTCTTAGATCTCGCACTTAATAATTTATCAGGAACCATTCCACCATGCCTGGGCAATTTGAGTGACCTGAGTTCATCACAATCCTATAGCCCACAACTTCGCCCCGCTCATTCTACATATACACCTCAGCTAGACTTGGTTGTGAAGGGAAGACAAATGAAATATACCTCCACGCTTGAGCTTGTGAATGTCATTGACTTCTCGAGCAATAGCCTATGGGGAGAGATTCCGGCTGAGATTACAAATCTTTCTTCTCTAGGTACCTTGAATTTGTCCCGGAACCAATTGACAGGAAAGATACCAGAGAATATTGGAGGTTTACAGAAATTGGAAACTGTTGATCTCTCGTGCAACCATCTTTCTGGCTCAATTCCTGCAAGCATGTCTTCTATAACCTCATTAAGCCATTTGAACTTGTCTCATAATGATTTGTCCGGACCAATTCCATCAGCCAACCAGTTCCACACCTTCAATGATCCATCCATTTATGAGGGTAACCCAGAACTCTGTGGAGATCCTTTATCAATCAAATGTTTCATGCCTAATGGAAGGAATGGTGAAGACCAAGGTCAGGCCAAAGATTATGATCATGAAGGTGAAGATGAAGATGATGAAGACAAGTATGAAACGTTGTGGTTCTGTGTTAGTATAGGATTGGGATTTATTACGGGATTTTGGGCTGTTTGTGGTAGTTTGGTGATAAAGAAGTCGTGGAGAAATGCCTACTTCCGATTTCTTGACAGTGTGAAAGATTGGCTCTTTCAGGTCATTGCGTCGAATGTGGCTTGTGTACGAAAAATGGTGGGGAGTGAGAAGAGTTCTCCTGCATAGGTGAACAAAATTAGAATTCAGAAAACATTTTCTGACTTTTTTTTTGTATCTTTCTCAACCTCTTAATCGTTGCTTTCCAATAATTGTCGTGGATCTTCGCTTTTTGCAAAATGGTGATGGGACTTGAAAAAAATAAGGTCACGGGATTGGAAGGGAAGATGAACTAATATCTGCTACTGAATATCTACCCACCTTTTTTTAGCATATGTTTTTCCGTTTGTCTTTGGCGTCACTGCTGTTTTCACAAGTGGTGGTGAAGTAATACGAGGTTGAGCAGTAGAAGGGCCTTAATAAGGGTAGTACTTTGGTTTTGGCTAGTATAATAATGTACCAAGGCATTTCATTATGTCACTGTATTGTAACCAGGTGCAACTTCATCTTTATTTTCCTAATATTTCATCAAACTTCTAAACTCTGCTTTTCACTTTCATTACTCAAAAATCTAATCAAACTATTTTAATAAAATTTGCAAGAACAAAAAAGGAAGGCAAAGAAAAGAACAGGAACAAAGCCCCTAATGAAAAAGGGAAAGCACCTTACATGCGAATTTCTGAATAAAGAAGAATGCCAAATTAAGGAGACATGCAGCATCTAAATCATAACTGTAACTGTCATGTAGTTCTGTTATACAGTAAAATGGAAACAAAATATTCACACGCGCACAAAAGTTATAAAAAAAAACTTCAAAAAATCATCACCACATTGTTCAGATTAAGATTCATCAATTTGTTGTCCTTACACACCCCCCATATATTAGCTTTTGATCAGATATACGTAAGCATTAGATCTACGTTGAAAATTTTACTCTAAAACATGATTTATGTCGATGATAAAATTTGGTTAGTCTGAAGATTACAGATTCCACCCATACGTGACAAAAATACCTTCTGGCCACTGAATCCAGGGCATAGCAACCGAAAAACATACTAAAGACATACCTTTTTCGTAGGCCCCTTGGAGTGCTGGAGTAGTGTAAACCAAGCCTACTTCTTAATGTGAGCACCTTTGTTAGCCAGCAAATTTGCAGCTTAATTTCCTTGTGTGTTGCTGCTGGCTTCAAGGATCAACGAGCTTTGAGGACGAGATTAACTATAATCTTACATCTATTACCACTAGAATCTTTCGTGTTCATTGCTGACTTCATCATTCAGTAGGCATACATTCAAACCCAATCTGTAGCAAATACAAAGTAACTGGATTGCTGGAACAGTCATGTTAACGAATGCTTGCTCCAAATAGAGCACATCATTTGTCATTGTTTTCACCCGTACACTGTACACTCTGCTTAAATTAGACAATGCTTCTTGAAGTTAAAGGGGTTAATAGAACTAGTTTGTATTGACCCAATAGTGACAATATAATACAACATAATATTTACAAACCGAGCCTCTTAGGTCTTAGGTAAGTAGAAGCGCCTTGTCGCAAACCCGGCATCGAGACTGGTTGCTGTTGCTTTGCCCTCTTCTGCCTCTCCTTTTCCTTGCTCCGTCTCTCCTCCTCTGCTTGGACCGTCCTCAAACTCTCCATCTCCTCCTCCATGGCTGTTTTCTCTTCCTTTTGTTTCTTTTTATGCTCCAACATTGACGTATCTGAATCCTTTACCGAAAAAAACATGGGTCCTAACTCAGCCAACCACTGAGGTTCCACTGCAGTTGCACACTGCATGTACTCCTTGGTTGTCAAAATCAACTCATGATAAACCACATAATCTGGAGTGTAACCCAAACCATACAAAGCACTGCTTGGATGCAAGTGGCATGGCATTCCATTCCTACAATTAACATACTCCCCAACCCCTCTAAGTCTTGCAGAGTTATGGAAGTATGCCGAACAAATGGCTTTTCTAACAACGTCCCAGTCAAAACCACAAGAAGTGAGCGGAATTTTCAGGGTCTTGAGGATATCCAGTAATTGGGATCTCACCTCTCTAGCCTTGCGCAGCCCTTTGACATGCAGAAAATGATCGTTACACCAGTCTCCTCGGTACTGATTAGATTTCCATTGCTGGTAAACATTAAGTAGCGTTAGGTGGTCAGATTCAGGCACAAAAAATTTCTCCCTTGCAGCATCACTCTCCTCTGCCCTATCTTTTGGCCTAAAGAAAACCGAGGGAACCGAAAGCATTGACACAATTGTCAGAACCTCATTTATGCATTCTAGCTGTTCTCCAATCAAGAGCATCTTCGCCAGGGGTGGGTCCAGCGGGAACTCCACCATTTTCCAACCAAGGTCCGTTAGATTTCCAACATTGTTAAGGGCACCCAAGACCCACAACTGGTACATAGAATTAAGGATGTTTTCCTGAGGAGGTGGGTCCATGAAATCAAAATCCAATAGGTTATCGATTTTGAGAGACTTGAGCAATAAAACCACATTGCCAAGATTGGTCCTCTGAATTTCCGGTACAGGACTGGGCAGCAACTCATTGTCGTACGCACTCTGAGTATAAAGGCGGTAACAAGTGCCAGGCCCAGTTCTTCCCGCACGCCCAGCACGTTGTTCAGCAGCAGCTTGGCTAACAGGGAACACTTGCAGTGCGTCCATACCCATCCGCGGGTTGTACACCTTCATTTTACAATAACCTGAGTCAATTACGTAGAAGATTCCATCTACAGTCAAAGATGTCTCAGCAATATTAGTAGCTACGATACATTTGCGGGCCCCATCTTCAGCATTCTGGAATATTTTTGCTTGCAAGTCAGCTGGAAGCTGGGAGTATATAGGAAGAATCAACAGCTTAGAGACAGCTTGCTTTGCTGAGGAAATGAGCTGTTCCATGCGCTCTGCAAGGGCATAACAGGTTGCCTCAATCTCATCTTGACCGGTCATGAAGATTAGTATGTCACCCGGGCCACTAGTGATGTGGATGGTCATAGCCTGCTTCACCGCAGCTTCAACATAATCTTCACATGGAGTTTTACTGAAAAGCTTGTCCACATGAAAGGTTCTTCCAGGGATGTGGAAAATTGGTACACTGCAGTAAAATCAACGATCAATTTCATAAAAAAAAATATGCACGCAAATGATGCACATGATCTGGATGTTTAACAAAAATAATGTTTACCTTCCAAAAAAATTTGAGAATTTGTCAGCATTTAGAGTGGCAGACGTCACAATAAGCTTGAAATCACGACGTCGGGCAACAACTTTCTTAAGGATCCCAAAAAGCACATCTGTGCTCAGTGATCTCTCATGTGCTTCATCCATTACAATAACACTGCACAAGTAAAGTATTAACGGTAACCAACTCCTGCCCAAATTATGCACAAGACTCTTACACCTAAGGCTGAACATAGATTATATATGCATCCTTAAAGTTCGAATTTGAACTACTAATGAATGAAAGCCATACCGATATTTGTCAAGATCAGAATCTTTCAGTGTCTCCCGTAGTAGTACGCCATCAGTCATGTACTGCAAGCAAAAGAGAAGGGGAAAATCAAATACTTAGGATGGACTAAATACAAGAAAAATCAGTCCTAACCTAAAGTATGCCAATGTACACAAGAACTATCCATAGAGGAAAAACTAAAAGGCTGTATTATCAAAGTTCTATTCTATTACATATTAATCGAAGGAATTTCTTAAAAAAATTCTCACAATCTTAAGAAAAGTAGCACGAGTCTGGACACCCATGCCAAAATGATGTCCCCATGGTCATATTAAACTACTAATTACCTTAATAACAGTGCTTGGTCCAGTGACGTCCTCAAAACGAATGGCATACCCAACCTTATTGCCAAGCTCAGTTTCCATCTCTTCGCTAACTCTTTTGGCAACACTCATGGCTGCTACACGCCTTGGTTGGGTGCAACCCACGACACCATTTGTTGTATAACCATCTTCATGCAGATACTGCCAAAATCCTCAATAGATCATATAACCGATGATGACATATTTAACCCTATAAGATATTGAATTAAAATAATCCCTGGGTGGTGAAAAAAAAGTGTCGCGCAAACCTGGGTTAATTGTGTTGTCTTTCCAGAACCAGTTTCTCCAACAACCACCAAAACCTGGTTTTCACGAATTACCTATTACATGGGAAGTTGAAACTAAATTAGAATACAGCTTTCACAATGGATTGGTTCCTTGTCCCTCGTATTGATTTTTATTTATATAATGTAGATTTTACCAACAGAAACTAAAGATAAGGTTGAACTGTTCAAATAGCCCAACAAACAACAGAAAAGTACCGAGAAACCATTACTGCTGCCAATGCATCAAATAAGGACACAAAAGGACCATACAAACCAACGTGTTGTCTATAATTGCAAGAAGGATCCCAATCATACCGCTATTCTAAAAAATTGAGAAGACTACACACCACTAGCCCCCAGCAGTACATATAGACTTGATATTCACTATTTAGCAAATAGCAATATATAATTAAACAAAGTCATAGATCAGGGTAATGACAGACACCATTTGGTTCCAAAAAATCAAACTTCCAGAATACAAACCTCAAAAAAGTGAGAAATGATAATCATAAGAGTGAAAAACACAACAACAACAACAACAATAAATAATAAGATAATAACAATATATATATAATGATAACAATTATAATAACAATAACAGCACGAATAATAATACTCCAGACACCAGCACAAAACAAAGAAAATGAAGATAAAATTTCACAAGCTATCAAAAGGGTTGGGATCAGTTTTTTCCATTAACAATAATTAAATTGATTGTGGTCACCGGTCAGAGAATTTTCAATATTGTAAAATGAGGAACTCATAGATTGCAACAATTAAGCAGCACACTAATAAGTCAATTTGTAAGCCATGATCCACCGAATAATCAACTGACGTACAGAGGGCAAATTTCAAACCTGCAATAACTCATCCCGAACAGAAAATATAGGCAGATACTGCCGTTGTTGTGCTAGTGTTTTTGACTTCGCAAAATCGCTCACTGCTTCCCCCTTCTTTAAGTGCTGTGAAAACTTGGCCTCTTCTTTGAAATTAACTTCGCCATCTTCACCCACCACAGCTGTATCTGCATCAATCTAGCATTAACCAAAAAGCTTCAGATCCATGCACATAGCAGGTCCAGTTAAATTATCAAAACTTTCAATCCTGTTCAGTAGTTGGAGACATCGTACCTGTTCTGCTGTCTTCTCAACCCCAAGGATATCACCAAGTTTTGAGCCAGCGAGCTCCCAAAAGCGTTGACGTGACTTGTTCATGCTTTGTTTTTCATGAATTTCCCGTACCAGGGCAGATCCTTTTCGTGATATTATAGCCATGTCTGATGTGGAATCTTTTATTGGCATTATTGGCTCTGCTTGCTTTGTGAAAACAATCCTCCCATCCAGGAAAGGAGGCTTCGTATCTGTGGCAAGGAATATTAGGAAACTTTAGGTGAAAAATAAAATTGCAGGGGTCATAAAGCACATCATATTTGCATTGAGAAAGTTACTAGTTTTCGTACCATGAACAAGAAGAATAACTTTCCGTTCTTCCTCGTTATCAAATTCAGTCTGTACCTCGGTACCTCTAACAGCTCCAGATCTAAGAAGTTGCCGGTCCTCCCATTGAGCATTATCCGCAGTGAGTTGTGATAACTTTTTGCTCTGAGCAAGTGTCATCTTGGTTCCATCCCTTCGAACCTGTAGTTTAGAAAAATAATTTGCTGAACAAAGCGTAGAAATGCAACATAATTTACTCGAACCGAAATCAACCATAATACAATTATTCAAGATAAGAAACAGGTTTCTATTTTTTTTATAAGAAACAACAATTTATTGATAACTAACAAGTCAAATCAATGGTGGAGAAGATGTCCAACACAAAACATTGAAAAAAGTCAACAAAATCGAAAAAGCCAAATTACAAGCCACAATAGGCTTTCCGGCATAACTCTAATGCAAAAGAGAGGAATGTCATCAACTTACTTTGTCGTTGAAGTTCAAAAAGAAGCCAAGAAATTAAGTATTTCCCATAATCCCTCCACTTCACATTTATCCTCAAAAATTCTTGCATTCCTTTCTTTCCAAATCACCCATAATGTAGCAAAGAAAGCATCATGCCAAAGAATCTTCGAGTTTCTATTTCCCTCAAAAACCTCATTATTTAACAAAACATAGAAATCATATCCCTTGGTGCAGCCCAAGAAAAATTCGCAAGGTCAAAAAATTTATTCCAAAGAATTTGTGCCAAAGGAAAGTACAAAAATAAGCGATCCACACTCTCATAATCACCACTACACATACACACCATTGCGGTTGAAGACAAAAAACTGGTTTCCTCTTTTGAAGGACCTCATTTGTACTCACCTTACCATGAGCAATAAAAGCACTTTACTCTTCCAATCTTTAGTGATGGATCGAAAGAAGGAAGTAAAGGATCATCAATTAAAGACTCATAAAGATTTACAAGAAAATATACATGCTGGATCATCAATCCAATACCTCCTATCCTCCAAAACATAGGAACAAGACTCATCAAATTCGAACATTCCCTATATTAAAGCTCCTACAAAAACCAAAGGATCAAGAAATTGGCAGAGAATATGACCAAACCATTGATGCAACCCAAGCACCCTAATACGAAGAGACTCGATACAGTCGAGGGAAAAGACTAGAGAAAGAAGACTCACCCACCCACTTATCCTCCCAAAACTGCATTCCAGTTCTATTACCAATAGTAAACTTAACCGTTTGAAAAAAGGAAAGGTAATCCCTGAAACATGAACTTCCAAGGACTCCGAAAATTACCCCTTTCAACCTCATTAGCATCTCACCCATTAGACTGTAACACATACTTGTTCCTAATAACGACAAGCCACAATCAATCTTGTTTCAAAGAGAATCTGCAAAGTCATTTTTCAACCAGGGTTACATTCCTCTTCACTAAATTCCCTATTGAAAATCCCTCCTTATTTTTTGTCATGCTCACCACCTCCCAACGAATCAAATAGTCCTACCTTGCCTCTCCCACCCTTACCCGTAAGAAATCTCTCATCAGATATTCAACTTTCTTAGTCATCCTACCAGATATTCTAAAAAGAGACATGAAATATATCAGAATACTAGATAAAACAGACTAAATCAATGTTAATCTACCTCCCCCAAAAATACAAGATTTCTTCCAACTATCCAATTTCGTCCCTACTTTCTCAACCACAAGATACCAAAAAAATTCTAGACAATGGGTTACCACCCAAAGGAAGTCCTAAGTATATCAATGACCATTCACCCACTGTACATCCCATCTCTTGCGCCATCCTCTCCACCTTCTCTTACTAGAATTGATGTCCACGATAACACTCTTTTCCATATTAATCTTGAGTCCAAATATTACACCAAACACATCAACAATCAACTTTGAATTCCTTATTTTCTACTCATCCCCTTATGAAAAGAATAGTGTCAAACCATAATCTCTCCCTCCCTATAACAAACTCATCCACCAAATTATATCTCTCTGTCCTCTCTATCAATCTTCTCAAACCACACACCACCAAAGTAGCAAGAAAGGGGATGGACATTCCCTTGTTTGAGCTCCCAGAAAGTCTTGAACATAGTTGATACGTATCGTACAATACGCGATACGTATCGTACAATACGCGATACGTATCGTACAATACGTCACGATACAGGGCTAAAACGATACGGATCGTAGTTCTGTATCGTTTTTGTACTGTATCGTCCGATACACGATACGTTTTTACGATACGATACGTATCGGTACGATATGTCCGATACGTGCAAAAGTTATTTTTTTTTTTTAAAGGAATGACATTGTTTTGGACTAGGTAGACTATTTTTTAAAAAAAAAAAATATGAAACGATGTCATTTTGGGCTAGGCAGGTACTCCAACAAACATGTGGTCATGTGCAGTGAAAGAAATGATGTTAATTTATTTACATAGCCAATTTTTTTTTTTTGTGTCAAAATTTTTGAATATTGATTAATGCTAATTTTTTAATTTATTTACAAAGTCCAGTCTATTTGATGTTTCAAGTTTCAATTAGTGAATTATGGTTGTGAACTTTGCATTATAATGTTAGTGGACTATGTTGATGACTTGAATAGTTGGTAGAATATTAATGAAATGCTATATTTTTATGAATGTATGATTTTTTTTAAAGGTATATATATTTTTTTATTATTTATTTAAAATGTCACCGTATCTTACGATACTCGATACGATACGTGATACGATACACTATTATAAAAAAACGATACGCCTTCCGATACACGATTTGATAACTATGGTCTTGAATATACCCCTAGCTTTCCCATTCATAATGACCAAAAAATCACCAATTCCACACATCCCTTAATCCACTTTCTCCATCTCTCACTAAAGCCCTTTTCTTCCAACATAGTTTCCAAAAAATCTCAATTCACATAATAATAAGCTTTTTCAAAATCAATCTTCAACACAACACCTTCGCCCCCCTTCCCACTTTACTCTTCAACAATCTCATTAGTAACAAGTGTCACATTCACAATGTCTCTGCCTCATAAAAGCACCTTGATATATTGAAATTGTGTCACCCAAACACTCTTAACCTTATAGAAAGAACCAGGTTTTTGATTAAATCCACTAAAGGCAAATGATGAGAAATCAATGTAGTTAAAAACAAAATAGGAGCACAGATACATGCCAAATTTTTAAAGTAGGCTTTTTTTGGACCCCCTCAAACATTTGAACAACAGATGATGCATGTGTCTTTGGACCGGGGCAATCTATTTATTTTTACCATTTCTCTAATTTTTAAAGTGACACGAGTGGGAAAGACCGTGAGAAAACTGATATCATCTGTTAATATCAAATACTAGCTAAAAACCTCTACTAAGAATAAATGCAGACATAATAGAATAGTAAACCCATACTTCATGCACATTATGTTTGCCAGCATAATTGCAAAGCTTAGTAGAACGTGAGACTTTGAGATGTGTTTCATACAAGGTGTTACTCAAAGATTTTTTGCAGGTATATAACCCGATAATCCAAGTAGACAGGTAAGGTCTGTTTGGCAGCATCTACCAAAATTTGTTCTTAGAAAATGCTAAAATTGCGAGACCACGATATTTTCTCTACCATTTCTGTAGTTGACTCTTCTGCTTGGGGAAAAGGAAAAAGACATTATTGATGTTTACTAAAACTGGTCCTTTTCAATTCTTTTTTCTGAAAATAGTACTTGGGAACACAGCCAAATAGAATTTCAACCATATTTTCTATTCATGTAACTGTAAGAACAAAAATTGTATTAAAATTATACAAACAGCCAATCTTCTCGTGTTCTTAGACTGCATATCCAATAGTTCTTCAATAGATTACCAGCTAGCAACAAAGTTAGCTAATCCTACTTTTCTATCAAATGAGAACTGGGACTCTTAGGTGTAAAAGACATCCTGCATTCTTTTTTTTCCCTCAGATCTCATAGGCAAATTGAAATCTTGTAAACCTGAAACAACGGTTTTTTATCACTTCAAGCATGAATTGTCACCAAGGTAGAAACAATGTGTGGAAGTTCCAAACAAAATCAAGAGTATGGTGCAGGAATCTTCTTAAGTTCAATTCCAGTATAACTCAATCAAAAGAACTGCAACAAGCAATTACTAGCACAACAATGTGCAATTTCAGGCTTATCCTCACCTAGAAGTGATAAGTAGCGCTGGCAAGCACCATAACTACATATATTTTGCGAGTATACTAGTGTAACAAAACAATATATTATATACTGCACAACATACCAGTTTTTTGGCCAATTCTGCCTCTTTCTTTTGCATCGAAGCCTCATCGCCAAGAAAAAATGATGAGCTATCCACGTCGAACATCGTATTTCCTTCTTCTCTATCATACCTGCATAATGACAATGTCGATGAGAAAGAAACAATATTTTGTATTACGAGACACTAGCAAAATCATGCACCAATAGAGGGCTAAGGATAATCAAAACAGCAATGCCTCAGGAGCTGATGAATGGCTAGGTCAAATGTCAGTGTTGGCAACCCAAAATGCAAACATGAGATAAGTCAAATAGTGTCAAAAAACAAAAAAAAAAACTTCAAGAACTTCACACTTCTGATAATAACAGACTTAGTTTTGTTATCTTAGCAAAGCTGACTCTGCAATTTTCTTCCTCATCTCTCTCTTCCTTTAGAAGAAGAAAAAAATGATGTCATGATTTTATAAACTCAGATCACCTGGGAATCTAGTTCAGACAGCACCATCCTACCACCACTTATTTATAGATTCTATTACTTAAATCTTATTTCTCTTCTCTTACAAACTCTTAACAAAATGATAATATGTTGGAGACAAAAGATCAAACCTGTTCTCTCTGGAAAACTAAACCAAATGGCTGAACAAAATAACTGGGGCATACAAGAACGGAATAGCAATAGAGGGGGGGGAGAGAGAGAGAGAGCTGAGTTGGGAAAAGAGACAAGTATAATTTGTCCTTGAAGATTTTTTTTTGGGAGTGGCAATCACAAACAATTAAATTCTTCACAGAATTCAAAGCGATTCCTGAAAACCTTTCCCAAATCAGAAAGTTAAAACATGATCAAGGCAATCAGATGATGTTGGTAGATTTTATCTTGTCTAGGCCTCTTCATTCTTCAGGAATCATACATCATATAATGGCAAGCATATATACCCTGTCTAAAAAGAACTAACTAATTTAAGAATGTAGGACAAAAATCATTAAATAATATTACCATGCACGGTCAGAATTGTATTCCATCTCCAAACGCATACTTTCAGTTATCTCTTGATTGTGGCCTTTAGACAGATAACTTGTGCTATCTTCTCCATCCTGGATACAACCAAAAGGGCAAAGAACAAATTTTTTTTAACACATTACCGTAGCTGATAAATAAAATGCATTGCAGATGAAGACCAAAAATGATATCGCGTAAAGCGCATTTCTTCCTTTTCATGATATATTTAACAAAAGGAAAGCTCAGATAAGATGAGAAATATAATACCTCAGAAGGTTGGGAATTTTCAGCAGAAAAATTAAGTGGATGCGACTTTCCACCATATCGAGAACTTGAAGATCTAACTGAAGATCCAGATGCCCGTATAGGTACGGGAGAAGGAGCCACACTGTCCCAGGGAGATGCAGCAGGTCCTGTAGATATTTCAGTTCCTTGTTAATTTCATGTGGCCCCCATTAGCATAAGGACACAAATGATAGACATCTTCCATTCAAAAACAAGCAGCTAAGAGATTACAGAATTTCACTGACTTACCAGCGGAATGCGGAGTATGCCCTCCCAACCATGGGGAAACCAGTCGTGCATCAGGTGACGCCCCAACTAACATTGGGGAAGGTGAAGGTTGATGGTGCCTGCTGCTATAAGAACGATTATCACGACGAGGTGAATCTTCCCATTCCCATCTCCCATCATCCCAGTCAGATCTGCCTGCAAATTCCGCAATGTAAATATTATTAGACTTTACAAAATTACTGTTAATAAATTAATTATAAATGTTATGCGAACAAAGTATTTTTTTATCGCTAAATGAAAAAACATTCTTTCACATAGTACATAACTTCACTAAAAGATAAGAAATAAATTATGAGAACTGGAGGATTGTCTACCATATGCTAAAAAGTTCTCAAAAATTTGGAAGAGTTAGTAATAAAATTGGAAGGCAGAAACTTCAAAGACTACTGTTGCCCTTGATTTTGGACCATGCTTTGGAAGAGACTGTCCCACGGAGATTTCTATAATAAGATTCTGATTATACTCTCAGCATGGTTTCCACACCATTATGACAGTTCACAAAAAAATATCAGAAAGTCTTAAAAGGACAATTGCCCTACATACCAGGTGTCCTCCTGGAACCTTCGTATCTGTTGCGTTTTCTTCCATACTTTTCATCGTATTCCTTATCATGACCATGTGATACACCTCTGTGGCTCTGCTCTTCTCTATCTGGGTAGTGTCTCCATTTTGCCTCCCTCCTTTCACTTCCAGAGTCATCCCTTCTTTGACTCCTAGACTCATTCCTGGACTCACTTCTACCTCTACCTCGGTCCACTGTCTCATACCTAGGACTCTCGGATCCACTACTCTGACGTCCTCCAGTGTAAGTGCCTGCAATCTTCAGTTAAGCAGGATATTGAGGAACAAGTTATTGACCATGTGCAATGGTAATTATTACCCTTATACAAGATTCATTAACATTATTAAAGAGCATTCTGTTTGCAAAACAGCGACAAAATCAAAAAATGGAGAAGCAGCACAACAACTGAAGCACCAATGATTGACCAGATTAAGCATAATACAGCAATTCTTATTCATGGCAATTTCTAAGAACAAGTGCATAGATATAGACATTGTTCCATTTAAACGACTACTTAAGAGTTTGATTCAATGATTTTCAAAAACAAAATAATTCAAATATAAGTCAAAAAGACCAGCTAAATTATTCAAATCAATATAAAGATGATGGTCAGAATTCTCTCTCTCTCTCTCTCTCTCTCTCACACACACACACACACGCTATGCACCCTATATACATACATAGCTCCGACTTACACAAGTAATGGAAGGACAGAACAAACAATTTTAATCTTTGGCATATCTTTGCACATAGATTTAGACCCGAATCTGCTTTCTCATGCTTGGTATCCCACACATTTTACATGCATAGAGGAAGGCCATTATCTGATATAGTCCCCAGACTCCCCACTTACACAGGTAATGGAAGGACAGAACAAACAATTCTAATCTTTGGCGTATTTTTGCACATAGACCCGAATCTGCTTTCTCATGCTTGGAATCCCACACATTTTACATTGTTCATTACAGTATCCTGAAGTCCAATTTCAAACTTCCATCAGCTCCTCCTCTATGTTGCCATTTAAATAAATGAAACAGAACAACCAAAAACACTGGTCATAGCAGTAGGATCTCTAGAGCTCAGACAATACCACACTGCATTACCACATAGCAAAGTAGAACTGAAAACCCTTTAAAGGCGATTTTGAGATTAAATCCACAATTTTAATAAACCTCAATGATATAAAAACCATCTTCAAAATATGCACCTACACACTATAGCAATAACAACCAACAGCCAGACGAAAAAGGCCAAACTAACCTCAGAACGCATACGTGTCATTGAACGCTGCCTTGCAGGCGTGTCTCCAACTTGTCCTTCTTCAGTCACTATACTTTCTGCAACATTGGGTTGGCAAGATTTGTATTAGAGATGAGATGGGAAAATAAGTCATGCAAACTATACATTCAAGAGGGAAGACTCATATAACTCCAGCATATCAGTGATTTTCTTAAGTTCTTTCTTTTTTCCTTTTTCTTTAGTTTTTGGTGCATATGCATGTCTCTTCCTTTACCCTAGTTTCCCCTCCTTGGGT
>CM042193.1:17081565-17115178 GCA_023539305.1 Ilex asprella | reverse complement strand
TAAAATATTTGATATTCTATCTTTGATTGGATTATTTTGTGTTTAAGTATAACATTTTAAATTTGAGGGGTCTAAGTATTATACGTCTATAAATTTTAAAGTGTTTGAGTATAATTTATTAATAGATACTCTAACGGATATTGATGGTAGATGTCAAAGTGTTACGTACATACAAACCTTAAAAAGTTTGTGTGTAATATTTTTAATATTTGAGATCTAAGTATTTAAGTGATAAACTATAGGGGTACAAGTGTAATTCTCCCAAAATAGAATGAGTTGCACAAAAGGATAAAAGGAGTGGCATATTGAACTTAGGGTTATTGGTGTGTGTGTAATATATATATCTTCACTTGCACTTCCTCTTTTAAGGGGTTGTGTAAGTGTTGTGTTCAAAAAAAAAAAAAAAAGCCCTTTGGGGCACATGTATGCGGGCGTCTCGGTGTTGGGCTGGAAACCCACATTTTGAGCCAAAGGCCCTGCGATTATGGTAATCCATCGGGGTATCGGGGGACTGGACAATCCCACATCGGGATTGCTTTGGGTGTGTGTGTAATATATATATCTTCACTTGCAATGATTGTGTTAAAAAAAAAAAAACTTAGGGTTATTGGCACGTTCTCGCCCTGAATTTTTATGGGTTACACTATATCCCCTTATACTTCAGTAGAGACTGCAAACTAACCTTCACCGTGAAATATTATTGTGCGTGTGAATCACGCATAGAAGGTCGGGCGTGAGAGAAAGTAGAGGTATGTAATATGCCTAATATGCCATTCTCTTTTTTACCATAACTGCTTATATATGTCTTCTTCGTTGTAAAGAAAATGGAGATGGCTATTGGTGCTCTTTTCCTCACTCTCTAGGTGTTACATGTTTCTTCATCACTGATAGGTTTTTTTTATAATTATTTTTTTAATAGCCAAATCCTAATGGGTAATCAATCCTATGTATGCATTTTGTTTTGCAGATATGCTGGCTACCTCACATCAATCTAAAAAATTTCATCACAGTAACTCTTATAGTTGGGGAAACCAAGGTGATGTACGATCATGTTACTGTGGATACAAAACTCCGGTGAAAACTTCTTGAACACCGGGCAACATGGGGTGAAGGTTTTTTGGATGTGCATTATATGGGGTATGTCTCCCAATGAGAAATCATTGATATTATAGTTTATTTAGTTTTTTGAAAGCTATAAAATTCACTTTGGTACTTTATGACCAGTTACGATCAATTTGTGGGTTCTTTGAGTGGATTGATCCTCCAATGTGTCAACGAGGCAGAGAATTGCTCCCAAGGATAGCGCAGAGGAATAGACTGTTAGAGAATGAAGAGAAAAATCTTTGTGCAAGAGTGAAATTCTATAGAAGTGCTTTGATTGGGAGTTGGGTTGGTTTGTAATAAATGACAATTCAAGTGTCACAATGATCAAAAGTTCCGTGCTGAGAGTCTAATCATTTGCACGGGTTGACTACTCGTCGGGCCTTTCTTCTTCATGAGATGTAAACATATAGGCTTCAACCCCATATGTTTCTTGTTGAATGACTTCCCTGATTGATGTCGTAAAAATAAGTGATAACTCAAACAAATCAGTAACCATAATTACAAGACAAAGCCAACATTGGATCCTAAATTGCATTGTCAAAATATAGTAGCATCCAAATGAAGTTGCAAGCAATCATGACCCTACACAAATGAAGTTGTCATTCTTGAACCTTCTCCTTCCCCTTCCCCTTTCACATTGGCACTAGCATGGGGTTGTTTACCTCTAATAATTCATCTACCTCTCTGTTTAATTTGTGTAGCTGTGACAAATACTCCATTTCTGGAGCTCTCCCTGCTACCAACACCTTGTTCTGTTGAGCTCCTAACACCACCTTGTTTTGATGACACCCCACCAATACCTTGATCTGTAAATCCCCTGCCACTACCTCCGCCCCTCTTTTTGACCCATTATACTCCTCTTGACCCAGTATTAGGCTGCAACAGAGAGTGGAATATATAAACATTAAAGTAGTTCATATATAAAGATTAAAGATTGACAATTCTGTTACCTGTGAAGATGAGGTTTGCATGTTGGCATTGCTGGTATATGCAGCTGGAGGAATCATTGGGTTGGGTTATGGTACAGACTTTGGTTGGTTTGAAGTTGAACACTAAACCTCTTGCGCTTCAATTGCATCTTTCTTCTTCTTGAAGATTCTGGAATTTGGATGAACAGGTCGCCTACAGGATCTCAGATTGTGATCTTTATGTAGACATCTGACACAAGTCATGAATGTAAAAGCCCGCCCCAATTCCATATAATCCAGAGGGCTAATAGCCTTCATAAGAAATAAATAATGCATTCCTTAAATAATGATTAAGCTCTAATACCAATGATATGAATAAAAACCTTGCAGTATTAAATCAAACACACTATTCTGTCACAACCCTTCACTACAAATAGTGATATGGCACTACTTAACAAAAACAAAGAAAAGCTGATAATTTGAATATTCGCAAACTTCTTCGCCACCTGCTAATTTAAAAAAGAGAAAAATAACGTAGGGTGAGCATCAATAACTTAGTAAAATAACTCAATTTTCAAGCAAACAATTTAGAAAATAATATAATTTAGCATGATTGAGCAAAAGAAAAATGAGCATTTGATACATTTCATGTCAACAAAATCATTTAGATAAAAACTGAATAATAAAAGAGTTTAGAAATGTCTTGTATAGTGGTACATCTGTGGGCATTCATCCTAATAGACCACTCAGGGCCCATATGAATATACGATTCAACCTTTTCAGGGACTTTCACTCCAAGGAAGATGCGCTCCTTAGTCAAAATTCAATACCCAAGTCCGAACACCAACCAGGTCACTCAGGCGTTTATGAACTCAATGAGTACTCTATGCGGCTACAAACTAGAACGTAAATCCTCTATCACTCGACCTGGGTTCACTTATTTTTAACTTAAAAGGATTCTAGTATTTCATTCATATAGTAAACTTAATCGTTTTGAACAGTTGTACGTTACTGCATTCAAAACCATAATTCAGATCTGTAATTTATAGCTCAAATTTAGAAAGCCAATCATATGATTTAAAATAGACTAAATAGTCATAAATAATGTAATGCATAATTTAAAAATAAATTTGAAATGTTTCATTTGATCCAAAATTGAGAAATTCTACCTTGCGTTGTTTTTCAATTTGAAATTGCCAAAAACAAAGCGATGTTATTTTTGAATGAAATTTCATATACATATTCAATTAACCAACCTACGACTGAATATCAAATTTGTTTGGTAAAATTCATCAAAAACTTAGGTCAAATTACCTCTGAGGGTAAAATAAACATTTTAAACCTTGATCCGGGTATCGATTTGACCTCAACTTTTACTGGGATCTCCGCACGAACGTTATGGAATTTTTTGCTTTGACCATAGGTCCATCAGACACTGATGCGCCCAATGATTGTTGATTTCAGCTCTAAACCATTAACAATTTATTGTGATAACAGTGCAGCTGTGTTCTTCTCAAAGAACAACAAAAATTTTAGTGGATCTAAACATATGAAAATTAAATATCTTTCTATCAGAGTTCTTGTGAAGAAATAAGACATTGTGCTTGAACATATTGATATAGAATCAATGCTTGCTGATCTTTTAACCAAGTGACTGAGACCTATAACTTTTAAGAAACATGTTGACAACATTGACATTTTAGGTTCTTTTGATATATTTTGTTAATGGAGTATGTCTCTGATTATACCATTTGAGAAAATATTAAGATTTGAGTTTGGAGACATAATAATTTATTATTGAAGCTAATAGATTTTTCTAACTCAGTGTTGAAGTATGTTGTTAAAGAGAAATTATTTGGAGAAATGACAATGAGATGTTATTTTTTTTAATACACTACTACATCTTGATCCATTTCAATAAGATTATAATTTTTTGAAATCAGATTATATATTGAGATGTTATTTTTTTACTACACTACTACATCTTGATCCATTTCAATAAGATTATAATTTTTTGAAATCATGGATTGATTCTTTGTCAATAAAAGATGTAAAGGCCGTCATGGTAATGGGAGAGTCCATTAGATTCATTATAAATAATAGCTAGACCGCCTCTCCACTTTATAACTTAATTGACTTGTACCATTGAGGTATGCTCTAAACCTCACTCCAAAAGCCCATATATTAAAGTCTCGTTGCGAGTGTAGACAGAATGAAGCTTTTAGATACGATTCCTGGCCTGGCATGGTTCTGGCTACATAACGCGGTCTGGACAAGAAATATATAACTTGAAAGAGATGTGGCATAGTTTCTAAAAGCTCAAGCACCGCCATGCCCATAATCGTCACTTGGTTATGACTTACCAGTACCAGATAACCCTGGCACATTTATCAGCTCTAAGTTTCTTTGGCTGAAAGAGTAGGATTGAAACCAATCATAACATACATTGATACAAATTGCCAACCAAAACCTTTACCCTTTTCAATATTGCATATAAGAATGAAAAGGAAATGGAAGAAAATGATACGATCGTATTCTTATTACAAACACATACTGAAGGGCTAAGAAAGAACTATAAATTACAAATGTAGCCAACTTCTGGACTATTGTGACGAAAGAAAAATGAATGTTTAACTAGACAAAGCTCGAGAAAGGAAAAATTAAAACGCTGAAACATCCAGAGAATTCTCTGTAATTTGCTTATGAGAGATTTCAGGAAATTCTAGGAGGCCAAAACAGAGCAAAATTACTAGCATGAACATACAAGATCCACCATTGATAGAAAAGGTGCCATTTTCCCACCGAAAATCTGGAACAAAAGAACTTCCTCAATTACTGTGTTGATAGAAAAATTGGCTGCCTATTTCTTATGTTCAAATCTTCTCGAGGTTTTCAGAGACAGTTTTCATTCTTGGCCGAACCTCAGGATCTGCTTCAGTGCACGCAAGGGCTATATGAAACACTGCCAGTACTTCCTTCTTGGCATGTACTTCTTGAAGCAACATCGGGTCTACCATATCTGATAGTGGGTTTTCCTCTTCAAAACCCTTTCTTATCCAACTCACTAGATCTGGGACTTCTGTGGAAGTTGATGTCGATGGAGATGAAAGCTCTGGAGACTTTCCTGTTAATAATTCAAGTAAGACAACCCCAAAAGAGTAGACGTCCCATTTTTGGGTAGGTCGGTTACCAGGAGTCCGAGCTTCGGGTGCACGGTGGTTGTTGGCCCCTTCTGGTTGAGCTGACTTTAAATAGGGGAAGGCTCCACCAATAAAGCCACCAGAGGATGAGGGGTCATTGCCTGTGATGGTAATCAGCCGGTTGAGGCCAAAATCAGAAATGTATGGCTGGAATTCAGTGTCAAGGAGAATGTTGGACGGTTTGACGTCTCCATGGACAAATTTCCTTGGACTACATTCATGAAGGTAGGCTAAGCCCCGAGCAGTTCCTTTTGCAATTTTCAGCCTGGTTGACCAAGAGAGACTCGATGATGGCTGACCAGTTCTCCCTGTAAAATCAGCATCATTAGTTGCAGCATTTGAGAGACAACTAACATAATAAATTGTTGAGATAAAAGAAGGGTGAGTATTGCTCTTCAGCTGGCATTCAGATTCAGAAGATATTTTCATATACATCCACTACTAGGTCTACCCAGTTGTTTCCTGTATAAACCATGAAATGATGCTAAAATTTTGAGTTTCCATAAATCCATTAAAATCTGAGAACACTCAAGTATGCATTGTCAGCAAGTTAAGTCTACTTTGAATGAAAATCATATAGTATGGGGATCAGATGAAGAAATTTATGAGTTTTTAGCGTATCAAAAATATTTAGCCTGAAGGGCCAATCAGAAATACCAAATATGCATGCATCACAAGCTTCACATTTGGTTCAAAACTTTCAAGCATTGATTTTGATTGACCCGAGTGAACCTGCACAGGACTTTTGGAATTGGTAAAACAATATTCCCCATAATCCATGGTCACAAGTAGTCCATCTGATACATGTGTAGTTCAGTAGTAACCAGGAAAGATCATCCAGGGGGACATCACATTAAACAGGACATATAAGGAATGCAGAATCTTAGCCTGAGAGGGATGATGGTCTAAGTTGCTGAAAGCTTTTGAGGACAGCATTTCTCAGTTGTAAAAAATTCCTTTCTCTTTTTAAGTTTTCCGAAATAGCATTGCAAAAAAGAGCAAGGGCAATAAAGCCCACCAATCTGCCGCAATGGTTCTGAAATTAGAAAAGCAACTGCTGTAAAAAAATTTCCACAATGGTAGAAAAACCACCTTGGATCTAGCATACTATGTCAGATACCACTCTCGTCATGATAAAAAGTATCAGGGAATCACTAAGCAGAGACATGCTACACATGGGGCCACAGCATTATTAGAGTGATGGCTCATCATCTTAAAATGCTTTCAGCACTTATTCTAGAGCTTGCTAAGGTGGTTCAAGTCATTTGGTACCAACCAGTTTGGTGGGTCCTGTACACAATAACTACTGTGCCAAAGCACCTAACTGATGTAATGATATACAACTAGAAAATTGATTTTCACAATTCATGACCATGTCTTACATTAAAATTAAATAGCCAATCAGCTATAAAATTAAGTACGTCCATCTCTTATTAAGTACTTTGATAGTGGATTCTATACTTTCTACTTCAAAAATTATGAAAGCCCAACAGTCTAAAAGAACACTCCACGGAGGCTTAAAACTTTAAAGTGGGTTCTTTATGTACCTTGTTATACTACTAGAATATTGAATTATTAGCTTCTTGTCCCATGAGTACACACTTGTTGCCTTATTACATAAGCCATCTCCCCAACCCCATCCCCTTTTCTTGTACTTCCCACTTATATTCATGTAGCCAAAGTCCAATGCCAATGTTGTCCCATTGTAACTTCAAATTGGAACCCATTTTGATGTTCTTATTGATAGCAGTAACAACATGCAATAAGCCACATTCGAGCTCAAAAAATGACCATTAATGACCGTGTGGACTTTTCCAACCCATTGAAGAGCACATGGACAGTAGTTACGTCCATTTAAAAACTAATTCGCTATAAATCAAAGAAAAATAAATTTGTAAACCGCCCCATCCCCCCCTTTTTCTTTTTCCCAGGCTTTCGTGCCTCTAACAACACCATGAGAAATCTTTCTAAATGAAAATGTAGAGGCTAAAACACAAAATATGAACAAATTGCACAACCCACCAACCTAAAACTAATAAAAATCACCAAACAACATCTTTAGCAAATCAACAAATAAGTAATGTAGAGGATAAAGACAAATAAGTAAAGTAGAGGATAAAGACCAAGAATTGAAGAACTAACCACGAAGAGCATTAGCCAAATTGCCATTGGAAATGAAATCGCTAATGAGAAGCTTCTCATCGGGAGCCCAATAATAAGCTCTCAACTTGACAATATTAGGATGTTTTACCCTTCCGATCACCTGAATCTCCGCAACAAATTCCTTATACCTCTGTTCACCACCTTCCCCTAACCTCCTCACCGCCACCGGCACACCATTTCCAAGCACAACCTTATACACTATCCCCAATCCACTCTTCCCCAACACGTATGCTGAAGCTCTCAACAGCTCATCAAGCTCAAAGTTAAACCCCTTATCAATCGCCACAAGATCACCTTCACCACCATTACCACTACCTCCGCCACTATCACCACCACTACCGCCGCCGCCACCGCCACCACCTTTTTCTGACTCAACCTCAGAGTCATTACTAGCAAACCCAGCAATACAGGGAAAAGGACATAACTTTCTTTTCTCATTTCCACCAAATTTCCCTTTCCCAGTACAGCTACACCCATGAGAATCCTTGTTCTTCCAATAAACATAAACGATAATTAGTCCTATAAATGCCACCCCAATTGCATCAGCCACCGATATTAATATAATCAAACCCGGCTTTAGACCTTTACTCGAATTCATATTGTCAGTATCCGAGGATGGAGCCTGACTTGCCGGTGAACTCTCCGTATTGTTCCGGCAAATTTTTTGTAAAGGAAATCCACAGAGCAATGGATTATTAAGAAAAGCTGTCGGACCTTGATTTGCAAAAGAACCTATTTGAGGAATTTCACCACTCAAATTATTGCTCCGAAGATCAAAACTCACTGTCAGTGGCAAATCCCCCAAAGATTTTGGAATCTTTCCAGAGAAATGGTTGAAGGAAAGATTGAGAGTTCCAGTTAAAGACTTGAGCTCACCAATGTCGTCGGGGATCGACTCGTTCAACGAATTAGCTGAAAGGTCAAGTTGAACCAAATTCGCCAACTCAGGGAAAATTCCAACCGGAATCTCCCCGGAAAACTTGTTTTGAGCCAGAATAAGCCGCTGCAACTGCCGGCAATTCCGGAGATCTTTCGGGATCAATCCCGCTAACGAGTTGTTGGAAAGATCAAGATTTTGAAGGCGAGGAAGATTACAAATACTGGGTGGAAGAGAACCGGAGAGATTATTACCGTAGAGAAATATACTGTGAAGTGAAGAAGCGTTGAAGAGTTGCTCGGGAATCGAACCGTAGAAATCGTTGCCGTGAAGATTGAGTCGCCGGAGATACACTAGCGTCCCAAGCTCCGACGGAATGTATCCCCGAAGATTCTTGCTGGAGATGGCGATGCCAACGACTCGGGGGTCTGAATTTCCGGAAATGTTCATACAGGAAACTCCGGTCCAGTGACATGGGCTGGCGTCGTTCTCATTCCAGTCAGCGAAGGCTGTGCCGCCACCATCGTCGACGGCTGATTTTAGCGAGAGTAGAGAGAGGCCGTCGGCGGAGAGAGAAAATGCAACAGCAAAAACGTGGTGGAAACATAGGAAGAAGACAACAAATTCAAATGGTTTCGACATCTGGGTGCTCGATCAGTAGAGCGTCAGCAATTGACAGACTGAGTGAATGTAGAGAGAAAATCAGACATCTATACAAACAACTGATATACTTTTATGAGTGAGGGTTTGGGGGGTGTTTTTGTATGAAACAGAGAGAAAAGAGAGTGGTGGAGGACGGTGGTTGACGTGGTGGAGGACGGTGAGGGGGTGAGTGTGATGGGGAAGTTGTGGTATTTATGAGAAAGAGACTGGTGGGAGATGGTAATTTTGATTAGTGGGGTCCACGTCCCGCCATAAAGTGGGACTCACTTTCTGTTCTAACAGAAGGCAAGGGAAGGGAAGAAGAAGAAGAAGAAGAAGTAGAAGTAGAAGTAGGAGTAGAAGGAAAGCAACGGGGCTTTTTGTAGTTCTCTTTCTCTAGATGGAGATTGCGATATTTTTGTTGGGTTTTAAGTTGCTGACTTTACTGTATTTAGCTATTTCATTGAATCGGATTTTGATATCAACTTAATTAATTGGATATAAAGTAATATTTTTAATTAATAATTTAAATTTAAATGTGTTATCTTATATTTTATAAATTTAAATTTGGATAAACATATATTTGATTCAATGTAATATATATACTAGTCATAATTCTGAAGGCAAGATGACACATAAGATTTAACCCTTCAAAAAATTGATTCTACTATTCCAAATTATAATTTTGGATTTCTTCGTTTCTTTCATTGCATTATTTAAAATTAATTTTGTGTTAAATTATAAATTAATCTAATATTAAATGATTGAATATGTAATAAAATATGATGATGTAATGTTTTTAAGGGAGAAAATGTGTAGCAGATAAACTTTCAAACTTTTATGTGTTTTATTGTATAAATATACTAGTTATTTCATGTACTTGAAGATACGGAGTAATAAAATTTAATCAACAATAAATATATTTATTTTCACATCCAAAATTAAATTACAAACATAAAAGAGAGAAAAATAAATTTAAGCATCAGCTGTAGTGGGGTGAGCGGAAATAGTGGTGGTGAAAAACGGTGATGATTGTGGTAGATGACGACGATCGTGGTGGTGGTGGGTAGGGCTGTTAGTCAAACGGGGCCCTAGCCAAGTTTGAGCCAAGCCTAAATGAGCCAAAAATAAGTCGAGTCTGTTGAGTTTGAGCTGAGCTTGTAGGACTTATTTTCTAACTGGTTCAAGTTTGGACTCGTTTAGAAAACGAACTGAACCTGAACGAGTCAAACCTGAACTGAACTCAAGTCAAGTTCAAATAGCTTAGTTTGATTAACAACCCTAGCTGTGGGTCGCAATGGTGATGGTGATGGTGATGGTGAGTTTTGTGTGACGGTGATAGTAATTACAGTCATGGGTGACGACATTTATGGTGGTGGACAACAATGATAATGATTGGCAGTGGTATTAGTGATGGTGATGATGGTGGTGGTGGTAGAGGGTTGGTGGTGGTGGTAGAGGGCTGGTGGTGGTGGTTGTGGGTAGTGGTGGTGGTAGGGTGACAATGAGGGTGATAGAGGCGAGGTGGTTTTAAATATTTTTTTAAAGTATTTATGAGAAGTTATAAATTTTCTAATCACTTTTAAAAAATCACCTCAAATACACTTTTAGGGTTATATTCTTTCTATTACATTTGAGATGTTAATAGTAGCCGTTGAATTAACTTTAAAATAAAATTTAAAAAGATCTTAACAGCGAAAAGCAAAAATCATTTTGTTTATCTTTTGATATTTGAATTGTATTGTATTTTATTATATAAATATATTAACAAAATTTAGAGATTATGTCAAAAAAATTAGATATAATTCAGGATACCCACTATGCTACTCGTTCAATATAAAAAAAATATTATTTGAATTAAATTCCAGAATTTAAGTTAGATCATTTGTTTTAAGGGTAACAATTTATGATACAACACGCAAATACGATTCAAAATTGGTACAAAATTAATAAGTTAGAGTTGATCATTTTTTAATACGAACCTGTGAATGACACGACTTATTAATACGAATAATATATAAGTCGGGTTAATGTCAAATACAAAATTGACACAATTAACACGTTTAACTAATATTATAAAAATAAAATATGAAATATTTATTATTTATTCTCAAGCATCGACATAATCCTTATACAAAAAAAGATTTTATAATAATAAAAAGTATGAGTCTGAGTTTGATTTTGAGATAATTTAGTATTAGACTTAAATCTTAATATTAAAATTTTTATTTACATAATATATAGGTCAACAAGAATACGACACAAAAATAAAAAGATTGAATCGACACGACACGATATATATTTTTTTGGTCATTAACACGACACAATATTAAATGGATTGAGTTTGAATTAACTAATACTCGATACGAATCCGTAAATAACACAATACAAACATCGACACAATTTAAATCTTTCTTGTTCATGTATAAAATTTTGAACTCATTTTACATTTGAATTTTAGACAATTCAAGTTGAATTTGAGTTTGATTCTACAATTATATAGTGCTAATTATAATTCAAATTTAATTTGGATTAAACTTGAATTTGATTATTGATTGGCACAACTCAAACTCTAAATTCGAGTTCAACAAGGGTTGAGCATAAGTTTAGTAAATTGAGTTGGGTTTGGATCTGTTCCTAAACTTCAAGACCACAACTCGACTATTCTTTAAATTTAAATTAGGAGGACAAATTTTTTGCCCCAAGTCAGAATAAATATAAAAATTTATAATATTTATATAATAAAATACAATACAATTCAAATCTCAAAAGATAAACAAAATGTTTTTTGTTTTTCGCGATTGAGATCTCTTTAAATTTTATTTTAAAATTAATCCGACCATTATTATTAACACCCTAAATTTAATAGAAAAATAAGCCTTAAAGGGTGTGTTTAAAAGAACATTTTAAAAGTATTTTTAAGATTTATAACTTTTCATAAATACTTTAAAAAAAATAGTGTTTCAAACTATCCTACCACCACTCCCACCATTACCACCACCATCGTCGCTACCTCACCTCCACTGTCACCACCGCTGTTACCACCCTATCACCATCTCCACCACCACCATCATCGCTGGCACCCCTCCATCACCACCGTAACATTATCACCTCTACCACAACTATAACCACAACCACCACCACCACCACCATCTCTCTCCTTTATCTTTTTAATTTGATTTTTGGTGTGAATATAAACATGCTGATTATTTTTTTATTATTACTTTGTGCCTTTAACTACAAGAAATAACTAGTTAAAAAAAAAGAACGTGAACTAAATTCCATTTGAATTCATACAAGTCCTTCGTTATGCACGGGTTTGAACTCGTGGATTGATTTTAGCAGCTGATTTAATGATTGTCGTTCTTGTTGTTGAATTTTAATGTCAAGGGTTCAAATCTCGTCATCTCCTCCATGTAATAGCAGTGACCGACAAAAAAATGGTGAATTATAAAATGAGCCCTTCAATTTTTGGTAGTTTGTCATTTACTTTTTCAAGTTCAATTTTAACAAATAGCCCAAGTTTGAATATATTGTAGTTAACTCCAAAATTTAATTTTAGATCATAAAAATGACATAAGTTAAACATGATAAATTTACGTGATCTTTATTTTATTGAAAGTTATAACTACCGCTAGAAGAGTGTGTGTGTCTGTGGGACCATACACGCGTGTTGGTATGTGATGGAGGCGAAGGTGAATGCAAACATGTTGTGTAGTATATTGATGGGCTAAACAGATGTATTATTGTCTTGACTTTTTCTGTTTCTTAATTTTTTACAGAAAGAATTGATATCCCAAAAAAATAAATATAAAAAATAACGTACAAGATGAATAGTGTAATGGTAGTTTCATAGTTCAGCAACTGCTATCAATCAATTTAATTCATTTGAAACATAGAGAGGGGTATATTACAGCCTTTGAAACCACAAGGAGTTGGTTGTAATAAAGGGCATAATTAGAGGGGCTAAATTATAATTAACCAAAAACAAAAGAGAAAGCCATGGGTTCAAATGCAGATAATTCTTTCAGCATTGCCTTTGGTTGGACTGTTCATGTGGCTAAGAAATCCTTTACCAAAACAATTTGAACAAAACACTATAATTTGCTATCATTGTTTTTAAATGGGAATGATACGAGTGGTTGATGAGAAAAAGGACAGTGTTTGTTACTCATTACAGCCATCCCTTTCACGTAACTAACACCACCGTCTTATACTAATGACATGATACTCCAATAGACATTTCCTCCACATTTTTAATAAAAACTTTGTCTCCTACTATCTGCTTTCTTCTTCTTTCCAACAAATTTCAACAAAAATACAACTCTACTTTTGTTTTTTTGGTAAATTAAATCACCATTCTAATCATGAATACTTTTTGATGTTTTGGTTACGAAGCAAACATAAGATATAAAACAAACATTCCCAAATCATACCACATTAATTAAATTCGAGTTTTATATGGTGTTTAGAATTTTAATTCAATAAATCGTACAAATTTATCTCGTTTTTCATCTACCCATTGAACCAACTTATACAGATCAACACACACTAACAATCCTAACTAGAATTATTCTAATAATGTGTGCTTATAGTTCATGTATGTGACACAAAAATACGAATCAGTTATAAATTATATAGATCAACCCACTAGAAGTTTTAAGTGGTTTGTGGAACTCGAGTACATAACTTACAACCCCACTTTACACCATTTTTTTTGTAGGTATTTGACCGAGTATCGGAAAAAAATTCGGCATTGTAATTATTTTTATCACTTTTATTCGGTATTATAATAGTGGTAAAAATACCCATAAATATGAAATATTGATACGATACCAATTTTTTTTTGTATCATAGACAATTCCTGTTTGTAGATACCTAGACTAGTAAATAATAACAATATGCTATATTTCCTAAGTGCTTTAGTGTAGTGGAGAGGTGCATGATGATTAGTGTATCTCACTCCCAATCATGTAAACATGCTTAGAAGCTAACAAAACAGAGAGAGAGAGAGAGAGAGAGAGAGAGAGAGTGAGAGGACATGTTATTTCCAGCTAGTGTAATGGTTTGGTTGTGTATGTAGTCTTCTGAATTCTCTCAGAGCAGTTGGATATTGGGATTACAAATATTAATTGATCATTTATCTATGCCAGAGTCTCTGAGATGTGCATGTGATCCCCCCATGACTTCAAGGAGCGGGCCAAGAAATATATTTGACTCGAATCCCATATCCATTTTTTATGATGGCAACTTCTCCGAGACCAGCACATATACATGAAGACATGGCTGTGGCTCAATCTGATACCATTTTGGCTCAAACTTCCTCAGATTCAGCCATCATATTGACTGACTCACAATAAACACCAAACCTATGGATTTATGTGTACAGATTATGAATCATGTCTTAATTTTAGATGAATGTGTTGGTGTTGTGCACATTATCTCACGTGCTTCACACATCCATTTTTTAATTACCGCGATTTTTCACTTTATTCTCTCTTTTCTCTCGTACGAAGTTTTTCTCTCGTAAGAGTATTAGAGCCCTTCCTTAGACATTCCTAAATAGAACAATACGGTGAGAAATAAGAAAACAAAATCCTTTGCTTTGTACATAAGGGAATTGTAAAGCATACCCAACATAGAGTTCTTCAACTTGATCATGAGTAATATGGGGTCCCATTTTGCACTTAATATTGTTTTGTATGGTTGATCTTGGCTGGTAAGCTAAGTTTGCCAAAGCATTCTACTTGCTTGAGAAATTGTCAAGCCGACTCGGTTGCTATGGTAGACATGAGATAAAGCCAGCAATCCTCTGGGAACAAGTTACAATCATTTTATGAGGAAATAATTATTATAGTCCCTGCAAATAGTTGGGCAAACTAATCTTGGGGTATCCCACAAGTTTTCACTAACTATCCAATGATTCTGAAGGATCTATAATTTGATAAAAGAATTGATGAACATAGCATTTTCCTTTTCAGATAACCCTAAAATCTAAGTCACAACACGACATTGAAAGAAACTGTGATTATCGCACTGCAAGTGGACAGCCAACGGATTGTGTCATGTTGAAAACATATTTATGTTTAAGTCAAATTTTTTTAACCCATGCAGTAGTAATGTGAACTTTATAGTAGAGTAGTGTAAAACAAGATTCATACTGACCCATTATTAAAGGAGTCAGACCAATCAAACTCAATAATAGTCTGAGCCCATTAAAATTATGCTGATTCGTATCCGGTAGATTCATCAAAAATTACGAGTCCTAACATATTTCATAGAATGCTTTGTATTATGTAATAGGGAAAATTATGAGGGACATTGTGCCGAGCAATATCCGGCTATCTCCTCGGAAGTTGCGGAGTCAATGGGAGCCACTAGCGTTTCAACAATGGCCCAGTTGTACTGCAAGGTAGTTTAAATAGTATTGCTTGAAACAGAGCATCCAAAGTCCAAACAAAAGTGACAGGAAACATGAATAAATAAGGAAAATGAGATATCAAGCATGATCGTTAAAAATCTCATAACCGGATAAAAAATGATACCAGCAAAAACCAAGTTAAATGACTTAAATCCAGCCCGGTTTAGGTGCTTTCCGAGCATCAAAACAATTACAAGCACTTACAAAGAATATCACAACAGATATTTCTTTGTCACTCTCAGGCCCCAGACACTTCAATCATTTCCTGTTCCACTGCTGTTGGTTCAACAGGATAATACATGTAGTGAAGTTCTCCAACATCATCGCCTGATAGCTTCTTCCATCCATCAGGTCCCACATGATAAACTGATAACAAGACATTCATGGAAAAATCACTCATACACGCCCACATATACAGAGAGAGAGAGAGAGAGAGAGAGAGAGAGGCATACCACTAGCAACTCCACCACTGGCTCCATCTCGGAATGTTGCATGATAAATAGCTCGCCTGGCCAACTCTGCCGCTTCTTCAACTGTCATGTCATACCGGTACCTAGCAGATACAGCAGAACAAGAATGAGTAAGAATACATAAAAGAATGAGGTGCTTTACCGACAATTGCATAGAGATTTACAAGAAACATAATAATAAAGACTAAGAAAACAACAAAAAAAAAGAAAGGAACAGTTGTAAATTGTGGGAGAGTTTGATGAAACTTTTCCTCCAATCTTCACAACAATCAAAATAAAGAATGCATCCAATCTTCACAAACAATAAAAATAAAGTACACATGCAATTACTTTTGGCGGCATGCAACATGGTTCCAGAATTAGTGAACTATATGACTAAAATGCTTTGCGTACTATTCTTCCTAGAGAGTGGTTAGACACTTTCCATAAATTTGTTCGAGAGCAGAATGCTGCAGTAACTTCAAAAACTTATGCCACACCCACAACATGTGGGTGCAGTTAACCTTTCTTCACTCCCCCCCTTTTTTTTTCTCTCCCTTCTCTTTAAGCCCTTTTCCTGAATGGACAGGAATGAAAGAGCCTGTTTTGTTCAACAGCGGAGAAAGAGGCACGAGCATGCAAAGATCACAAGAAAACAACTCTTTTTTAGAAACATGCAAACATTTCATTCTTGACAATTAGCAACATGCTCTTTCTTTTATCATCTGCAACAATTATGTTCACAAAACAAATCTTCACCGAATACTGTGCAAAAGTTTCTTCATAATGATTGTTAAACATATATAAAATAGTGAAGAATGACAATAGTGAAGGGGGAACACACCCGTCATCCAATACACCATAAGCATATGGGGAACCAGATCCAACTGAGAATCTTGTTCCCTTCAGCCGGCCTCCTTCATTGTCCACATAATACAGGCCAGGACCCTACACACACAAAAAGGCATATAAGAGTCAAATGGATGCAGGAAAAGGATCATGCTACTATATTCAACAGTCACTACCTTTTCATCCCACCCAGCAATCATGGTTCCAACAGATAAACCCATCCCCCGATAAGAATATAAAATATTCGCCAGCAACTTTGAAGCCCCAGTAACGGAAATTCTTCTCTTGTTTGCCAATTCATGTAAACGGCACTGGAATATGCAAGATTTTGAATTAGGTATTGTGGCAAAATAATCCATAACATTGCAAATCACTAGTTCCTAGATGCCAACACCATAATGAAAATATGCAGTGTGCAATGCCGCCAAATTCATACAACCATAATGAAAATATGAGAACTAAGGCTAGTCAGGGCAATATCTTATCTATGGGGTGTTTAAAGAGAAACACGGAAATGAAATAGTAAATTCGTATTGAAAAATTCAAAATAACGAACGGGGTGGAGGGTCCTAATTTTTAGTTACTTGCCGAACCCATGTTTCTATAAAATAGTCCTAAACTTGCTGAAGGAAAAAAAAAAAACCAAAAACAATGTAGTGTCATAATAAAAAAATTCAAAGTGACATGTCAATAGGACATATGCATCACAATTTGACCTCCTTTACCTGGCCATTGAATATAAAACTATAAGAGTCTGTTTCTGGGATAAAATAACACTAGGACTGGTGACATTAGAACATTTACGATAGAACTCTTTCAGAATCAATATATATATAGGAACATTTGTGATGGAATTCTCTCAGAGTAGATATATATTCAGAAGCATCTGCATTTATCAGCACAATGCACATACATAGTGCATAGTTTTATCCACAAAAATCAGAAATCAGCACCTGGTTCTACATTTGGAATTAATGACATCATATGCACCAATCCAGCTTAGAGAAAAATAAAAGTTAATAACCTTGATGCCCAGATTTCGGTGCCAGAACTGGCAGTCAGCAGCTCCTCCAGCCATCGTGCCAAGCATATAAGGATTAATTTCAATGATTTTTTTCACAGACTGTGATGCTGTGAAAATGAAAATAAAATCAGTGAATGTTAATCAGTGATGAGAATTGAACCCTAGCGCCCATTTCTATGGAAAATTTACATTCACAAACTCTGTATGAAATGAATTGATGTCATAGAATGCATTATGCCAGAAAAAGACCAAGTAAAATGATCCACTGCACGAATAATCAGAAAACATAGAATCATGACTTCGACAAATCAAAACAGGAACTAAGTTGGAGAACATGAAGTGCATACAGATATAGCCTCCCATGCTGGCACGAGAATCAGCAGCGACCATCACACCATCCTTAAAAATGAAAGCAAGAGTGGTAGTTCCCTTCGCCGGCTTCACCATTTGAATAGCTTCTTTCTGAAATCCATCAAACTGCAACAAGAAGAACAGGATAAAAAACAACTCACTCTCACTACGTATCTAATCTAATTTCCTCTCAAGCAAATGGGACTATCAGAATTAAAAACAAGCAACTAAGACTCACATCAGTAGTGCTCGGAATCTGGAATGAAGGGGCAGTTGAAATCCCATCAAACAACTCACTGTTTGGGCCACAAGATGCTGCAGTCGATTCCAGCCCACTAAAGTCAATCTTCATCATTATAACCTGGGAAGAAAAAAATTAACACTAAAGGTTCCGTTTGGTAACGTTTAAAACAATTCAGTAATAGCCCTTGTTTTCTTCCTTTATCCACAAACTACATAATTCTTCTCAAAACCCAACAATACTTTTAAATCGTTACACCAAGGATAAAACACAAACCTCGTTTGACAGATAAAACAAGTCCCAATATTAAAAGTCATTTTCTTACCTCAAAACAATTTCTCAGCAACCAACCACAGGGATAACAAATGAAAGCCAGAGAACAAATCAAAATACTGCCCTAGTTCATAAGAATTGAGAGACAAACCCCAGGATTATTGACAAACTAATCTTCACAAAGGACAATAATAGCGGCTTACAAGACTAGATCCAACAGAGGTTGACAATAAACCCAAATCAAACACTTACAGAAACTAATTACAGTCCCGTTTGAGTTAAGAATATTGAAATGGGTTATAGATTATACCTTTTTTTGAAGCAGAGAGAAGACGACGATCGTAAGGAATGCTCTGAGAAAATTTGCTAAATGTCCAACACTTGAAACTTGAAAGGGGGAGAAGAAGAAGAAGTGACTTTTCTTGGGCTACACTGCAGAGTTTGTGGTATATATTGGTCCGGACCAGAATCCACCCAATATGTAACAATTGGGCTTCATTAGACCAGCCCAAAAATGTAATCCAAGCCCATCATCCCTATCGTTGAAAAGTCTCACTATAGCCCACCACATACGGACTCCAGCCGGGGTGGATTGAACACAACACCAAAAATCTCAATAAACAGATTCAGATTTTTCTAATATTTTTTGCTTTTAATTTTTTTATTAATAAATTATTTATCATTAATGAACGAGGGACCCTCTTATATGCCATGAATTTCATATGATTGCTTGGAAGATGATCCGCCAATAAAATAATTGATCAAAAAATATATTACAAGAGATCTCACGCTATATTTGATCACGAGAATCAAAAGACATAACTTGACTATTACGAGGTTGATAATTGTTAATTCGGCGTGCTATTCCCGTATCAAAAGTTGATGTGGTTTTAATGGGTTCAAATCATAAGATCTAAGTTGAATAGATTTTGACACAATTCAAACTCTACATAATACAATGCATTGCAAAAGTAGAAAAAGATCACTCAAAAGGCCCTCTTTTAAAACATTGTGACCCCTTCCTAAACAAGTTTGGTGGTGACTTTCATTTACAGAAGGATTTACATTATGTTTGTATGCTTTGGGTTGGACTAAGTTAGAGTTGGCTAAATTCTGCAGCCATGACCTTAATTATTGAAAAGTGAAACCTAACTAAAGCCTATTGATTCATCATATATAATTGGTTTTTTTTTAAGTTCAATGAACATGGGTGTTCGGACTAATTTACGTGCACTTCGACTAATTTCTTTTCCATTCCAGTCAAAGACAGTTCATTTGTGGCGAAACTAAGACATTCATAATTCGAACTCATGACGTCTGAATTTATAATTCGTGGTTATTATCACATGAACTCAATCCTCTTATGCTACTACTTGTAACTATTTAAGACTTCTCCGTCTGATTGATAGTTGAGTCACGTTTAATATTAGAATTACTGCAAAACCAATAATAACAATGCATTAAGCACCACCCCAACTAAATCCCAATACTACTACTCAATTACTTGTGACTTGGGGAAAGTCGATAAAGGGGATGGAGGGCTGATCAGAAATGTGTGAAATTCCCTACCAAATAAGGCACTTGCAGACTCTCTTAAATGCCTGACATTTTAATTGGTTGAGATGGTTTTCATGCAAGTAAAGGTGGATATGCTAATCAGTAGTTCAAGTAATAATAAAGACGAATTATAAAAATAAGTGTCTTGAATTGGAATCTTGACAATTTCTTAAGACCGGCGTGAATAATCTGTTTTTGACCGAATAAAAAACGAAATTAATCAAAATGTGTGTATAAATTAACCCATATATCATTGCTGTTAGGAAAAAAGAAACAAGTGGATATGCCACCAACCTCTACGAAGTTCATATGAATTGGGTGGATTCACATTATTGCATAGACGGCTATAACAACCCATTGATGGTGCCATAATGACAGGACCCCACGATTAGAAATTGGTCCCAACACTTCAAAGTTGGAGACTTTGAATACGGTCTGTTTATTCAAAATTTGGATTGAGTGACTCTTCAGTGGGTAATGAATGGAAGGTCGTCGAACATGTACTAACCAAGATTAATTTAATCATAGATGGAGCTTTCATGTGGGGGATCTAATAAATGGTGGGTTCCAAATGTACACATTTGTATTTAGGGAGTCGAATGACAGCTGAGGTTGACCTAACTTTGTCACTAGGTTAACACACACTCACAAGTGAAGACGAATTATTTCGGGTCGAGTAATGTTGTAAAGATTTAATTTGATATAGTTATTGAATTAGTTTAAGTTTTAATATTAGATGCGGTTTATTTTTAATTCATTGGTTGCCTCAAATTAGATTCAAATAGTATTTTCATTTCAGGTCATAGGTAGGGGTTTAGATTCTTTTTATTATATTTTTATTTAATTTTATTCAATGGTTGATTAGTCACTAGAGATGACTCATTGGTGGGAGACTTAATTATAAATAGCGAGTCCTATTTAAATTAATAATATGTGATATATTATTATTTTTTTTTTAATATGATTACCATTAAGTATAATTAAGTGAAAGTGTAATGAAAAAGAATTTCATCCCAATGAGAGATTTGATAGGAATGCCTCTTCAGATAAATGGAGTGGTGTGTATTTATATATCGTATTTTTTTGTTCAACAAAAAAGGATATCTGGATCAACTTATGTACACCTTGATTAATTCCCTCTCCAGTTCAATCAAAGACAAGTCATTCATGTCGGAATTAAAGTATTTATGATGAATAAATCTCTCATGACCTAACTCAATATTCAACTCATGACATTTTAATTTATAACTTGTACTTATTACCATTTGAACTACCCATCAAGTTAAAATAGAGATGAATTACATTTTTCTTGTGAAAGCTGTGAAAACAATTGTAATCTACATTTCCCTTCCACCATGTGAAAGTGTCTCAAATTTGAGGAAACCATTCAAATCTTCTATTCTTCCTCGATTTGTCATAAGAAATCGCAATGGTATCCATTTACATGAAGTTGGGATTGTGCAATGTGCTTTACAAATTGTAAGGGGGTAAATCTGATTTCGGGATTCTACGCACCCTCCACGGTGCGTAAATTGTAAGGGGGTAAATCTGCTTTACATATAAGCCTCAGTGAGGCTTATATGGCGGGTGGGGAGACGACTCCCAGTCGATGTGGGACAAAGCCCACATGCGACTGGGGGGTAAAGGCTACTGCCGAACCCGCGCAGGTCAGCCAAAATCCTTCCGTGGAGAGTGCGTGGAATCCCGAAGTCGGATTTACCCCCTTACACAAATTGAGTTGTTCATAAATAATTTAAAATCAATTTGGAAGCTCGTTTAACAAACCAATTAAGTAAGAGCAATGGATATTTTATTCATCAACGCCCGTGAAAATATTTTACATATAAGTCGAGCTTGAATAAGCGATTACACATGAACAAGTTAAATTTGAACTCTTGATCCTCGGTTTTATTTGATTTGTTGGTTCATGTATTTTCCTAAGTGTGTCATAATCCTTGAAAGAATAATGACCATTCGTTTCCATATAAAATAACTTTAGTCAAAGAAGAACAAATCGAGAAGGGCTCCATACCTAATCATATGCTGTACTAGAAAACGTATGGTTGTGAGGATAAGTTCATGTGATAATTTAATTTGCTTGTTGCCACTGTAGTAATGAATGGTAACGTTGTCGTATGACATTGACATGATGTAGTGATTTACCCGCCACCCCTTTGCCCTTTTGGACTGAGAAACGGACCATCTGAATCCTAGAAGCAACATATAACCAAAATAGTTTATGCCCATTGTCATGCATAAGTCAGACTTTTTTTTTTTTCCTAACGGCTCGAGGCGTTCGGACTAACTTATATGCACATCAACTAAAATTTTCTTTCGTCAGATCAAAGACAAGTCATTTATGTTAGGACTAATAGGAGCGGAGCCTCCCTTGGGCTAGGGTGGGCACATGCCCCCCTTAATTTTTTTTTTTTGCTTCATATTAAGTATGTATTTTTTGAAATAAAATTTAGACATATTTAATTATACACACCCTAATATTGTGTTATGGTGATATTGATTTGAATAGACATCTACCTAAATGATTGTTAACTTTTTGAATAATGTTATTGAAACCTAATTTAAGAACTTAATACATTGCGATATTAAATATAATAGTGAGTTTTAATATTTAATAAACTTTACTATCTATCCAATGGTCACAAACCATTTCGTCTCCATCAATTAAATCTTCAATTAGGTACAACAAATATAATTGTTAACTTTTAAACATGTCAGAATATATTTGAACATATTGATGTTATTTTATAAAAATGTGTGTTCTTATATAGTAAACAATAGAATCATAAATGACAGATTGTTACCCCGATTTTATATATAAAAGAAATATTATTGATAAAATTAATTTATAAATATTGCAAGAATGCGTGCCCTGTGATCTTTTACTGATGTGTAATTGGGTATAATCAATAGAGTATCAAGATTGGTTCTTTGGGTTATCTTTCAACTTGTGGTAAATATTATTAGAAATAGCTAGTAACGTATCCCACATTGAAAAAATAGAAAAAAAAATGTAAGAATTTAAAAGAAGGAACACACCAAATTTTATAAAATTTGGATAGTGGAAAGATTTGGAGGGAAGTTTTAAATATTTCAAATCAATGGGCCTTGTTTAGACTTTAAATAAAAAATAATATTTAAAGTCAAAAGATGGACACTTAGGGTATCTTGGGCTTGAAGCTTATAAACAATTAATTAATTATTAATTAAGCAATTATGCCTTAGAGTTATATCTCATGTCTCTTGGTCTAGAATTATGTCTCATGTCTCTTGGTCTAGAATTATGTCTCATGTCTCTTGGCCTAAGAGTTGTGTCTCTTCTCTTACATCAAAAAAGGTATTATAATACTTGTACAAAATTTTCAATGAAAATACACATGAAAACGTTTCTTGAGAAGAATTTTAGAGTTTGTTATCTAAAATTCTATCTGATTTTGTTAATCCTAGAAGAATCTGTCATAAATCCAGCAGCAATATAGTGGGGGTAAAATTTCCTTAAGGAGAGTGAATACACGATAAAAACTTTCTGCTCTAAACTGTTGTAGTTACTTTGCTAACAAATATTAATATAAGGGTTAGTTGTCCATTTCTTATAATGCAAATTTAACGATGCCAACGCAGTGTGTAATAAAAGACACCAAAGCTAAGATGCAATGTTCCTTAATTAGATTCTGTCTAAAACCCATGTTGCTATGTTTTTGCTGCACCCTGGAACCGCGACCGGGGCATTATGTGTCTGTCATATGGGTCTTAGAGCATCTCCATCAACAAATTGTATTTTCACTATCTAAAAAGTAATTTTTTTCTATTTTAACTACTCATTTTAAATATTATTTTTTATTTTTTTATATTATTATTTTTATGAATAATAAAATGGAGAAAGAGAGAGAATGGAAACAATGGGAGGAAGAAAGAAAAAATAATATATATTTATGTTTACATATTGTTACAGTAATTCTCTATATTTAGAGAATCACTGTAACAAAAATGTATTATAACTATTATGAACAACATCTATTGGAGCATGAAAAGTGGCTTTGCTTAGTTAAATTATAGCTATTTTGAACATTTAGATCATCTCCAACAGATGCCATAAACTATCAAAATAGGTATAATTTAGCTAATCAAAGTCACTGTTCATGCTCCAACAGATGTTCTTCATAATAGTTAAAATGCATTTTTACTACAGTGATTCTCTAAATATAGAGAACCACTGTAGCAATAGGTAAACATAAACATATATTATTTTTTCTCTCTTTCTCTCATTTCTTCCTTTCTCTCTCTTTCTCTCATTTCTTCCTTTCTCTCTCTTTCTCTCTTTTATTATTCCCAAAAAAAATAATATAAAAAGAATGAGAAATAATATTTAAAAGGAGTAGTTAAAAATATAGAGAATCTGTTGGAGTGTGTATTGAAAAAGTAGCTAAAATAAAAAAAGTTATTTTTTGGGTAGTTAAAATAGCTACTATTGTTAGAGATGCTCTTACGACATCTGTTGAAGATGCTCTTATAGCACATCTGTTACACTGCTTAATTACTCATGCTCCGTTTGGTATGATGAAAAAAATGAAAAGATAGAAAGTTATAAGGATGAAAAATTGGAGGGATAAATAAAATATTATGTTTGGTAATAAAGAAAAGTAGGAAGGATGGAAAAGTTGATGGATTAACTTTCCTTCCAACTCACCAAAATCAATCCCTCCAAAATTGGAAGGAAAGTTGATGAAAAATTAAATATTTGTGTTGAGATGTAGCTTATTTATCTATATATCCTTTTATATATACATATATTATGTATACATTAATTTCATATAAATACAATGATAATATATATATATATATAATAAATTTAAAAATAAAATTTAAAAATTTAAAAAATATTTTTCCTATCTTAATTGTTGGTGAAAATTTTTGACTAACACGATGACACAACTCGAACTCGACAAAATTTTTATGACACGAATTTGATTAACTCGAATACGAACACGAAACAAAAATAAACAGGTCAACTCGTAACTCGACACGACGCAGTTAGTTAAATTATTGGAGTTAGGTGTGACTAATATTCGATACAAATCCGTAATGACTCAACACGAATATGACACGATACGACTCGATTGTCATCCATTATCTTAGCCAGCACAAAAAAAAAATAGTCATTTTTATTTTTCATCCATCCAACCAAACACAGGAAAAAAAGTGAATCATTCCTACTTTCTTTTCTTGAAGGATAGAATGTGTATCCCTCCTACTTTTTATTATTCCTACCAAAGGAGCATAAGAGGGCTTGACCTCACATCTAATTATTGTAAAGTCACTAAAACTATTGTTTTATAACATTATGAGAATTACAAAAACAAAATAGAATAAAATTTGTCAACTGAAAATAGGATTGTGAAACAATCAAGGCAGCTCACAAGTAGCTCGGGCTTAGCTCGGTTTTAGTTCGGTTTGGACTTGCTCTCGTTTGGTATTCAAGTCAATCCTGAGTTATGCGCAAGTTGACTCGTTTTTCTTACTTGTTCATAATATACATATAATTATTCAAGATCTTAATGTTATTTCAATAAAATTAGCAAATATTTTAAGTTTGTATATTTTTGTTGTGATTTAAATGTATTTTATACTCACATTTGTGTTAAAATTTAGATTTGTGTGTATTTTATAAAAAAAATTGATTGGTTATTTGAAATTTGTGGATTTGAATTTTTTTTAATGACATGTTTTTTGCTCGAGCTCAACTCGAATTTAGTTTAAACCGAGATTGAACAATATTTTGAGTTCGAGCAAAAAACAAGTCAAACTCAAGAGACCTGGTTCGATTAACCCCCTAACTAAAAATTATGTTATTGTCATTTCATAAAAGATATCTAATCCATCTTATTATATCTATGGACACTCTTATCTTGTTACATGTAGATAGACTTTCACTAATATTAGGTGTAGATGATCAGCCAACTTAAGTAGAGATAGGAATGATATGGAACCTTAAATATATATTTTGAGTTTGAAATTTGACAATTATTTTAAGATTAAATTATGAAAGATTTATTTTTCATGAATTTCTTAATTCCGACGTGAATGATTTATATTTAATCAAATAAAAAATTAATTAAAATATGTATAAATTAATCTAAATACCCTAATCAAGAAAAAAAAACCAGCTGACAGACAGTTAGTGCTCTGATGGTACTTGGCTAAGTGACAAAGGCAGAGATCGATAGTTGTTAACATGATGAGCCTAGCTCTTTTTGTTTGCATTAATCTATTCTTAGCAGTCCTTCCTTTCACAGTTTCATGGCATCTAAGAATATTCTTTTGTTGGGCTATCTCACATCGGATAATTTTGGGGTTGTGTGTGTATAAGACCTTTTGGAGTTTTCACTTTTAAGTAGAAGTTTCAGAATGATTTGTTTCTTTATAAAAAAAAATTTAAAACTTGTGTGCGTGTGTCTGCCCCACGTGTCCGATCGTGGGCCCTACCTTCCAAAAACAATCGTTGCATATGTCCACCTGGTGGGGTTGGGGCTATGCCACATCAGATAACCTTGGGATTGTGTGTGTATATAAGGCCTTCTGAAATTTCCACTTTTAAGTAGAAGTTTCAGAATGGTCTTTTTCTTTATAAATAAAAATAATATTCTTTTTTCTTTTCTCGAAATAAACAATATCAGCATTGACAATCCATGTAGGAGCTAAAGGCTTGTGAGCAGGTTCTTTGCAACATATAGGATTAGTAGTACTATGTACTCACCAATTTTTTTACTAAATTTCTTGCACTAATCAATGAAAATTATGGGTTAATGGGTTTCATGTAATTTTACTTGATAAGCATGAATTGATCACAAGCTAAGCACGTGCAAACGAGCATGGCACTTGAGCCTAGTATCTAGCTTAGCACTTGAGCTCTCCATAATAAGAGGACTCTAGCAACCACCTAGTAGGGATATTAGGTCTTTCATGTCTACCGGAGCTCGCTTAGTCAAAGAGCGATATAGGTCAGTATCTCGGGACAGCCCTAGTCGAAATGTCGCTACCGGCATGACTTTCGAGCAAGCCTCCACTTCGTTCACCTCTTCCCAATATCTTATGGCATATTGCTGAAGAGTCTCACCACTCTTACGTTTGAGTGTCAGCAGAGCGCCAATGTCTTTAGGCCTGTTGTTGCTGGTGATAAATCGAGCGACAAACAGCTCAAACATCTGCCTCCAAGACTTAATACTCTTCGGGGCCAAACTCTCATACAACTTCATGGCAGTGTCCCCTAAGCTTATGGGGAACACTCGGCATAGTAACATTTGATCAGTGTCGTAGATGGACATCAGCTGCTTATACTGTCGCAGGTGACTCTCAGGACTGTCCTCATATCGTTAATTTTAAAACAGGGGACTGTAAACTTTTTTAGCAGTTCGATCTCCCTAATAGGTCGAACAAATGGCGAGACAATCTGCTCGTCTTCGTTGTCATCATCCTCCGTTTGGAGAGGTTTCCGGTGCTTAGCATCCAAGTGCGTCCGGAGGTCTTTTTGGGGTCTTTCATTCCCAGGCCTCCTCCTAGTTGAATCCGTGCGGGACTCTACCACCTCAATACCTCTCGAGAGTTTTTGGCTAAGATCCCCATGGAATAGATCCAACCTTCGCCTCTTACTATCTTCGGAACTCTCTTGGGGGGCACACCCTCCATAATGCCGAGGAACGCGTTTCTCACCTAGGTGTTCATCCAAGCTCCTTCTCGGGACTTCCCTACCTTGCGCCTCGGGAATCACTCTAGTGGATACTCGGATTCTCGCGTTTACTATTGTACCAGTTGGTTTCCTCCGATCGCTTGAAGTGGTTGAGTCGGGTCCACATGTTGGCGTTGTCTTTCTCAAATTGTTTCAAACATTTTCCCATATGTTTTTCCATTGACTCAACGATTTTGCGAGCCAAGATGCCTTGCCCACCAAGGCTCTGGTCCACTGGTACCGTCTCTTGAGAGACGTGTTGGGCTCCATCCGACAGGCTGAGTGAGGGTGATTTAACAATAGTTAGGGGCTGGCTAGCTTTTGCGTTTCACACGCGTAGGCTATTCCCCAGTTTTCCTTGAGATCGCATGTTCACCATAACGCTATCGCTATGGGAAAACTGGTCCTTCGTTTCTCACAGACGACGCCAAATTGTATGGGTGCTTTCCTGTAATATGTTGAGATAGCGATCCGCAAGATGATGAACTTGAAATGATCAAAAAGTTAGGAAATGGGTTGGGTGAACACCCGACCAATCCCATCCGAAGCTCAAGTCAGTAGTCGGCATATGAATCATTAGCACTATGTATTTTTTTAGATTTAGTTTGCGTATCGTTGTTCATATTTTCTGAGGTGTATTTATGCCTGGGCTAGTAATGGTTACAGGATCTTTGAGTCTCATCTGCATATTTAATGTCTCGCACTCGCATCGATGTGTAATTAATGTTGTCCCATCAATGCTCTCAAGACCGATTCGCTTGGGTGATCGGAACCCTGCTCGGCACCCCCCGAGCCTTAATGACCCTATCTCCGACCATTAAATGCCATTGCTCGGTGCTTGAGATCTATGCTTGAGCATTCACTGCAAGGGAATAAACACCCCTCGGGTTTCACCAAGGACAGAAGGTTGGCGCCTTCGCAATTAATGTTTTGTATTGATTACTACCCTTACACTTCTTGAGGACCTGAATATGCATTTAATGAGTTGTAGCCACTCATGACCCTATTCAATGAGTTGTCATATCTTCTTTAATGTTAGGTCCTGGCAGTGTACTCGACCAGTCCAAACTTTAACTCCTTGGCGCCACCTCCAGGCGACCTTTGCGCTCCACATCGACTATAATGATCCACGTGTAGACTTCGCGACTATTGTGCTGCCTTAAGTCTCGCCAGTTTACATAATTTCTGCTATCATAATGTGCCCACAGTCATAAGATTAGAGAATAAAGTAGTACATAGGCTAGTTAGACATATTATTACTGTTGGTTATTTTGTTGTATGGGAGGAGGAGGCACCGAATTTCATAATGCCCCTCCTTCTTCGGATATTCCTAATAATAAAAATTTCTATTGTTTCTTAAAAAAAAAATTTGTTGCGAAGGGTATTGTAACAATGTATAAAATAAAGTAGTTAGAAATGTTTGTCTTTATTTTTTGCGGCTCAAATCTCTTAACGATTATTGATCCGACGGTCCTCATGTCAAAAAATTTTAAGACTCATATATCTTATTTAACTCTCTCTCTACCTCTCTTATCTATACTAATAAGATAAAGGCGATTTCAAACTTCTCAAATTGAAATCAATCTTCTCAATTTAAAAAAACAAAAGAGTGACTAGAATTTGATTGAAGTTTAAATATCTATATAATAAAGTAGCTAATTTTGTTTATCTTGATCTTTTCGCGGCTCAGATCGTTTGAGAATTATTGATCCGACAATTTTAATTAGATTTTCATTTCTTTTAAAACTCTAAGTCTCTTATCTCTCATATAAGTCTCTCTCACATAGACATTTTAAACACACTTTACCATCTCTCATATTTTTTCTATCTCTCTCTCTTTATATATATATATATATATATAAATATAAATATAATATAGTAAAACGATTTGGAGACAAAGACTGGTTCAGATCGTTTCGTGACCAAAAAAGACATCAACCAACGGACGATGTTATCTCAAACTGTCTCGAGCTATTGACATCACAGATCGTTTCGATCCGACATACCATAATAACTCTTGAAATATTTTTGCCCTTCAAAATTTTTTTTTTCAAAATTGACACCTCTACATTGAATTCGCCTATCAATTTTGCCCAAAATCAATGGAATAATGCTTTGTATCTCAAATGTGCATCCCAAATCAATGAGAACCATTGGATGAGTGGGTCTCAATGAAAAAAAGTTGATAGGACCTACTCATCCAATGGTTCCCATTAATTTAGGATGCATATTTGAGATATAAATTTGGCATATATAGTACTGCTCAAATCAATGTCATCTAAATTTAAAATTTTAAAATTAACGTCCATATTTAAATTTTGACCCCCGCTCATGTTTCTCTAAATAATATCCTTTCCGTATCAGAGAAATCATTTTTCGACATCATAGCTTGAGAATATTCAATATAATGATGATACTATTATTTATTCCGCTTTTCTTTATCACCTGCATCAATCTCAATTTTTTCACCCAATTATTTCTGATATCCCCTTTCACCTTTGCCTCCCTTTCTTTCTCTATTTATTCCTTTTCTCGATCTTTGCCCCCAACAAATAGCCACCGACACCCCTTTCTCTTTTCTCTTTTTTCTGTCCTCACCGAAACTCTCTCTCTTCACAGAACCACTACGGAGGCACCATCGGAGACAGTGATCCAGCATCTACAATCTTGAAGCCTCACCCTGGTATCCCCCTCTCTCTCTGTACATATGTCTCCCCTTACCGCAACCACTAATTCCTTCCCTCTCTCCTTTGCCACCGAAATTCATAACAACCTACCAAACACTCTATTTATCCAAAACCAAACTCTTACCAACAGTCAACTAGCACCTCCACCCCTTTTCCTCCACACCACTGCCACGAAAATCTCCCTAGCCAACAAACGTCTCTCTATCCCCACACGCACACATTGCTACTGAAACTCACCACAGTCACCAAAACACCAAGTGCTTGTATTATTGCTTCAATGAGCGAGTCAACATTATTCTTATTTTTTAGCGAACTTACTTTATCTGCTGCAACGACCATCTATAGCACAACGGTGTAGCTCCAACAATCAGCAATGACACAACTCCAGTGGGACAATGATTTCTTAAGAAAGTGGTTTGTTGGTTTTAGTTTGTTATGTTTTTTAGGTTTACATATTTTTATGTTATTTATAATTTTTTTCTGTATGTTCTAGGATATGAAAATCTAAGATTGGTTCAGGCTAAGTGGTCCTTTATGAACAAAGATGAGTTCATATATTTCTGGTGTTTGTTTTGTTCAAAAACTGTAAATAATTCCAAAAAAACCAAGGAGCCCTTTTGATCAAGAGCCAAGCATTTTATTTTTTTGGCACATTTGAGAATTGTTTACATCAAAAGAAAGCAAAAATGACAAGAACCATTTTGAGGTGTATGCACGATGTTCAATGAGTTCTTTAGGTTGTAAAGTCTATGTTTTTAAATATTATTCTTTTTCTAAAAAAATTCAAATATTGACTTCAATTTAATGCTTTGTGCACATTCATAAATTTTGCAAGTTATACACTATTCCTGCAGTATACTGATATTCAACTTGATTTGTTGTCAATATGTCTTATAGTTCATTTGATTTGTTGCCAATTTGATACATTATTTGACTTGAATTGTAATTAAAAGTAAGCTCATTTTTGCGAAGTGATACCGATTGTTGCTGAAGATATGTTTTAAGTTTAGAAGTGATAATGATAATGATTTTAGTGATGATAATTAATCTCGAAGTTGTATTTACTTGTAATTTTTTTGTTTGCTACGTCATGCCTTCAGGCACAAACAATTATCAGTCTATATAATAAATCAGCTAGCAAGTTGAATCTTTATCCCCTCTACATTTTCTTCCAAAAAAATCACATCACTCAATTATATTACATATTCAATCATTTAATATTTGGTTAACTTATAGTTTAATATAACTTTTATTTTATACATTATCCATACACGAGAGCGTACACATATTGAAAAAAAATTGTCGACTTATGTATTTTGAGAAAATTTTTATGCTATTTAAAAAAAAATAATAAGTAAAAATTAATTTTAAATGATATAAACAAAGAAATTAATTTAAAATTTGGTATAATGAGATTAATTTTTTGAATGCTGGAATCTTATATTTCATCTTACCTTCAGACACGAGTTATGAGTTGTTTATTTATATGTATACTTGTTTTCCACTAGTTTAAGATTTCTAATCTTTGATGATAGCATCATAAAGGATAAATGAAAATTTACTGATGGGTACGTAGGCGTTGTAATAAAGCTTAGGATAAATCTAAAAAACGTCAGCTAAATTATGGCTTTTGTTTTAAATTACTCTCTAAATTTTTCATTATTTTAATTTTCAATATGAATTATGTAATTTTCAATCGATCCTTTTCATTTTAACGAGAAAATTATGTTAAGATTAATTATTATTATTTTTCAATCAAAAGTTATGTTAACAAAATTTGTCTCACTCACCGATTAATCTTAAGTGAATTACATAGTTCAAATGATAAATTAGGACAATTAAAAATTCAAGAGAATTTAAAACAGAGGTTTTAATTGAGGGGTATTTATGACATCTAACCTAAATATTTGTTTGTTTAGCGGGATAATGGTAAAAAATACAAAAAAAATAATTTTTTTTAATTTTTTCATTATTTGGTCAACATAAAATGAAAAATGATGAAAAGATAATTTTTTTATAATTTTATTTTTTCACAGTTGGCCAGTTTTTTTCTTGCAAAAAACACAAGAAAATGTAAGAAAGTTGTGATGTATAATCTAACCGTCTATTTTACCCTTTTTTTTTCTTAAAATATTTAATTGATTATTAATTTTAGAAAAGTTTGGTATGGATTTGGTTAACCATATAATTTGGCGTGAGATTAGAATTAAGTTAATTCTTGCCCTAGAATTAAGTTAAGAGCCACTTTTTTTTAAAAAAAATTAACTTTTAATTATTATATATATTTTCTTTTTTAGACCTATTTAATATAATTAAGGGTAATTTAGAAAGTAATTAAAATTTTCTTATAACTTTCCTTTCTTCTAAATAATAGAATGATTTTTTTTACAAAAATTTCTCGTAAACTCTTCATACTAACCAAATGTATGAATGAAAATATATTTTCTTTAATTTTTTTTTTACTTTACCTGTCATTATTTTTTTCTTTCTAACGAAACAAACCCTAACACTTATCAAATGAACAAGCGTGTGATTATAAAGTTGCGGGTGTGGTACAAACATGACAAGGTCACATGCACATTAAAAATATTGACGAATTAAGACAAGATCAAGCTAGTTGAGGTCGGGTCAAGAATAAATGATCATTTATTACACATGCTCAGCTTACTAGGCATGCTCGAGTGATTATGTTGAGCTTAATTAAAATTAGAACAGCTCGTGTCATGTAAAGATTTGCTTTGTTAACTAGGTCGAGTATCATTGCTGAACAGTTCGGTCCAAGTTAAGTAAATTACCAATCATTCAGAAAATTGAATGAATAGCATAAGGAAGTTGCTAAGGTTATGGTAAATCATCCCCTAATAAATCTTGAAAAATTAGCTGATTGTCGAACGTTAGAGAGATTTCGTTAAAAGTGTGATTGGAAGTCCAGCGTAACAGGGCTATACTACCTCACGTTGCAAGCAAGAGGAATCCTACGGGATGAAGGCCTAGGAATCTATAAAAGGGACCGAGGAGGTTCAAGAAAGGTACACATAGTTTTTTCTTGCAACTTCCTTCGTCTTTATCATATACTAACTTAAGTATGAGTGTGTCTTCGATTGCTCAACTCCAACCCTAGACAAT
>CM042193.1:17034978-17081465 GCA_023539305.1 Ilex asprella | reverse complement strand
TGTCATTATTTTTTTCTTTCTAACGAAACAAACCCTAACACTTATCAAATGAACAAGCGTGTGATTATAAAGTTGCGGGTGTGGTACAAACATGACAAGGTCACATGCACATTTGAGATATTGACGAATTAAGACAAGATCAAGCTAGTTGAGGTCGGGTCAAGAATAAATGATCATTTATTACACATGCTCAGCTTACTAGACATGCTCGAGTGATTATGTTGAGCTTAATTAAAATTAGAACAGCTTGTGCTATGTAAAGATTTGCTTTGTTAACTAGGTTGAGCATCGTTGTTGAACAGCTTGGTCCAAGTTAAGTAAATTACCAATCATTCAGAAAATTGAATGAATAGCATAAGGAAGTTGCTAAAGTTATGGTAAATCATCCCCTAATAAATCTTGAAAAATTAGCTGATTGTCTAACGTTAGAGAAATTTCGTTAAAAGCGTGATTGGAAGTCCAGCGTAACGGGGCTATACTACCTCACGTTGCAAGCAAGAGGAATCCTACGGGATGAAGGCCTAGGAATCTATAAAAGGGACCGAGGAGGTTCAAGAAAGGTACACATAGTTTTTTCTTGCAACTTCCTTCGTCTTTATCATATACTAACTTAAGTATGAGTGTGTCTTCGATTGCTCAACTCCAACCCTAGACAATCTGTTCTTTTTGTAAGAAAAATTACGCAACATACACATAATTCATCCAAAGTTGAATCATATCACCACATACAAATTGAATTCCACACTAATTAACGAATAAATATTTAATGTAATGGTGATATCATATCAGTATTGTCACACACCAATTAATAATAAAACACTGAATAAACAAGCTGAACACCAATTGAGTAGTTATTAACTTATATGAACGGGTAGCTATTAATTTGTGTACAATCGATTTTTTTTGTTTTGTTTAGTGTTGATTGATGATATTACATGATAATACTGACATTATATCAATGGTGAAATAAAATATTCTCTCAATAATTAACGGAGATAATTCAAAAATGGGAGGAACTCCGGCACCACAACTGCAGTGACCTCCGTAAATGACGGATCTGGCCGGTCCAAGCCTATAAATATCAGTGGAACTCCCTGGTGAAAAGCACAACCACGTGGACAAGCGGTACGATGAGATTAAATTTGCAATTATCAAAATACCCTCATCTTTACTGTATTATCATTTGTACTACCCATAACCCATTAGATTTTTTTTTTTTTGATACATTGCAAAGTACCCATCAGATTTTCTGAAACAAAGAAAATAATTTCTGGACAGAATCCTAATACTAGTGTGCAAAGAAAAAAAACACCCATAAAAAGTGATAAATTATACACAAAAATAATAAAATTTTTAATTATATAATGACTCACAAAAATTATAAAAATATCTAATGAAGTAACAAATTTGAGAGGTATGGTAACTTAGTCAAGTCCAAATAAAAAAAAGGATGTATGTCGTATTATAAATATTTTGTAAGAGGACACCACAGCAATCCTCTCCATTTATTAAAATTTTCTAAGATTTGGCTTAGACTTTATTAGAAGTCCATGGAAAAATATTTCAGTGAAGCATTTATTTTTCTTTTCCTGAAGATTTTGTAGAAATCTCAAACATGAGTGAAACTCTTTCAAATGCAATCCAAAGACCGGAACGATGATGTGACCACCTCTAGGATTTGCAAACTTCTTTAATTTGACCTGAAATTTGTAAATTTATAATCTATAATATAAAACATGACAAATTTCAATAAGTTCATCCAATGATCTTAAATAGACTCATTCAATAGCCACCAACATCTTTTTTAGAATCATTCACGTTGATTTTTTTCTCAAAATCTATTACTTCTCACTTACGGTGCATTTAGCTACGGGTTACTCCTAATTATATTTATAGTTGTCAAAAATGATATCCATCATATTTTTTTTTACAAAATATCTTGTGTAGAAATTAGTAAAATAAATAATTCTTTTAATATTTTTTGAGTATAAAGTTTATAGAGATTCTACCATACACTAGATGTTCATCTACACCTTAGATCATCTCTAATTATGACTCAATTTTTTACTAAAATTTATATTAATATTTGAAGAAAAAGTTTGATTTGATACAAATGACTCAAATTGATAAATTCAAATTTAAAAAAAAAAACTCAAATCTAAAAGAGAATAAAAATGACTACAGCATCTTTAAAAGATAGCAAAATCTAATTATTAAAGATTTGAGTAAGAATTTAAGTCTCTCTTTATTTGAGTAAAAAAAGTTTCTCTTGATTTGGTATAAATTTTAGATTTGAATATAAATTTAAGTCAGGTTAAAAATGCTCTTAGGGATAAAAAAATTATTTTCCATGACGCTCATTATCATAGAAGACCAATGCATGGTTGATAAAAAGAAAGAGACATATACAATGAGAAGGGCTTAACCGAACCAGATACTATTCATTACACTTTTATTTAATTTTATTCGATGATCGATGGTCTACCATTTATATAAATGGGACCCCCGCATTTACGGGTGGACCCCTCTTTATACATGGTGGAGGATGTCAAACTGTAAACCCATCTTTATTAACGAGATAATGCCATAATACCTATAGACATGATTGAGCATCTTTGCATTAATGGGTGAATTGTACTTTGCACCCTAAAATTTTTAAGAATTTTTATTTTGTATACTCAAAGATTAAATTTTTCATATTATACTTTAAATGTATCAAAAGTATTCAAATTTAACCATTCTATTAGCGTTTTATTAAATTTTTTCCATTGATATCAATGAGTTAGTCTTTGACGGAAAAAATAACAGAAGAGTTATATTATAATATTTTTGATATGTTAAAAGTATAATAAGATAAATTTAATTTTTACGGGTGTAAAATAAAAAACTTAAAATTTTTTGAGGTGCAAAGTGCCAAAAACACTTGCATTAAGAGTCCAGTGATAAAGGCGTAATTGACGTTTTGACATTTCCATTATATTCCTAGTATGCATTTATTAGATACGAGGGATTAGTCGAGTGATAAATACTTAAACTAAACTCTTATCTAAAAAAACAAACAAAAACACTTCCGGGATCAAAGGGTTATATTGACATTTTAAGAACATTTATGACGACTCTGCTAACCGACAAACTCGGAGGTCGGCACCTGTCGGCCGGTGAAACCGGAGAGACAAAGGCGGCCGGAATCCCAAACACACCCATCTAAATATAGTTTATTTTTTTAAAATCACAAATTAACAATTTCCTCAATCCTATTAAACAAATAAATTATCCATTTCAAATATTCCCTTACCATTTACGCCCTCCTCTACTGTGCGTAAAATAACTAAAACTCCACCACATCCTCTCTCTGGCTTTCTCTCTCTCTCTCGCTGTCTGTCTTAATGTCCTTCTCTCAAGTGACTCTCTTTCTATAACGAGTGACTTCTCTCTCTAAAAACAGCTAATCCCCGCGCAATATCAAAGTGTGGTGATATGAACCATACATCATGAAAACCTCAATTGTTCCGTCAGTTTTTCTGTAGATGTTTCATGTTTGTTTAATGAAGCCTCCTTGGATGGTATTAAGTTCTTTCCGGTACGTTTCAGCTACAAAACCCTGAATTTTCCAGCTGAAGATAATGATACTATTGTTTTTGTTTTGAGAAATATTTTTTTTATCTGTTTGTTTTTGGTGTTGGGTTTGGCTCATTTTTGGGGTTTGAGTGACAAAAAATGCTGGCAATTTTGCAGTTTTTTGTGGTTGGTTTTCGAATTCGTTTCGTTAACTTTGTGTTTCCGAATTCGTTTCCGAGGATTTCATAACTGGAGTTCATGTAAGGATTTTCTCATGTTAGAGATCTCAGATGAGGAGGTTATTTCTTGTTTCTGTTTATTACCTTTTTTCTCATTTTGAAATTTCATTTTTTTTTGTGAGGCTTGCGTTAATGGGTAAGTTTTTGACTTTGTATTATTTTGAATTATTCATAATTTATGAATTATATAGTGTTTTATTGATTGGTAATCAGCAAATTGTTCTTTGTTCTCTCAAAGTTCTTCATTTTCGTTTTTTTTTATCTGTTAATGTTTTTTCTCTTTTACTTCTTGATTTTGATTTGTTGTCGTTTGTTGATGATTTGATGACTTATAATTTGAATTGCATTTATTAGCTCAGCTCATCAAGTTAATGAGACGAATGGCATTGTTAAATGTTGCTGTCATGAGTACTCATTGCATTAATTATTACGGGTTTTAGAAGGAGAAATTCTTTTGGCTTATACAGTTGTTAACTTGTGTTCTGCATTTCAGTTGATATAAAGTTGTATTGTCGTCTCCACACTGAATGGGAATCATGAATCATGCCGAGGTTGAAGATAATTTATTTGCGATTGGTGAGCCAAAGGTACATGGCCATGACAACTGACTTGTTTGGGGTTCTAGTGAATTTGGCTTATGGTTGCACTTTCTGTTAGGCTGAGTAGGTTTTGAGTTGAGGCTCTGGCTGGAGTCCTATATATTATGTTTACCGTTCCAAATCCTCAGGTGCTTGAGCTTCTGTTTTTAATTCTAGTATACATACGAAACACATCTGACAGGAATTGGTGAATGGATAATTGAAACTTGTGAATGAAAACTTAATTAGTTGGATTTGTGGTGTGTTGTATATAATTCAACTGAATTTTGGCAAGATTCCAAATTCATGTTTCTGAATTTATTGTGGTTGACAAGGCCTGAGTATGTGGAAAAAAATTGGGAGAGGTCCTTCTAGTTTTGATTTTTAATGGCATAGCACGATTTATTTTTAATCACTAGTTTTTTCAATTTTTATACTTTTGGTTAATGGAATAAGTCATTGACAAGTATGCGGTTACTAATACAGGTACATAGAGGGATGTGCAACACACTCTCGGCAAGTTATTCCAAGGTATTAGGGATTTTCCCAGATCTGGAAGCAGCACGGCCAAGGAGCACATCAGGAATTCAAGCGTTATGCGCATTGCACATAGCACTTGAAAAGACCAAGAATATTATTCAACATTGCTCCGAATGTAGTAAACTTTATTTGGTATGATCTCTCCTCTGATGTGTGTGTATCTTATTCTGTAATGATGGGTCCTGCTACTGAGAATGGACTTGCCATTGGGCTAATGTTTCCTAAGATATTTGCTTAGAAGCCATCATGGATATGATGTTGGGATACCTCTATTGTCACGTGTCAGAAGTTGATGATCCTTGGTCATTGTGAGCCACTACAAGAATTTATGGTTTGCTACTTAGTTTTGTATGGAGATACTGTTAGAACTTTGGTCCACCCCTCATAGGAACATGCACTTAGAGGAATAGTAATAAATACGACCAAGCAAATCATTAGGGGTGTCAAAGGTGTCGGGTTAGGTCATTTCGTGTCAGATTGATTTCGAGTTTGTGTTGAAAATCTCAAAACTCGAACCTGACATGTTTAATAATCGTGTCGAGATGTGTAAACACTAATCTAATCTGGCCATTAAATGGATTACCCGAACCCGATCTGTTTGATACGTTTAATAAACAGGTCATTTTTAGGTTAACACACATAACATGATCTGTTTAACCTGTTTAACACACATAACACAGACTTGTTTAACACACATAACTTGTTTTCACACATTTTTATTATCATTAAATACATCATTCAATCATTCACTCAAAATTTCAAATAGTTTTTCACAAATAACATATCACATTTCATCAATAAAATTAATTAAAATTCATTCAAGTTTCAACCCAAAAATTAAAGCAAGAACTATATTAGTATACTGTCATAATAATGTTAAGAACTATAATGCCAATTACCATAGTAGAAGCAAGAATTAATAAGTAATAATGTTAAGACCATATCAGTCATACATAATAGGCAAACTATACTTTCATAAACGGGTCTACAATGGGTTAGGTTGGGTTCGTGTCCGAATCATGTCAACCCGTTTAAAATATTCGGGTTAATCAGGACAAAATTGAGTTACCATAATTTTGACATAATTTTTTTCGTATTTAAGCGTGTTAATCCGTTTTAACCCATTGACTTGTTTAATTTCGTGTCTGGTTTATATCGTATTAACGTGATGTTTCGAAAATTAACAGCCTAATAAATCATTACGTGGATTTAATTGGTGGATATCTGGGAATGTGTGGTGAAGATATTATTCTTCTACGCGTGATCTTAAGTCTATATGCTTTATTCATTCGCAAGTAGTATTTGCAGGGAATGTTTGATGATAGGGCATTGAATATTTGCATTGTTTAGAATATTTGTTGAGTTTGAAGTTTTTTCTTTTCTTTTTTAAAACAATGAAGATCCTTTACTATTTAGGTCAAAGGAATGTTTTATGATTGACACTATTTGTATAATGCAGGCTGTAACTGGGGACTCTGTTGTTTTGAAGTTTGAGAAGGCAAGATGTTCCCTTGAAGATGGTCTTAGGCGAGTTGAAGATATTGTTCCACAAGCTATTGGTTGTCAGGTAATGTTGCTGGAAGTTCTTTTGCCTCTCTCTTTTCCAGTGTTTCTAGTTTAATATATTTGAGGCGGTCACTGTTTAGTAAAGTTTTAGGTTTCGGTTTTGAATGATAGGATATTTATCATCACAGTTTTGCGAGTAAAGGACCATCCTTTGGTAGCTATATGATGCTCCATGAACCACAACTTGATCTTGTTAGTCTGAAGCAATCAAAAAGGCCTTGCTCACGCGATCAAAATTTGGTCCGTGTGTATATTTAAGCAGCTGATATTAGTTTTATGTTGTCCTTTAAATGATCCTGGTTTGCTTAGACGATGTGTTATGGTGGCTTTTTTGTTTGAATTGGGAAAATTTTCTTTTACTTCACCTGTTCATGAATTTTATGGGATTACATAGAATAACAACACAACTATTGTTCTTAAGTGAAATGGTTCTAGTCCTTTTGAGTTGTGTCCACTTCATTAAAAAGTTTGTTATTCTAATCTGTAACTACCCCTGTTCCAGATTTCCGAAATTCTAAGTGAACTTGAGGGAACTGAGTTCTCACTTAATCCATTGGAGAAGCAAGTGGGTGATGATATAATTGCGTTGCTCCAGCAAGGGAGAAAATTCAACAGCAACTCTAATGACAGTAACGAGCTCGAATCTTTTCACCAGGCTGCTTCTAGACTTGGTATTACCTCTTCAAGAGCGGCTCTTAGAGAAAGAAGGGCTCTAAAGAAACTCATAGAAAGAGCTCGGTTGGAGGAAGACAAGCGGAAGGAATCGATAGTGGCTTATCTTTTGCATCTTATGAGGAAATACTCAAAGTTATTTCGAAGTGAATTCTCAGATGATAATGATTCACAGGGTTCAACCCCTTGTTCCCCCACTGTTCTAGGATCTTTTGAAGATGGTAATGGGCCTGGTGGAAATGTTCATGCCTTTGAGCGACATCTCTCCAAACTCAGTTCTTTCACTTTCAAACCAAACTCCAGGAGACCAGGGCATGTGCCTGTTCCTCCTGAGGAGTTAAAGTGTCCCATATCGTTGCAGCTCATGTACGATCCTGTCATCATTGCTTCTGGGCAAACATATGAAAGGATTTGCATTGACAAATGGTTCAATGATGGGCACAACACCTGCCCAAAAACTCAGCAGCAGCTCTCTCATCTTTCTTTGACTCCTAATTACTGTGTTAAGGGTCTGGTTGCTAGTTGGTGTGAACAAAATGGAGTTCCTGTTCCAGATGGCCCACCGGAGTCTCTCGATCTCAACTACTGGAGGCTGGCTTTGTCTGAAAGTGAGTCTGCGAGTTCGAGATCAATGGACAGTATTAGCTCCTGCAAGTTCAAGGGTGTAAAGGTGGTTCCTTTGGAGAGTGGTATAATTGAGGAGGCTGAAGGAAATGAAGTAGAAGATGTGTGTGCACGGGAGGATGAGTTTGAGGTGAATGTGTTTGAAAAATATGAAGACTTTTTGGCCATCTTGGAGAAAGAGGAGGACTTGAGGGAAAAGTGCAAAGTGGTAGAACAGATGAGGCACTTGCTAAAGGATGATGAGGAAGCCAGGATTTATATGGGGGCAAATGGTTTTGTGGAAGCACTACTGCGGTTTTTAGAGTCTGCTGTGCATGTAAGAAATGAGATGGCTCAGGAACTTGGAACTATGGCTCTCTTCAATCTTGCTGTTAATAATAAGAGGTATGCTCTTGTTCATTTCTCTGGGGTTTGAAGCCATAGGAAACAATGGAACAATACCATGATTTCTGTTTTTTTTAGGGTTCCAGGACATTGATGGATCATCAAAAAAAGTTTCTTATGAGCTTATAATTGCTAACAAATTTGAAACAAACAGACCATTTACTTTCTGAAACAGAAGATTGCTAACAAATTTTCATGTTTTTTCTGATATATTATTCCGATTGGTTGGATATGGTAAGGTAATTGTCTTTCATGAAGGGTTTTATATCTATTTTATCCTAAGAATTGTGAATCTTTGACCATTAGCTCAGAGAGTTTCAAGGGAAGACAATCATACTTCTCATGAACTTGGGAATGCGTTTTGTAAAAATAGTATTTTTATGGCCTCCTGTGGCGTCCTTTCTGTAGCCCTTAGAACTGTGCATATCTTCCATGTTATCTGTTTTTAGCTTTTAGATGGTCTTTGATGTCCAGGTTAGATGATCTGTTTTCCATCCCTACCTTTCAACAACAGTTTTTTTGTACTAGGCATTGATTGGCATTGGGACTCACTGCAGGGATGCCCCATTATATTTTGTTCACTTGACAAGCTTAATCATTCATCATATATTCATTTTTTGTGTTTTAAGTTATTCTTTAGCACCATGGGATAGTAGAATTTAATCATTTTTCTGCCTTTCCTTTTTGTTGGAACGATTAGATAGTATTCAAGTATGAAGAGTTAATTGGAATTGAATGTTTGGTTGACTAAAATTTTGACTTGTTTAGATTCAAAATCTGAATATTTGAAATTCTTATATTGTAAATGTGATTTACTTGTACGACTTAATTTGGTCTTAGTTCCATGTTTTTTTATAGATCCATGAAGAGACATTTAGATCTGATGGACTTTGTTGTCTATTTAACTATATTCCTTCCAGAAACAAAGAAATAATGTTGGCAGCAGGAGTACTTTCGCTACTTGGGGAAATGATTTCCAACTCCAATTCTCATGGATCAGCAACAGCCCTTTACCTAAATCTTTCATGTCTTGAAGAAGCCAAGCCTATTATTGGCGCAAGTAAAGCTGTCCCTTTCTTAGTTAAGGTACTTTGCTCGGAAGCTGATTCGCTATGTAAGCTTGATGCCCTTCATGCCCTCTATAATCTCTCCTGCCACCCCTCCAACATTATCCACCTTCTCTCAGCTGGCATCATTAATGGCCTCCAAGCCCTTGTAACGGATACTAGTGACAACTCATGGACAGAAAAATGCGTAGCTGTCTTTACAAACTTAGCTTCAAGTAAATCAGCAAGAGATAAAATTATATCAGCCCCGGGCCTAATAAGTGGACTTGCAACGGTACTGGACATCGGTGAGCCTATTGAGCAGGAGCAAGCTGCCGCATGCCTGCTGATTTTATGTAATGGAAGTGAGAAATGCAGTCAAATGGTCCTGCAAGAAGGGGTAATACCCTCACTAGTGTCGATTTCAGTGAATGGGACTATGAGAGCGAAACAGAAAGCTCAGAAACTTTTGATGCTGTTCCGTGAGCAGCGGCAGCGGGACCCATCACCTGTCCAAACTCATCAGCTGAATGAAAATAGTGCGATGCCTGATCTTGCTCAAGAATCAAAACCATTATCCAAGTCTGTCTCAAGAAGAAAGATGGGGAGGGCTTGGAGTTTTTGGTGCAAGAACAAGAGTTTTTCAGTATACCAGTGCTGAGACTGTCTTTAAACCCTGTTAAGTGTCGTAAATTTCTGCCGCAACTCCATTTTTGTTCATGCTGTGTCCTGTTCCTATGGGCATTTACTTCTTATTAGCTTTTTCCATAGAAGAATAGATGTACAGGCCCCTATACTCTTGTGGAATTTTTAGTTCCTTTTTTGGGTTCCTCTTTAGGATAGGTTTATGTGTATTTGCCAAGCTATAATTCAAGCCTTAAATCCACCTTTTGAAGCAAATCTAGCCAGCTTGGATGTGCGTATTGGTTGGTGGGAGGTGTTCTGAATTTGATTAGGAGAGAACTCGTTGATGGGTAGGTTCATCACTTATGTTGTATCATCTGCCCTTTCTGCTGGACTTAAAGGTAACATGGGTGAGCAGTTGCCTCGCATGACCACTGTAGATCCATCCGTAGTAAGACATGGTTGGAAATGGTTTCTATATTTCATAGCAGTAGAACTCCAAGGGCCTGTTTGATTGGTGGATGTGGGCAGGTATGCAATGGTGGGTTTAGTTAAAAGAAAGGTCATTTGAAAGTCGGTACATTAAATTAGATTAAGTTGTAAAAAAATACATAATAAAAAATATTTTGTAAAAAAATTCACTTGTGATATAGAAAGACTTCATTACCTTTTTTTAAACAATTCAGTTTCCAAAAATCGGTTTTAGAATAGTATCCTAATTTCAATTATTCCACATTAGTTACAGTCTAACTGGCACGGCCTTCTTTGAAACACACTGAGGAACAAATGATTCATCGTTCTCTTTTTGAAACGATACATTGTCGTTGTTCCTCTGAAAACGGACTTTTTGAAATTCAAGCAAGAATCCAACTCGTGCGACACTTCTTCTTAGTCGCCGAACAACTTGTTTTTTCTTCTTGTTATTCCGATTTCGAGTGATGCTACACTCAGCATCGGTATTCAAACGAAAGAAGTTGTTGAGCGTAGATTCTAGGTCTGCAATCTCGACAGTAAGCAACGATTTTGTTTTTGTTTTTGTTTTTTGTCTCTGTGATCTCTAACATCATTGTTTATACTATGTTGCTAAATGTTGATTTTGATTTGTTTTCTTTTATTTGATTTGGGCAAATCAATTTTTTTTTATGAAAATCTGATTGTGGATGTAAAATAAGTAGATACAATGAAATCGCAAAAACACAAAGTATAATATGTTGTTGTACCGATACACTTTGGTTTTTACCTATAAATCAAAAAGCTTTTAATCTTCAAACCCTAGTTTGTGGTAGGTATATTGTTTTCTTTTTTTGGGTATTTGGTATGTCAAACACAAAAAATATTTATTGATACACTGTGTTGATTCACTATAGATTTTTCTTTTGGCTCTTGAAACAGTGTAATTTTGTATTTATTTTTTGTTTGATATTGTTGTTTTTCTGGATCATTGATGATTTTCAATTGGTTGAACAGAACTATCAATTTTCCCTAGTGCAGTGTTGTTTCTCATTTAGTGGGAATACAGTGTGTTGTATAATTGTATTGCTACACTGTGCTAATAAACTTTCAATTTAATAAATTCTGTGTTAACATACTTTCAAACAATGCATCCTGGGTATTTTGATAATCTGCTTGATTTGCTTTCAAGACTTTGTTGCTCCACTTTGAATGCACAATGCCTGATGACATGTATGTTTTTCATTCAATATATCTTGTCATGTTTTTTTTTTTTTTGAGTCTTGTTTTTTGCAATATGTGTGACAATGCTCAGTAATGGGGAGAAAAAGAAAATCATCTGCACCAAATATGAACTCTGACGTAAAGAATCCTTGTTGGAGCAATGTGCGGGGCCGTCATCTGTGAAAGAGAGGCTGAAGCAGATTTGAAGATTTTTTCGAACCATTCAAATTCTTGAATTGAAGAAGATTTGAAAATACGAAAGGAACTGAAAAAAACATTTGTAGGCAAATGACTAACTATTCCATATGTATTTTTAATTTTTAAGTTGAATATTATTGAACCATAAATTATGAATTTTGAAGTTCCATATTGGATTTTTTGATATTTGGTGAATGTTTAGAAAATTGTACAAATTGTTTAGGATTTTATAAAATTGATAATATAGTTTGACAAGAGACAGTGTATCAGGTAAGTGTGCCAGATTTGTCAAATGTGTTCAAAAGTGTAACTGTAAAGTGTTACATCTTTATGTTTATGAATGAATCAGGTGAAATTATTTTCAAAATGGAACTCAGGTTAATTCTTAGTGTATCCGATGACTGTTAACAATGTAGCAAAAATTGTGTCATATAATCAGTGTAATAACTACGCACATAGATTCATACAACAGGTTTCCACAGTGTAACAACTCAGTGATTCATATTATTGTTTATGAATGAATAATGTAAAACAATTCCCAATTAAAAACACAGGGGACAAATCTAATGGAAAAGGTTTCATGTACCTTGTGTGGACCACACAGTGTAACACAACAATGTGGTTATTGACAAATAGGAAGCTTATGACCAAAAACAACATCAAATTGAGAAAAAAAAAACTACGACGCAAACTGGTAACACCATCCAACATGGTGTTACTAGATAAAAAAAAAAACTAGGAAAAAAAACATTCGTGAGGTCTTGTCTGCGCATGGGTGGGTAACTGACGAAAACAAAAGAACTATGAAAAAAAGAAAAGAAACGTAAGATACAAAAAGACACCATCTACTGTGGTGCTCCTAGAACAACTAAATAACTATGAAAAAAAAGAAGAATAATTACTAGTACTATGAACGAAAAAATTAAACAAAAACTTCGTGAAGGCATAAATTCAAACCTACTAATGGCTTTGGAGAATAAGAAGGACGCTATGTTTGAATTTTTTCAAATGGTAATGACTTGTGTTTTGACGGAGAAGAAGAGAACCAACGATAATGTGAAAAAAATTAAAATTAAAAAATTACCGAGATACACACAATAAACGGATGTTACAGATCTGGAAGTCTTTTAATACAATAAAATAAACCAACTCTTTTTGCTTTTGCTTAGCTTAAAGTGTGTTACATGCGTACGACATTCGATATTGACTTCATTATTGTACATGAAATTGCAAGGGCGTTGAGGTGATAAAATGCTAAATTGTATTGATTACATCGCTGGATTGATTGTTGTGTTGGATAGAATGAGAAGAGAGATAATAGTAATGTTCTATTTGTTTGTGGTCCTTATAGTAGTGTTATGGGAAAAAGGGAGACAATCAAAACCACAACCAGCAAGGTCGTTGTGTAGAAATTAATTGCAAGTTGAAAATTTGCACCGACTAATTGGTGAGAGTGACATCAATTGCATAGAACAACTTAAGATGGATAGACACATTTTTCACATTCTTTGTGATTTGGTTGAAGAAGTTGGTGGGTTAAATTGCACGAGATATGTAAGTGTTGAAGAAATGGTGGCTATGTTCCTAAATATATTGGGTCACGATGTGAAGAATAGACCAATAAAGTTCAACTTTCTTAGATCTGGTGAAACAGTAAGTAGGCATTTCAATGTTGTGCCTTGTGAAGGCTTTGTCTTCTTAAGGTCAAGGGTTCAAACTCCCTCCCCTCTCCCCATCCCATCCCCAAAAAAAAATTATAAAAAAATATCGTGTTGAAGGCATTATTAAGTTATGAAGACACTCGACCCTGTTACTGACGACTGTACAGATAATAAGTGGAAGTGGTTTAAGGTAAGGGAACTATACAATTGTTTAATGTGACTGGATAGAATGTAATTCACGTAATGGTAGACTTAAATATGTTTTGTTATGTTTGAGTTGTAGAATTGCATAAGAGCACTAGATGACACACACGTTAGAGCAAGGGTACCAATGCTTCACCAAGCAAGATATGGGAGTAGACACGGTGACATTTCAACAAATGTCCTTGGTGTGTGCTCCCAAGATATGAAATTTATTTATGTCTTGTCCGATTGGGAAAGGTCAGCTTATGATTCTAACATACTACGAGATGCGGTAACGAGGAGAAATGAATTGAAAGTGGCTCAGGGTAAGTTTTATATGACCACTAACCTCATTTCTCTGACAGTTATTAGTGGTGTTCTTACGAAATCACAATTTGTACGCAGACACTTACTACCTAGTGGATGCTAGTTACACTAATGGCGAAGGGTTCTTAACTCCATTTAGGGGCCAAAGATACCATATGCAACAAAAAGAAGTGTCAAAATGACATGTTTCGCTTGGGTTATTTGCAAACATTAGAGCAAAACTTAAAGGATGTATTCCCAACACTGACCTTCGGGTCTCACCATATATTGAGTTGAAAATCCAAGCCTGAAAAAAGCAGTACAACTTTTTGTATTTAATGCTAAGCACATCTAGTTTTGGATGGAATGATCGTGACAAAAAAATGGATGTATATGGTAAAGATATCTGGGTGAATTACTTGAAGGTTTTACTAATCCCTTGCATCCATTAATAATAATAAACTAAGATTACTTGTATATATTATGCCCTAGTAATTTTTCTATTGACAATGTAGAAAGACAAGAATGCGAAGGGGATGTGTGGTGGATCATGGTCACTGTATGATGATTGGGTCAATTGCAGGAGAAGGAAGATGAAGAGAAGCGGCTGTTAATTTACAGGAGAGAGAAAGAAAGGGAGAGAAAGTAGGAGAGGGGGAGAGAGTGTAACGGCTATGTGAATTTGAGAGAGGAAATAGGGAGAAAGGTTAACGCCTGGAAAGAGAAAGAGAGAAGAGAAAGAGAAAATAGGAACAGGGTGATATAGGAATAAAGGGAGAAAGGTTAACGCCTGGAAAGCAAAGAATATGTATGACATAATTAAAATGTTAGAGGATAAAATTGAAAAAAAATGTTTTCACTAGTATTTTAAAGTAATATAAATATGTAAAAAATGTATAATTTTATTAGGATAATCCATCAATCCAAACATAGGATATGGTTAGTTTGGATTGGAATGAATAGAGTCATGACTAGAATAATAAACTACTACAAAATTATTTATGTAATCTATGAGGCCCACTGAATTACACATTTGTTTTTCAAACTAAGGTTATGATTGAATATATTCCAAGGTTAGGGTTTTTAAGTGGATGAGTGAGTTTGGGTTGGATGAGTTAAGATATAAAAAAAGAAAGAGGCTTTTGGAGGTTGGTCCTCTTTTTTTAGACTTATTTGGACCTAAATACACTTAAAACCTTGTTTCGAGATAAGTACATTTTAATCTTCATTGTCCAAAATACATTCAATAGTTATATTTAATCAAAACTTGTTTGAAAAAACTAACAACTCATAAATGGGGAATTGCATTAGTATTAACAACTCATGACTTGGAAATTGTGCTAGCATTAAATTGTGTTTCTATCATATTATATATATACATGCACACATATATATATAATAACATTAAACAATAACACGCTCAACAAAAAAATAATTTCATCAAACAGTAATATGCTCAATAAAAACTTAATTAAAAATTTAATCATTGTAATAGAGTGACACCTCCACAACAAATTAAATACCCACATATGGTGTCATTCTATTGCAATGATTAAATTTTTATTTAAGTTTTTTATTGAGCGTATTATTATTTGATGTTACTATTTTTTTGTTGAGCGTGTTACTGTTTAATGTTACTAGATATATATATACACATATACACACACATATATAGATATAGATATGACAAAAAAATAATTTTATGCTAGCACAATTTTTAAGTTGGAAGTTGTTAGATTTGAAAACATTGAAATTAACAATGATAGACAATATTTATGGTAAGGGTAATTATGAAATACATTTGAAAAAGAATTTGAAATATTTTAAAATGTGTACTTATTAATAACTATTTGATGAAAAAGAAGACTTAATAGAATATAAGTTTGGAGGTGGTACCTAAAGTCAAATAAATTCTTAAGAAGGTACCCACATCCAATTACAACGATCTACAATGTGCAAAATTGAATAGAAGAATAGAAGAATCCTTAGAGACATTTAAGTTTTGATGTCTTGAATAGAAGAATCCTTTTTCTTCAATGTGCAAAATTGTTGAAGTTGATGGGTCAAGCTCAAATAAACCCGATTTATGTAGAAAGTACAACCTCACTTGAAGAGTCCATAAAGACTCACTAACGGTCCAAGTCCACTCAAGATCAAGAAAGAGAGCTCAGTCAAACTTATCAGATAGCCACGTCATCAAGAGAGTATCCGGAAGCCTCACCACCTTGGAAATAGTCAGCCCTTATCTCATCTCTGACCAAGTCTTGCGGAGAGCAGCTCAACAGTCTTGCTTGTTGAGAAAAAGACGTGAGCTCCGCTAGAGTAGAGACTTAGTTGCTACTAAGTCGCCCCAACCTGTTAGAGGGCCACTATAAATTGTAAGCCCCTCCAACCCTTTGGGGGGCATCTGATCACATTCTTGACCTAAGCACCACTCTCTCCTCTCTCTAAGTTTGAACTATCTACTCCCTACATCCTTGAAGTTAATAAAGTACCCGGCAACCAAAGTCATTGAAGAGTGGACGTAGGTCACGATTGATTGAACCACTATAAATTGCTTGTGTTTTACCCATCTCCCTTACTTTAAATTCTGCATTTATTATTTATACTTGACAGGTGGTGTACACAGTCATTTTATGCATTATCAGTTTGACGCCATCTGTGGGAAGATACGAAAAATTCTCACTTCAGAACATTCCATTTGCTGAACCAATGACAATCACTACCAAGTCTATGAACCAACATGAAGATAATCCTCCACGAGAGGAGGAAATTGCTCCTCAACCTACCAACCTTGTCCTGAATGCTCTAGCTCCAAATCCAAAACAAATGTTGGAGACCATGCAGCAGCTGGTGGCCCAAAACCAGCAGATACTGCAGCTCATGCTAGCCAGACAAGGAGGAGCACAACTTGGAGGACCACAAGGAGCTCCACTCCCTGCTGCTCCCCATCTAGGCGCCCATGCAGTTCTGGGCACCCCCTTTGGATTCCCCTTGGGCGCCCTCATAGGGGAGCTCATCATGATCCCCCTCCTCCTCCTCCTCCTCCTGTTTCTCATGGTGGAGACCCTCATCTCCAAGAGGATGAGGATGAAAACCAGAGCATGGAGCATGAGAATCGTTTTCATTATCATTCCAGAGGAGCCCCCAATCATTGAGATGAGAAAATTAAGGAAGCACAAAATCAACTGGGCGATGTGTTCAACGCCATGAAGGCACAAGGACCAGAGACAGTGAATTACCTGGTAAGGCGTACAGACACGCCTTTCAAGCCCAACGTGGCGAACTACCCCACCCTCAAAAGTTCAAAATGCACTCTGTGGATACTTTTAACGGAACGAAGGACCCACTAGATCACCTCGACACCTACAAAACTCTGATGCAGTTGCATAACGTCCCAGACAAAATCATGTGCAGGGCATTCCCAACCACATTGAAGGGGTCCGCCCGCCTATGGTTCGCTATGCTCTCCCTAGCCTCCATTGCCTCATTTGTCTAGTTGAGCAGGTCATTCGTGTCGCATTTCATTGAAGGGCGTCGGCATCAGAAGTCTGTCACCCACCTGGTTAGCATAAAGCAGGACCGAGAAGAGAGCCTGAGGAGCTACCTCACTCGTTTTAACGAGGAGGTACTCCAAGTTGATGAGCCCGACAACAAAGTGACTATGACCGCTATCTTGGGAGGCCTCCGCTCGTCGAATTTTCTTTTCTCAATACTGAAACGCCCACCAAAAAGTATGCCAGAGTTGTCAGCAAAGGCCTAGAAATACATGAATATTGAGGACATCATGAGAGCTAGGCGAGGTGAGTCCTGCAAATCTGGGAAAAAGAGGAAGGAAAGAGAGAAGGACGATGTTTGCTAAATGCTTCCCAACAAGATGTTTGCTACTAAATGTATCTGGTGTAACTGTCCATTATGTGACTACAACAACAAAAAAATGGGATCCCTCAGGCATCATATGTCTTGAAAAATATACTTAGGCTTAAGACGTGAATCTTTTTTTTTCTCCGATAAGTAAGACATGTGAACTTGGAAAAACATGATATTTTGTTTACGAGTGGTATGTGAGCCTTAAGTCTGTAGTCTTAGATACATTCAAACATTCCCAACAACTAAATTGGATTTACTAGAAGAATTAGCCAAAAAAATCAACAAAATCGATATTATGTAATGGAAGGACATGAGAACATTATTTTCTAGGTATGAATTGCAAACAAAGGTTATCCGTACTAGAGAATGTGAACACACCGGGTATATTGATAGCTGAAGAAAAAAATATATAGTTTTTCATGGTTGCACGTGATTTAAACTTTTAAGTCAAATGAGGGCCCCGAGTAGATATGAAAAGTACTAATGGTAACACCTTGTTTTCAACTGCAATGATGTGTTATGTGTAAATGCGATAGAGAGGGTGTGAATCATTTATTTTTACATTGTCTTTTGGCGTACGCATTATAGAATAAGCTTGGCTTTATGGAACTTTGGCCCCTCGCCAAAAAAATATGGAAACTTTTGTTGGTTTCCCATCTAGTACTTTTAATTGAATTTTCCTTTGTTAATAAAATTGCATTTTCTTTTGGGTTCTGCAGAATATCATGGAAACTGGAAAGTTAATGCTCATTAGTGTCATAACTCTAAGCTTTTGAAGATCAATCAACTAGTTTTCCAGTCTCATTACTCACAATGTAGTCCATCTCATTATTTATAATTTCTTTTTGAAAAAGCTAAATCTAGGTTAAAGGATTTGATTCTATTGATAAAAGTATTAATGAATATCCCAATAGGGAGTAACTCAAAAACACCAAGCTTTATTTAGAAAATAAAACTCACAGTCCACAATACATAGCAGAGTTCACTGTTAACACCTTAACAGTACTCTATCCTAACTAAGAACGCATAACAAAGGCCATACAAATGCTACCATTCATATTCGTAAAGAGAAGGCTTTCTTTACAGGCAGGCAGCCTGTAAAGCAATGGGTAAAACCATCCTCGATCGCCTTTCTACTTTGCTTACTCCGGACTTACTTCCTCAATTTTGTTTCCTTCTCCTTGATCAACTTCTTCTCCTAGTCCTTCTATGTTTGGTTCGGCAGATGATGTGAGTGTGAGCTCCTTCTTCTTTTGGAGGAATTTGATGAGTCCAGCAAGGGCAATGTCTGTATCTTCACTTTTCATGAGTTCTTCAGCAACCTCAGCAGGGGTTACCTCCACCTCGGTTATGAGTGTTTCAATCTCACTAAACATACAATGACCTTCGCTTAAACCAAGGTAATTAGAAGCAAGGATCTTAAACCCACAAGGAGTGCAGTAGGACATGTGGATGTGCATGTCCATTCGGCCTGGTCTCAGCAATGCAGGGTCTAATCTCTCTTTGTGATTAGTTGTAAACACTATTATCCTCTCGTCACCACAGCTTGACCATAGCCCATCAATGAAATTAAGCAACTCCGATAGCGATAGCTGTCATATGAGAGATAGACCAATTATGGACTAGTTTAAATGACAAAAAAAAGGTTATTTTCTTGGAAAATTTACTAATAAGCATTATTTTTCCCCATAAATATCCATCAAGTCATATCATTTTTATTTTATATCAATGCAATTTCATTTTTAACATTTTATTTCAAGTCATAATGCCATTATATTTCAATTTCAACTTTACTCTTTAGTTACCAAAATTATTTCATTCTTTTGCATTTTTATGTCAATTTGGCTGCTTACTTTTAAATCATTTCAATTGCTACGTGGCTTTGTATTCTTTCTGGTATGTCAACTTCGGCGGCACACTCTTGGGGTTTTTCAATTGTTGTGCGATGTGTTTTCATCATCACAATAAAATAATTCTTACTTCAATTAAAGTAATATTATTATATTAAAGATTCTATTGATATATTATATGTGGTTTTCGATTATTCTACTAATTTATATTAAATTTAAAATAATTAAGTTAGGGATTTCTTTTAGTGTTTCAATCAAAAACGACATTAAAGTAGAATTAATAGATAAACAATATCGATGTATTTTTTTTAATCTTTTTTTATTTTATTAAATAATCGGCAAATATTATCTCAGGTGTTAAAATTGGGTACCTCAATGAAATAAAAAAGTAAGAAAATATGGCATTTCTTTAAGTCCTTCCATGAAGTTTATGTTAATTGAAATTTTTTTTATGGGTTTCGATATTAATTTTGTAAGCAATGAATTTTTGTCTTCTTAATTGATTCTAAGAATGCAAAAGAATAAAAGGGTTTTGGTAACTAAAAGGTAAGGATAAAATCATAATATAATAGAATTTAGGACTTAATTGAAATAAAATATCAAGAATATGACTTTATTGATATAACGCAAAAATGATAGGACTTAATGGATGCTTGTGAAAAAAAGTAATATTTATTGATAATTTTTCTTGTTTTCCTTTATTTCTCTCCAATCCCCCCTCATAGGGATGACAATGGACCGAGGCGGCGGTGGAGGACGTAGTCTCTGTCCCCTTACCCGCTAAAAAAAATTCCGCTCACCACCGGTCCATCCCTATTAACTGGAAAAATTTTAATCCCCGTCCCAACCCTACGGATAAATTCTCGTCCCCACACGTTCTCTTTGCCCCACTTGGACTCTTAGTCGTCAAATTTAGTAGCGGCCAGCTAATAACGACATCGATATCATAAGATAACTCAAAAATTCAAGCAAAAAATAAAATCCGAAACAATAATCAAGCAACAAACCAAATCCAAAGCAATAATCAAGATCATATCATAGTCATGCAATAAACATATCCGAAGCAAGAACAAAGAGCAAATCTATACAAAGGTAAAATGAAAAAATATAATAAAATGTCAAGAAAGCCGACCCATAACAAAAATAAGCAAAAATTACTCAAATCTAACAAAAAAAATCATGTTTTAAGACAGATTTATGAGTTCTTCGCCGAAGACGAATCAAGTCGCTGACGTATAAGTTTTGCGGCCGTTAGAGATGAGTGGGTCGGTCATAATTGGGCCTAGGGATCGACGATAAGGGTTGTTGAGCTAGAAACATAGAGAAAGCTATGAGAGAGTCTTAGAGACAGTCAAATGGGGAGAGATTAAGGAAAGTGAGGAGAAAGAAAAGCAAAGAGAGGCTGTGGTGGATTAGGTGGGAGAAGAAAAAAGAAGAAAGGAAAAAGAAAGAAAAATAGGTGGGTCCAAGTGTTTGGATTATAAGTGGTTGTGGGATTGGGATTTTTGCTGGATTTTGAGTGTTAGTCTATTCTCGCATGGATTTATTCCAATATATCTATATAGATTCAATATATATGATACACTCTCGGTCTAAACGTGAATGGATTTGAACGAATGCCCACTTTTTTTCCAACCCCAACCCACACACAAAAAACTAAAAAAAAAACATAACAAACATAATTTTTTTTTTTATTAAATCCTGACCACTGAACTTACAAAGTTCAGGACAGGAACAAAAACAACTTTAATCAACTAAAAGTGCACAGAAGAGTGAACATGTAGACTCACCTGTCCCTTCCTGTGCTTGTTGTTATCTCCTTCAACTTGACGATTCCCCAAGTCGAGGCCGCAATCAATGTCCTCAATCACAAGTATCGACCGATTTGCAGAAGAGAGCAGTAGGTTTTTAGGGCTAGAATATTGCATGAGTTTTGACATCTCCAAATCATAAATGTGGAATTTGAGATAGTTGGCCATGGCTGCGATCAAGCTTGACTTACCAGTTCCGGGAGGGCCATACAAGAGATACCCACGTTTCCATGCTTTACCAACTCTTCGATAGTAATCTCTTCTCCTCACAAATCTGTCCAAGTCCTCTATCAGTTCCTTCTTGAGTTTTGGATCCATTGCCAATGTGTCAAAAGTAGATGGATGGTCCAGATTAACAGATCCATCCCCCATAGAAGAGTTTCCAAACGAAAAGAGCTTTACCACCTTGTTCTCTTCTTGAATAGCTTTTGATCTCTCCAATACATAGGGCAAATAAGAGCTCAATACCTTTTCCTTATATTTCTTTTCGAAGCGTAGCTCAAATGATTTCAACTCATCTGTGTCCCCATCACTGTCCTGTTTCTCGTTGCAGATCATTTGCCATGTCAAATGGATTCCTTGGAACACATCAATAATCTTTTCCCCTTTTTCGATGGTGACTGAAATGTTCTTGTCTCTGGGTGCCTTGAAAACCTTGAGCCGATCAATTGAAGGGGTAATTTTGGTGCGCAAGAAGATCTCGGAAGCCTCAAAGATCTCATTGATGGAGAGCCCATCGTATTCATGAATGACGAGAGTCATCATCATCCCAAAAAAAGAAGATAGATTTTTGGCCAGGATTCCAAGTTTTGATAGTATTTTCTCTTGGAGTTGTTGGGGGATAAGCTGGTTGGCCAAGCGTTGGAGTTCATAAATCACAGTTCGAACAGTGAAAGCTAATGCAGTGAAAGTGGTGTATGCAGAAAATAATGCTGCCGGTGAAGGCATGCTTGCAAAATCAAACATGTTCGACATTTTTCCTATATATGAATGACAAGTTGCAGGGAAATGAAAATGGAAATCATCATTCCTTCTTATATACTGTATTCTGTTGTGTTGGGTCGGGTTGGATTGTGACATCATATCATAGATGTCATGTCATGTCATGTTACGTAAAATTATTTTTTAATAATAAAATATTAAATGAATGGCACTTAATAAAATATTAAATGAATGGCACTTAATAAATCTTGATTCGGAACACTTTTTCCTTAGGATAATTCCACTAACCCACACTTATTAGATACTAGGAAGGGAAAGAGTCAATAGGTGTTTGCTTGCATGCTTGGGATCATCATTCCTTGTTATATAGTGGACGGGTTGGGTTTATATTCATAAAATTTAAATTTTAAGCAATCTTATATGGACTTAAAAATTATATTTGATAATTATAACAATTGATTTCATTGTGGGTCTCAGTTTTTATTGAGACTCACTGCCTATTCGATAGTTGTGATTATTAAGTCTAATAATCACAGTACATATAACACTACTCTTAAATTTTTTATATAGTAAATTACATATGTTTTTCTTAAAGTTTGGTTAAATAATAATTAGATCCCCTCACGTATGAAGAATGATATTAGCCGCATATTTATATTTGTGACGGATAGAGCTAAATGACTATATTGCCCTCGACACCACCGTCCCCAAATTATCCTCATAATTTTTCCACAACAACCTAAATTTCATCTAAACAACCACCACTAGCCATCACCCTCTACGAACCACCAAAAAACAACTATATGCACTCTGCAAACCACCAATCAAATTACCTTCTTCCCTTCGTCACCTTCTACAATCACAAGTAAAATGGTCCTAATTATTGAAATAACAAAATAAAATTCATTTAAAGTGTGAAATCACATCTATTAGGAGAAAGAGGATGTTGATCTATTGAGGCAATGGAGACGATGGCTATACTCAGTTAATAAATCCTTCAAATAACTTATTGCTATGTCTATGACGAAATCACAATTGTTAAGCTCTAGTATAACCCGTCAAATCCCATCATATTGACGTTGACAGAATAAGTAGTTAAAACTAAAAGAATGATTACATTGCAATATTTTTAATACATTCAAAGTTCAATGTAAAAAATCTCATCTTTAAAGGTATAAAGTAGAAACTCTTAAATCTTTTAGGGGGGACAAAATACAATTTTTTGGTGAAGAGTTAAAATAGGATGGAAATATGGATGCAAAGAGCTTTGGATGGAAAGAAAAAATTTGAATGGAAAAATGTTTTGGACTTCAGAGAGAGTATAGGAATGACAAAAGCAAACAAAAAAGGTTGATTGTTTTGGTGTCCGGTAGATCTAGTAGGATTAACTAGTGTTTGACAATACACAACATAAACGTTGAATAATAATTATTTAATTCAATCTATTGTTTGGTTAGAGAATTATTTCATCGTATTATTGCTAAATTAACAAAAATACCCTCAATTAGTGTTATTACATTGATGACAATTTAATTTTATTGGTTAAGAGTTATAATAGTAAATGTGTAGAAATAATACGTTTGAGTTATATTATAAGACTACCTCTCTTGATAGCATATATGAAAATACATCTATAATACAAGTTTATTGTACAAAAAATATAAATAAGTATACGATTAGTATACGTTCTGAAAATTAATACGCTATTGAATTTACTTATCAAACAGAGTATTAGGTCCGATTAAATAAAAAATAGTATAATTCAATATTTAATCTTCTCATAATACGTCTACTAAACAAACTCATGAGATATTAGGGGCAATCTATAGTGAAAAGACATACAAGCCCTTTGTATATACGGTTTTCACATAGAGCAATGTTCCATATCCAAAATTTGTATTCCAAGTTTGCATCTCAAATCAATGGGAACCATTGGATGAGTGGGTCCTACCAACTTTTTTTATTGGGACCCACTTATTCAATGGTTCCCATTAATTTAAAATGCACTTTTGAGATATAAATTTGGGATACAAAGTATTACTCTTTCACATAAAATTTACATTTCAAAAGAAAGATGAGAGAGAATGAGTGGGATGACAGAGACAGGAGAAAAAAAGAATAATGCGCATTTTAAAATTCAGATAAAATTAAATCTCCTTTATTTTAGAATTTTATTATTAGAACTCAATACAATTCTACCTTCTAGTCTTGATGTAACTACTAATTTAAAGATTTCAATGGTGTCGGGTTCTTGCAGATGACGTGGACATCACATGGCAGGTCCCATATTATTCTTTGTTTAATGAAATGACAGGATTTACGTGTCATTTGTTTAAGGAAAGAGGCTATTATTTTATTTTGCTTTCCCATTGATTCTCTTATTTAAATTAATTATATCAATTTTTTTTATTTATTAGGAGAATGTTCCCGTGTGAATCTGAATATTAAATTAAAACCCTTCTCCCTCGGTCTGTGTGTTCTTTCTCCATTTAACACTATTTTTTTTTCCTTCTCTCTTTGTGTGTGTGTTATTTTGTATTGCAGGACCGCTACTGCCATAGGCACGTGGCAAAATCCTTTGCAAGCATCTAGGAATCACTGGGAATGATTCCATCAACGTGAGGACTGTCGGTTAGGGAATCTCCAGAATATTACATAACTACTTTGTGGTGAACATCTTCACGGTTAACAGCATCTCCAACAAACCTTATTAATTTTTTAAAAAATATTTTTTATTTTAATTACTCATTTTTTTATACACACTTTAAATATTTTTTATATTTTAACTACTACTTGCAAATACTATTTCACATTTTGTTAGGACTATTGAAGGGGGAGAGAGAGGGAATTCAAGAAAAAACAGATAATAGACGATAAAGGTGAAAAAGAACGTGAGAAAAACGAAAAAATTATAAAGTATTTATATAAGTTGTTATAGTGATGCTCTATATTTAGAACATCACTGTAACAAAAAATTATTTTAGAGCATCTGAACATAAATCAATTGGAATATGATTTTTAGTTTTGATTAACTAAATTTTAATTATTTTAGAGTTTTACATATTCTGTTGAAGATATTCTAAAAACATATTTGTGGAAGTCAGCTTGGAACTACGTGGGTGGAAGGTTCTTGAAATTTAGAACATCTTCAATAATACTCTCTATTTTAGAAAGTATCTATGATAAAAATTTAAAATAGTGAGGGAAATTTTTTTAACAACACCAATAAAACTCTATTTTATTAGAAATAATCTTTATAGTGAATAACATTTAATGTAAAATATACATATGCCATTTTTTCATTTTGAAGAACATTTAAGAAAGACATCTGCACTAGGAAGTATTGCAAGTTAAATGACAGCTCATCAGTGGCGGCTAAGAAAGTTCATGGAAGGTGGTGCATGAGGCGGCTAAAAAAAGTTCATCAATGTTAGGAGGATCCTTTAACGCAGCTCCGTTTGGTTAAAAAAACAAAAAGATAAAAAAAAGTAAAAGTGATAGAAAGTGAAGTGAAAGGAAATAAAGTGAAAATATATATAATTTTTTGTCTGAGTTTGATTATGATAAAAAATTTGTAAGAAAATTTTAAGAAAATTTTATTTTGTAGTTTGAAAAATAAGAAAGTTACAAAAATTTTTATGTAATTGTCTGAATTACTCATAATACTGAAAAGAGTAGTGGTGTGCTAAAATAAGGACAAAATGCTAAACGACACAATAGATAAATAAGTTTCACGGGAAAAAAAAAATTCTTGTAAATTTTGTGGGAAATCAAAAACTATCAAATGTGGGGAAATTTAATCATGCGGAAAATTTTTTTTTCATGATAAATATTCGTTTCCTGCTAAACAAACGCCAGAATTTTTTCTTTTTTTTCTCTTTTCCCTTTTTTCCACCATTCTCTTGCTAATCAAACAAACCCGTTGTTTAAACTAGTTTAACATCATATCTTCTAAAAAACCAAACATGATTGATTCTCATGGAACCCGAGATCACTCACTTACAAGAATGACACACATTTAACCACTAACCTACCCATCAGGATATCAGCGGAGAGCTTTGTAAGCAACAGTTACAACTCTATTTTTGTGCAATCATTACACTTTGTAGAAAATTCACTTTTATCCTTTCTTTTGCTAAACACTCTTCATTGTTTTTCTTGTTTACACTTTTTACACCCCAATAATTTCAAGATCACTTGGTAAACTATGATTGCATCACCATGAGAGAAAAGACCTTACAAGAGCCAAAATTTTCTCATTGTACTTGTGAGATCATTGGGTTTTCATATTGAGTAATGGTGGTAATCAAATCAATTGTTTGTTCGTTAGGAGCAAACTCTTTTCTCTGGAAATGTCGAAAACCAAAGCCCTAATGCAGGCCTTTCGTAAAGCCATTGGAGTTCGAATCAAAGAGAGATCGAAAGTGATAAAAGGATAAATATCACAGCATTCAAAACCTGGCTAGTTTTTACTTATATTTATTGTTCGTTAACAATCGAACTTTTTCTACAACATCTATCATAAATCGAATGGAATTTTGTTCTCAGTGTGACAGAAGAGAATAAAAAGCAAATATCAATTACATATTGTTTTGGTATAACCTATAATATACAGAAAGAGATTTATTTATAGTACAAGAGAATAGTGAAGTTTTCTAATCTAACTAATGTGGGACAAACATATTATCATTATATACATTAACATTCCCCCTCAAACTTAAAAATGTAAAGTAGAAATCAGCTTGAGTTTGGAAACCAAATCACAAAATCGGCCCGGTGGATATGACTTGGTGAAGACGTCAACAATTTGATTAGATGAAGAAACAAATAAAATATGAATTGTGCCTCAAGCCACATGATGTCGCACAAAATGATTATCAATCACAATATATTTGGTGTGATCATGAAAAAATCATTGTGAGCAATTTGTATTGCACTCTGATTGTCACAATAAAGAATAGTAGCACTAGAATGAACGACACATAAATCTTCTAAGAATAAATGAAACCAAAGAAGCTCATGGGTAGTGTTGACAAGAGCATGATACTCTACTTGTGTATTGGAGATACCAGACTATTTTTTGCTGCGAAGAGTTGAGAGAGTCACCTAGAAAGAAATAACAACTAGTGATAGAACGTATTGAACAAAATTTTTGGATATTTTGTCGAATACGATTTCACTCATATAATGAAAAATTATATAAGCTTTATTAATGTAGGTTGGACCCATTCCAGGTAGCATATACCCGTTAATTATAATTCCTTGTTTCAGAGATCACCCTTTGGTTTCAAGAGAACACCTTTCGATTTTAACAAAAAATTACCACACTTTACCTTTTACCCCACAAGTGAATGGAAAAAGAAATATTTTATTTGTAGTAGCGGCTGAACCCAAGTTAGTTGACTAGGCTGCTCTATGTACCCGTTATCGGGATCAAGCTGATTCGTTGCTTGGGAAAGCTAAATTATTTTTAGGGTAAGATCAATAAGTAGATTACTCATTGACCTTTAATGGATAAAATATTCATAATGTTTGAAATGGGTAAATGACCATTTGAATTTGGTATGGGTTTAAGACCCACTTGATTGTGGGAGAGTTGGGATTGCGTCTAGTTTAACTAGACTGTCTTCATATCCGTAAGGAAATCAAGGCAACTATAGTTCTTGAGGTTTTGAAATTTATTTAGGGGTGTGGTTGTGTCCAGTGTAGATGTTGGACTGCTTACGTATCCGAAATGAAATCTTGTCAGTCATAGTTCTTATAAAAAGAATTTTGAATTTATTTGAAGTGTGACTACGCCCCAGTGTAGATGTTGGACTATCTATGCATCCAATAAATGGAATCTAGTCTGACGTAGTTCATGAAGCTTTAGAATTTATTTAGAAGTGTGACTGAGTCTAGTGTATATACTAGACTGCCTACGTATCCAATAAATAGAATCAAGTCTGACATAGTTCATGAATTTTAGGAATTTAATTAGAGCTGATTTTGACTTACAACCATGCCTAGCATGGATGTTGGACTGTCAACATATCCAAAAATGGAATCAAGTCTGATGTAGTTCGTTAAAAGAATTTGGAATTGAGACTGTGCCAAGGGCTGATGCTTGACTACCTACGTATCCAAAAATAAAATCAAGTCGAACGTAGTTCGAACTGATTTTTGAGTTTGAGTGGATTTTAAATAAGTGGATGAATCATTTAATTTGGTTTGAAATACGCAAATGTCCAATTTGATTTAGAATGAAATTTTATTTGTAAGTGAACCATCATTTTTCATTTTTGGCCTTCGACTTAAAATTTAGACCAAATTAAAATTTCAAATTCACTTAACTCATGAATGAAGATGGAATTAAATTCCAGCGTGGTTAGCAACCTTGTGTGAGTTAAAAATCTCAAAATTTATTAAAAATTTTAAACTCCAAAAATCAATAAAGAGTTAGAAACTCTTTAATTTTACACCATTTAATTTCTAGGAGTTTTAGGTCAACTATAGGAGTTCCCTCTTTGTTTTTCCTGTCGTTCGTCTTCGCCCTTTCAACTTTCAATTTTAATCGAAATTTTATCGTTTTCTAGCACATAGATTACGTCTTTTTAGATTTGTGGTGTTTCAATCGCAATTTCAGTTTCTTCGGTTCTGTTTTGCTTGTATTTTCCCATCTGGTTTTGTCGTCTGGTTTAGTTGTCGTCTTCCCATCTGGTTATTTCTCTTTGCTCTTCCCGTCGTTTCTTCTTCTCTTTTTCAATCTTTAACCTTAATCAAAATCTTTATCGTTTTCTAGCACATAGATTAAGTCTGTTCAGATCTGTGGTGGTTCAATCGTAAATATGGTTCCTTCGGTGTTGTTCAGGTCTGGTTTTCCTTTAAAGGAAGTACTATGGAGGAAGGTTCGATTAATAAGCTTCAGGGTTTTTCTCTTACAGAGGAAGAGGAGGTGGCTATTGTTTTTAACATCAAATATATTGCAGAAGGCCTGAAGGAGTGTGCTTTGAGTATCTATGCGAAGATTTTGACAGGAAAATTTGTTAACTCAGTTGTGCTAAAGAACACAATGTTGGGGGTTTGGGGGTGTAAAGATATGAGGGTTATGAGGATTTCAACCAATATTTTCCAAATTTTCTTGAAGGAGGAGAGGGAGATTTACAAAGTCCTATTTCAAGGTTCATGGTGTTTTGATAATTTTTTGATTATCACCAATCGACGGCAACAAGGTATGAGTATCAATTCAGTTCCTTTTGACCTGGTTTACTTTTGGATTCAAGTTCATGGCCTTCCTCGTGAATGTACAACAAAGGATATGGCAGTCAAAGTTGCTAGCAGTTTCAAGGAGTGGGATGTCGTGGAAATCCGTGAAGAGCTTGGGAAGTGGAGTAGATTCATGAGGTTAAGGGTTGCGGTGAACATTACAGTTCCTTTTCGCCGTGGAATTAAACTCCGAGATAGGATAGGGGAAACCCACTTTGGATTTTTTCAACACGAAAGGCTTCCATACATGTGTTATCACTGTGGTAAAGCGGGGCACACTATGAAACAATGTCCCGGCTAAAAGAAACATTGGGAAAGGTTGAAGGAGTGGATAATCAATATGGTAGTTGGTTGAATGCTACTGCTACTAAGTCTAAGTTGGTTCTGCGGCATCAGAATGAATCTGGTTCATCGGAGGTTGGGCCACTTGTGCCTGTTCAGATTCCAGAATTGGGGCTTGATCATGGGCAGATTCAAGGGGATTCTAGGCGTGAGGCAAGGCTGAAAATCATGGATAGTTATCAGAGGGTTTCCAATGTTAAGGAGGGATTCTCGGAGAAGGTAATATCCTCCCAGATTTATGGGAAAGATTCAATGATTGGTTTAAATAAGGAAATGAGGGAAGGGGGAATTTTAGATGGGATTGAGGTGATGGGCTCTATAAAAATTGTACAAGCCCCTTTGGTGAGTGAACTACATGAGGTGGGCCTAATCTCAGATCATCCAACTATGACCCATAAGGAGCATTTGGAGTCTGGAGCAAACATGGGCTCAGTCATCGAAAATCCAAAAGACCCAAACCAACCAAAGGACATTTCTTCAGTCGGAGAAAGGTCTTTGATCTCTAAGCTAAACATTAGGGCGGTTAGGGCGCAGAAGCTGGCTAATAAAGGCAAAGGAAAAGAAAAATGGCCTCGCAAGGCTAAACATTCAATCCCAATTGAAAATTGGGAAGCCCAAGAGGTTAAGGTTGGGGATAAGAAAAGGGGAGAAGATTCAGGGTGTTCCACTGATTCTGGAAAAAGAAATGTTTCTCATAAGAAGGTTCAAGTATTACTTCTCAATTCATCATCATCGGCGAAGACTGTTGATCAGTCCCACTGAGAGCTATGATAGGTGTATGATAGAACTACCGAGGGCTTGGGAACCCTTGTGCAGTTCGTGCGCTTCATGATTTGGTGAAGCAAAAAGAGTCCAGTTTGGTGTTCTTGATGGAAACAAGACTTTTTTCTGATGAGATTGATAAAATAAAGCTTCGGGTTGGTCTGTCGCAAGGGTTGGCAGTTAATTTGCGAGGTAGAGGTGGGGGTCTTGCTTTACTGTGGAAAAGGGGAGTGTAAATTAGTGTGAAAAGTTATTCGAATTTTCATATTGAAGCAGTTGTGGATGAGGGGCTTCCTAAGCAGTGGCGTTTTGTGGGTTTCTATGGTCACCCTAATGCTAGCTCTAGAAAGCATTCATGGAGACTGTTGAAGTTACTGGGGCAGAGATCTAGCTTACCCTAGATTTGTGGGGGAGACTTTAATGAGATTGTTTCCTCGGATGAGAAATGGGGTGGATTGGATCGCCCGAGTTGACAAATGAGGGATTTTTGTGAAGCAGTTGATGTGTGCCAATTACAGGACATGGGCTTCAAGGGTAGCCCTTTTACATGGTGGAATGGAAGTGCCCATCCTCACTCAATTAAGGCGAGGTTGGATAGAATTCGGGCTTCTATTTTATGGTCCTCATTATTTCCCCATAGTGGTGTTGAACATATACCCACTATGGACTTAGATCATTGTCAAATCCTTTTTCGAGTATCAGATTCACAAGATGGTGGAGTTGGATGGAAGAGGAAGAAACAATTTTGGTTCGAGCCAATGTGGTTTACTGACCCATCTTGCTTGGAAGTAATTCGTAAGAGTTGGTCTGGCTTTGGGATTGGTTCGCTTGTTCAATACTACCTCAGTAATATGAGTAGTTGTAGAGTGGGATTATTAAAGTGGAAGTACGAGAAGTTTGGAAATATAACTACAAAGTTGCAAATGAACAGAGAGAGGATATCTAATTTACAAGACGGAGTCATCACAGAGGAGATAAGAAATGAGTTAAGGGAGGTCCAATTTCAGATTAATAACCTGTTGGAAGCAGAGGAGACAATGTGGAGGCAGCGTTCAAAATCGTTGTGGTTGAAGGAGGGTGATAGAAATACGAGCTTCTTTCATGCTCAGGCGAGTTCAAGGAAGCAGAGAAATCATATTACAGGCTTGTTTAATGAGGAGGGTGTTTGGGTGACAGAGCAGGAACAGATTGAACAAATAGTAGTCAGTTATTTTACGAATATATTCAAGACAGTGCATCCCTCTTCTGATCAGGTAGAGCATATTACAAACAATGTTGTGCCATGCGTTTCACCCGACATGAATCGCACACTATTAGCAGATTTTGTATCTTTTGAAGTGGTGGAAGCTCTGAGCCAATTTCATCCAAACAAGTCTCCAGGTCCAGACGATATGGGTCTAATTTTTTTCCAAAAATTCTGAAATGTGGTGGAGGGGTGATGTCATAAGAGTTTTGTTGGATTTCCTGAATTCTGATATCCCTTGTGGTAGTCTTAACTATACATACATAGTACTTATACGAAAAATCCCAAACCCAGAAAACTTGACACATTTTCGTCCTATTAGCTTGAGCAATATTGTATATAAACTTATAGCAAAAGTCCTTGCAAAGAGATTGAAGATAATTCTACCCAAAATAATTTCAGAGTTTCAGAGTGCTTTCATCCCAGGACGGCTGATTACGAATAATGTTCTGATTGCGTATGAGCTCAACCACTTTCTTAAGTAGAAGAAAAAGGGAGGTAAGGCATATATGTCACTTAAACTTGATATGAGTAAGACCTATGACAGAATGGAGTGGAAATTCTTGGAAGCAATGATGCATAGAATGGGGTTTGATGAACGTTGGGTGACTATCATTATGAGGTGTGTCTCAACAGTATCATACTCGCTTATAATCAATGGGGGAACAATCAAGTGGTTTTAGGCTGCAACGTGGATTACGGCAGGGAGATCCCCTTTCGCCTTATTTATTTTTGTTGTGCTCCGAAGGCTTCTCGGCACTTTTAAGAACAACTGAGACTAAGAGGAGCCTTAAAGGAATGGCAGCAGGTTGAGGAGGGCCAATTTTCTCCCACTTATTCTTTGTGGATGATAGTCTTCTGTTTTCCCAGGCCACGAAGGAGAATTGTGAGGTTATTATGGAGTGCCTTCACAAATATGAGATGGCCTCCGAACAGGTAGTTAACTTATCTAAATAAGCTGTTGTTTTTAGCAAAAATACCTCACCTGATGTCCTGGGGGAAATCCAACACATGTTACGAGTTCCTGTTGTTGAACACCATGATAAATACCTGGGACTTCCTTCGGTGATTGGGAAAACAAAGCGTGCTATTTTTGACTCTATTCGGGATAAGGTATGGGTGAATGTAAAAGGTTGGCAAGAGAAACTTCTATCCAGTGCAGGTAAAAAATTCCTCATTAAGTCAGTAGCGCAAGCAATTTCGACGTACGCTATGTCGTGTTTTAAGTTACCTGTTACTTTATGTGCTGAGTTAAACAGTTTGGAAAGGTAGCAATGGCTCTGAGAGAAAAATTCATTGGATAGCCTGGGAGAGGCTTTGTAGACCGAAGTCTAGAGGTGGGATGGGTTTCCGGAATATTGAAGCCTTTAACTATGCCCTTCTTGCGAAGCAGATATGGCAACTTTTTTAATATCCATCGTCATTGTTGGGTAGGGTTTTAAAGGTTAAATATTTCCCAAATACTTCAATAATGGAGGCTCAACTGGGTTATAACCCCTCCTTTACATGGCGTAGCTTGCTGGATTTTAGAAAGTATGTGTTGAAGGGTCTACGATGGCGGATTGGAAATGGGAGGACTGTCAGAATAAAATCTGATAGGTGGATTCCAAGACCAACTACTTTTAAGGTTATTAGTCCTCTTTCGGAGCTTGCAGGTGATGCTCTGGTGAGTTCACTGATTGATTATGATTTAAGAACTTGGAAGATTGATAAGCTATATGAGATATTTTTGGAGTTTAAGGCTGAGGAAATACTTTCAATTCCCATTTTTCCAAGCTTTCTCGATGATCAACTCATTTGGCATTATACTAATTCAGGAAAATTCTCAGTTAGGAGTACATACCACTTGATTATGGATAGTAGAGGTCGGGAATGTTCAAGTAACAGCCAAGGACAATGGGGTGGCACATTTGTGTGGAGTTTAAACATTCTGAACAAAGTTAAGTTGTTTGCATGGAGGGAAACTCAAGATATTTTACCAACACAGTGCAATCTAGTAAAAAGGAAATTAAATGTCAAGAATAGTTGTTTTTTTTGTGGTGCTGCTTATGAATCCTCTATTCATGTCCTCCTTTTATGTCCGTTTGCAAAGCAAGTGTGGCTTGAATCCCAAATCAGGTTCCCAGAAGGTCCAGTAACTTGGGTCTATAGCTGGTTTGTGGCTGCTATAGGAGAACTATCACAGTTGGAGGTAAGTCGAATGCTAGTTATTTGCTGGACTATTTGGTATGATAGGAATAAGGCCCGTCTAGAAGTGGTTGTCCAATCTCCTTCCCTAGTAATAGATTTTTCAAGATCATACTTGGATCAGTTTTTGGCGGCTCAGGATCATCGAACCCAAAGCCATCGTTCACTTTCATTTTCTAATTTACCTTGCTGGTTTGCACCTCTGAGTGGTTCTGTGAAGATAAACTTTGATGTGGTTGTATTTAGTTCCATCAAAGTAGTGGGAATTGGGGTTGTTGCCAGAGATTAGAGGGGTAACTGCATAGGTGGTTTATGTAAGTTAGTAAGAAGTTCTTGGAGTGTTGACTGCGTTGAGGCGCTGGCTGCTTTTCACGTTGTGGAGCTAGGTGTGGATCTGGGTTTAACAAGTGTTATTTTAGAAGGGGATTCTAAATCGGTTGTGGAGGATATTATAAGGGAGGAATCAAATCTGTCCAGTCATGGAGTTTTCATTGAGCAGATTCAGAAGATTGATATACATTTCCATGAATTTCATGCTTGTTGGGTGAGGCGTTCGGTTAATGCTGTGGCAGATAAGTTGTCACATTTTGTTATTCATTGTAATAATCCGGTTTCTTTGAGAGAGAAATATCTAGAATTTTTGGACCCTCTTCTCCGGAACGATGCTCAATTTTAGTTTCAAATAAAGTACACCGTTTCATATAAAAAAAATTCTAGGAGTTTTAAACTCCAAAAAATACGGTGAAGGATCTCAATTACTAAATTATTGTATCCTTTAATTTATTTCTTAGGTGCACACTTTGATAGGCTTTGCGAGCCGTTACAAATTCTAACAAGAATTGGAAAACTTCTTTACATCTTTGCTTTAGTAGGGACCTAGGAAGAGTCTTAGGATTCATTTTTCACTTTTGAGGAGTTGAAACCTCTAGTAAACAAAAGGAAGAGTCTTAGATCATCTCCAATGAGATGTCAAATATTATATGTTAAATCTAAATTTGAAGGTATGTGTGGCAATTTGAAATTTTCACCTTACATTCCAACTGATATGTCAAATGTTATATGCCAAATTTATGTGATGCATGAGTAGGACGTTGAGATATGCTAAGATTTGACATGAGAGATGAGATATTTGGCAGTATGCCAACATTTGACTAGCACAGTCAGCATTTGACATTGTACAATTAGCATTTGACATAGCTGTTGGAGGAGGAGAGGATGTCAAAAAGAGTCGTTGGAGTTGTCTAGCTCAAATTTGACATCTCCCTAGGAGTTGCTGCAAGACTCCAATTTTGACAAGGCCCAACAGTTGGCTTCACGGCATTGAAACTTGCATTAAAATACTCCATACTCTTGAAATAGTCCAAGACTCTTGCTGCCATTGTTTTTTAAGCTTTAGACAACACAATGCTTTCGCAAATGGCCACGGCCCCAAGTAAGAAAAACAAAAGTTTTAAACTTTGGTGATTTATGATTAGATCGAGAAGTTTCGCCCAGAAACTTTTTTGTTGAATTTAAAAAGAACACCTAGACCTTAATTATAATTTTTCTGCCTCTTTAATGCTTTTTGAAAAAAAAAACCATTTTTGAATTGGTTTTTGAAAGACCAAAAGTTGCTGCAATTCTCTTTTTACATTTTCTGGATTAAAGGTGGTGTAATAAACCAATGCGATGATAATTGAGAATTATACCCTCTTCTTCTTCTCTCGAAACTGTTTATTTTCTCCTTTCTTCTTTACAGATCTTTTTCTCCTCTGCCGAAATTTCTTTTTTCCTTTCGGAATCGTCCAAACTCTCTCCCTTTTTCATATTTCTTTCTCTTCTCCCTTGCCTCTCCCCTTTTTACAAAGGGATTTTTTTGGCAATTTATTTTTCTTGGCAAGTGGTTCTAGTTGGAGTTGCCCACAAAGAACACTTCCCTCCCTTCTAGGAAACTAACCCTTTAGTGGGACTCTAGAAACTTACCACCTGCTACACACTCTGCCCACTCCTTGTAACCGCCATTTAATTGGCTTTGAAAGCTTTCCACCAAATTCAGATTTTTAGTTGGTGGGTGATCTACTAAATCCATGATTTTCTTGGTAGTTGACCTTTATGCAATGGTGTAAATCTTAATTGGACTTTAGAATTTGGACCAAAATTAACTTTTAAAATTAGTAAACAAGGGATTTTATTTTCTTTTGAAAAGTTTGTGAATGAAGGATCAAACACAATTAATGTAAAGTGCCTAGATGGGACAAATTCATTTGTAACCTCTTTCTCATGATACAGATCATGGGTAATCATTTCTAGGAGCGTCACGCATCTACGGTGCACCCATCATTAACCATTGCTCAAAATTTTCACCACAATAGAATGAGCAGAGGAAAAAAATTTCATTTAACAGAATGATGATCAGTACGATCTCTTGCCCAGTCAGCATCAGAATAGGTGTGTAGCTCACGAGATGAGTGTGTAGAGTAATGAAGACCATGAAACATAGTACCTTTAATATATTGTAGAATACGAATAACAACAGCATTATGAGTAAGGGACAGTCAAAATTGGTTGACGAGATGAACAACATAGGATATATTCGTGTGAGTAACAGTGAGACACACAAGATTGCCTACCAACTAACGATAAAGAATGACATCAGGGAGAAATGTGACATCCAATGGAGCAAGTCGAGCATTTTTCTCTAATGGGGTACGTACAGTCTTTCAATCAGTGACTCTAGCACAAATAAGAACGTCGGAGGCATAATTAGCCTAAGAGAGATAATACCCACTGGAGTTAGATGATCTTTCATCTCAAAATGTGTGTTGAGAAAATGTTTGAGATTAGAAATACCATAAACATCACAACTAGTAATAATCATATCATCCACATATAGAAAATTAGAGTAGTGTCACATTCAGACTTATGAACAAAGAGAGTCGAGTAATACTATACTCCTGTGTAAAGCCCTTAGCCACTAGACAAGCCTTGTAATGCTCAATAGAACCATCAAAGTGAGTCTTAACATATAAATTCATTTACAACAAATAACAATTTTGCTAGGAGGAAGATCAACAAAATCCAAATTATGTGTGTCAGCTAGTGCCTGTAATTTTTCTATCATTGCTTGCTTCCAATGAGGGTCAGACCTAGCCTTATATGATAAGATTGAGATTCATGATGAGATAGAATAGTGGAGAAATAGTGATATTCATGAAAATGACTAGGTAGAGTGATGTTGCTGATGAGCAAGAGAATGAGTATCAATAAGAAGTCAACGGATCCTTTGATATACAGCACTTGGTCGTAAAGGGCCTCTTTGTCATTTTACCTTCCAAGCAAGACTCACAGACTGGAAGTGCCTCCACTTTCAATGAACTCAATGGTCCATTTGTAACCAGTCTTTGAATCCTCCTTAAGTTAATATGACCTAGACATAAGTGTCAAAGATACGTTTGGTTCATTTTAGAAGATTTCTTTCTCTTACATGACGAGATACTAGTATTATTCAATTCAGTAAATTGCAATGTAGATGAGATAGGATTAATAATATAAAGATCATCCACCAATGAACCAGAACAGATAAAATGCATATTATGCTTAATAACCATAGAGTTATTAAAATAAAAATTATATCCATCCCTAACTAATTTAGAAACCAAAACTAAGTTCCTTCTAATATCTGGTGTATAAAGACAATCTCTCAAAATTAAAATTCTATCTCTACTAAAGCATAAATGAAAATTTCCTACTGCAACCACTGCACTCTTGTGGCATTGCCCATGTGAAGATAAATCTCTCCGTCACTAAGTCACCTGGTTTCCTGAAATCCCTACAAGTATTTGCAGACATGATTAGTGGCTTTTGTATCTACACACTAGGTACTAGTAGATGACACTGCTAAACATGATTCAACAACTAGTAAATGGGATTTAACTAGATTGTTCATTTTAGAGAGATAGGCCGGACATTGCTTCTTTCAGTGCCCTCATTACTTGCAATGAAAACAATTGCCTTTAGGCTTTTCACTATAGTTTGAGGCGCCTTAACCTTCTTTTGAGCCTTTGTCTTCTTCTTCTTGCCTTGCGGCATAGAATTAGAACATTTCTCAATCACATAAGCGCGACCCTGCTTCTGAAGCAGACCCTAAACTGCCTGGAGTTCCTTAAGAAGTTCGGTCAATATATAAGAACACTTATTCATATTGTAATTCAAGCAAAACTGCTTAAAGGACTCTAATAGTGACTGGAGTATGATATCAACTTGGGTTTTCCTGTCAATATCAACTCCTAGGATCTCCAGCACATTAAGGAGACTTGTCATCTTTAGACAATGATTCCTTACTGGTGTCCCTTCAACCATATTTTTGTTCATCAATTCCCTCATCACCACTTGCCTAACAACACAATTTTGGTCCCCAAACATATTTTTGAGGCTCAAAATCATGTCATAGGCGGTGGCCATAGACTCATGCTGATGTTGCATCACATCTGACATAGATGCCATAATGTAACACCATGTCATCTCGTTAGCCTTTGTCTACCTCTTATAATCCAGGATATCCTCTTCGATTTGCGCCACATCAAGATCATCTGGACAAGGATCAATGAGCACCAATTTGTACTCCTCAACAGTCAACACAATATCCAAATTTCTTTTTAAGTGTGTATAGTTTGATCCATCTAGTTTATGCTCTTTAAGTATAACAGAATGAGGATTGAATGAACCATCCATTTTAAAAACCTAAAAAACACATAATTTAAAAAAAATTATGACAGGCAATAAAACATCGAATTCAAATTTAAATTTGGTTCTCTTTACCAATATTTAAATGAATTCATCAGTAGCATGAAACACTGCAAATAGCATGCCTCGATAAGGGAGGACATATACTATCCATCATTGGTCTAGATAGGCCATTGCCTATTAATTTTACTATCTATCCACTATACCAATACAAGTGAAATTAAATAGTTGGTTTAGCTTTCGTCCTATAAATAACAGTATTGACTCAGATAGAGAGGATACTATTATTTATAGCTAAGTGTATATCATTACTTCATTTTGTGTCAATAGTTTTGTATTGAACTCCCTTCAGATGGAGAAGTGAGATCATATTAGAAATTACCCAAAATTATCTCTATATGAAGTTTGTACCAGTGATTCTGTAATTAATTTCATCTGATAGAGATGAAGGCATTAATGCTAACATGCAAAATTAATTACATCACCTACAAACCAGTAATGAAAACCATGAGATTTATGCAAAATAAATTCTCTCTCTCACTTAGTTATTTAATACTGTGAAGGTTTTTAAAAGCATATTCAATTTGTATTGACTTAAAATAAGGATGTTTGTCATTTTATATAAAGATATCTGACTTACTTCATCTTTATATGTAGTATGTATAATAAATAAAATTTCAAATTCTCACAACTATTTTTCCAAAAAAAAAATTAGAGGATTCAATTTTATTTTCTAATTACACATACATACTTTGAACCTCCTTTATTTTTTAAAAAAAACATATAATTAAATAAATCCATGATCAAAAAAAATCTAAGGTAGATCAATTATCTGTGTTGTCCATATATCAGGGTACTGTTATATAAGTTAACTACCCACATAATCAGAACATGAATAAAACACAGAGATTAACATAAACATGGGAACTGATTAAAATAAGGACTCCTAGATATTACGGCCATGTCTTCAGTTTCAATTCAACGACGACTCTCTAGCAATCTGAGATGAATTCAGCTACATCCATATTGTACTTCAACTGAATTTCGGGGATAAACTTGCCCGGTCAGGTTGCGAGGTTCCACCTGCCCGATTAGGTGGCAAATGCTCAGGGCAGCGCCTCTGAATCCTAAACAATTTTCTAAATTGCATACTAGGGTTTTGTTATGAAAACTGTTTTAAAAAAATAGCTTCGCAAACTAGGGTTGCTGTCATGAAAATTGTTTCTAAAACAATCATCTTCCTCAATAACCTTACAACAGAACATATTACATGGCCCTGTGCATCGACGAGGGGGTTCACATGCCAATATAATTATTACAAAAAGATAGGAATAAATCATCGTATAAATCATTTGTCGTAATATTAACCACGAACCAACTATCGTGGGATCCAATCACATACAACAATAATAAAATTATGTGACCATAATAACGGGACAAGAACGCTGTAAAACAGGGATTAGTACAGTTCTACGTTCTACCTATCATTCATGGTATATATCTATTCGTTTTACTTGGACAACAAGGCAGTGTTCGTTCTATACGCGGTATCAACGATGGCTCTAATACCACTTGTTGGGATGGATATCCCAAGAGCCATTGACAGTGCGTATGTATCGAATATAAAAAATTTTCCTTTAAAACCCGCGGAATTAGGGTTTACCTTCGAGATCCGTCGGGATTGATCTCGTCTCAGCACGAACACAACACAGAACAACGGGCAGTTGAAGGACAGCTCGACGAACCTCACGGCCATTTGTCGTATATCCCCCAACATCAGAATTGGAATACAATGTGGGCTGCCAAGACCTCCGAATCGTTGCTCTGTCTTTCAGCCTCTTTAAAAAACGTGAGTAAAGAATATCTGTTGAATTAGAGAGTCTAGACGTCTATATATAGACGACGACAGATACCCTAAGAAAAAATAAGGATCAAACTTCCAATGAGCTTAGGATTCCTATGTTTAACCTAGAACAAACATCCTATAACCCATTAATAATAAGTCAGTCTACTAAAAACTTATTATTGATCTCCTGAGTCTTATCTCAAAATTATATTCGAGCTCCTTATTATTATATGTTTAATAATCTCCTCACGCATAAGATTACAGATGTTCATCAATTAAATAAATTATTAAAAATTTTATTTAATTGACTTCTTTTATTCCTTGAGACATTATCACTCAACTTATTTGTCATGTCGGATAATTAAATCCACTTGCAGGGCTTTACATGGACAAAACTTATGAGCTTCCTCAAAAGGTCATATCAACCCATTTAAATACTAGGACGTGATTTTCTTTAATATTTAATTTTCACCATACAAATAGCATCGTCTCCCAATCAACGGAGCTTATTGACTCAATATGAATCTCACCTTTGATGAATTAAATTGGCAAACATTATATGCACATGACAATTAAATATTATGGGATTAAGAGCATAATCAATCATAATAATCATGAGGTATGTATTATTTTATTGAATCAGTAAAAGATAATAACCTCAACATGGGTCTGTTCAATACACAAAGTGTACTAGTGCAATAATCCGAGACATCAAATAGTGTATTATAGTCAAGACAGACTATGCCAGAATATTACACTACAATCATACCAGTGGTGTGTCCAATTCCATCTAGGATTATGAACATATACTCATATTATACAAGGATCCGATAATCTGGTTTTCTGTGTATAAACCAGACTCTACACACCAGATTATCTACAATGTAAAATATAAGACACATACGCATACCATATATTAAATATAATGCAAATATTTTGTCCATATTGATTCTCAATAAAATGGAAATAACAAATTTTTATTAATTAATAAAATGAGTTTCACTACAAAAAATAAACTGTCTCTGAATTAGAAAAAAAATTGATTGGGTAACTAGATTTTGAGATGAATCCAACTGTAAGGTCCATTTCTTCATCCGAGTTTTAGAAATAATCGGGTTTTCAACCCGTATTGTAATGGCTAATTACCATTTTTCTCTTTTACATTAAAATTTTAAATTTTCATGAGTTTTACATTCAGTGCCAGTAATCTTAAGGCTATCCTCAAACATGTTTTTTCTAGATTTGTAATCCGCCTCCTACTACTTTGTCTGTCACTTCAGGTATATCATCTTGGTTCTTTGACTAGCATGCTGTAACCACATGACCCCTGATGAATCATTGTTTTCTTCCAAAAAATCTATTGATTTTCTCCTACCCATTCAGACTACAAATGACTCACATATGAATGTCAAACACGTTGGCAATGTCTCTTCATCCCATGTTTCACTTTCCCTTACTAATCACATGCCTAACCTTACTCTCTATCTCATATCTGTGGGTTAACTTTGTGACCTTGGACCCACTGTTTTGTTCTATTCTATTAGTTGAATTATGTAGCATCCTTGGACAGAACATACCCTTGGGATATGCTATAAGCATAGACATTTGTTTAAGCTAATCTATCTTCTCCTTCCAAAATAGCTATATTGCTCAGTCCTATCGACAATTGATGCTTCCGGTACGACTAACTCTCCTTTTAGTCTTCGACATTGTCGTATGGGTCATGTTTCGTTAAGATTTCTATAGTATTTAATTTCTATTGGTCAATTAGGGCATTTTCGTAGTGAACAACTTGATTAAAACAACCAATTTTACCATTCAATAACAGTAACTATTTGTCTTTTGTCTCTTTTAATTTGGTTCATTTTGACATTTGGGGACCTTCTCCAACTATTACTATAGGAGACTCAAAATACCTTGTCATTTTTATTGATGATTATTCTTGCTTCATTTGGATTTATCTTTTGAAAACTCAATCTCAGTTGCCACAAATTTATTATAATTTTATCAAAATAGTCCAAACTCAATTCTATGGATCCATTAAAGTCTTTAGACTTGATAATGCCATGAAATATAGAGACACCACATTCCTTAAATTTCTTAGTCAACATGGTACCATTCATAATCGTTCTTGTCCTGACACATCTCAACAAAATGAATGAGCTAAGCTCGAACATCATCATATTCTTGATATTGTTCATGCTCTTCTCATCTCCTCTTCATTTCCTACGCATTTTCTGGGTATGGCTGCTCTTACAGCCATTTATACCATCAATCACCTATTATTGGGAATCAATCTCCATATGAGTGGTTGAATGTCACTTCCCTTGATTACCATTCTCTTCGTGTCTTTGGTTTTGCATATTTTGTCTTACTCTATCCTCATGAGCATACCAAGTTAGAACCTTGGGCACGTTTTTATTCTGATTTGTGTGGACCCATGACTGTCCAAGCAAGAGGTGGCTTTGTATTTTCATCACCTTTATTGATGATTATTCAAGGTATGGGTACAATTATTTGATGAGCCATAAGTCTGAATGCTTTGAAAATCAAAGCAATTAAAAGATGAATTCTAGAGTTTTAGAAAATAATAATCAACTCCGACTAAAGTACTTTATTTTATCTAAATTAAAAGCCTTGTTAAATTCCCCGACTTCGCATATCATTATTATGACCTATGGAGCGACGAATACCATGATCCTGGTCTTGGGTGGCATGATCAAAATATTGCTCTTCAATGAAATATACACCAGTTGGACTCTCTCCAATGTGATGTTGCTGCGAAGAACTAAAAAAATTATTATATATCGGTTCACTAGTGAAACTGCCATCTTTACCACCAACATCCTCATTGTTAACATTCTCATTGCTACCAATACCACCAACATGGATACTATTATCATGCTCACCTTCTTCATCAACACCACCATTATTATTAACTTCATCAATGCTTGTATGATGCAATGATGGTCCTTTCATCAATATCTCAAAATCATCATCATCATCCAAGATAATTTTCGTGCCACTACCTCTTATGTTCCTTGCTCTTGCCTCATTTGAACTTGTGCCACTTGTACGAGGTCCACTCAATCTTTTGACCCATGTAGCCAAAAAAGAATTTGGCCTAGCATGTTGTTCTTCATTGTCAAATTCATCTAAGAGTGCATCTCCTAGATCATCTAACCACTCCATGAGCAAATCATCCTCTTCAAACAAATGAGCCAAATCTATTGGTTTAAAGTCAAGGTCTACTTTCCTTTTGTCTTTCACGAGATGTCGCAATCTCAACCTCATGTTATAATGTGCATAGACCAACCTCTCCAACTTTTGATAGTTAAGGCGATTGCGAACTTTAGTATGGATGAGAGCAAATGTACTCCAATTTCTTTCGCACCCACTTGTCAAAGTTGTTTGTGATAAAACTCTAATAGCAATTCGTCTTAAATTTAGGGCATTAGTGTCATACATGAACCACCAATCGACTACAAAATAGAAGAAGCAATTTGTAAGTTCAAAAAAGACTTTATTATATTAAGTATATACGAAATTAAGGATTTCTAAACAATAAATGTCTACATATTTTTAATTACCTGGTTCAGTTGTCGACCTTCCTCTAATAGTTGTTGCATCACCAAACCCATACATAGCATCTCGAAATGTTTTTGCCTACATGGTAGATCTTTTAGAGATTCCTACTAGGTGAATATATTGTTATAGTAAATCATTGTAAATAAAGTTAGTGTGTACCTCTGCAAGTGTCATGGTAGCCCGATCACCATCTGGTTCAAGCTTTTGCACTACTCTTCTCAAAACATATACCAATTCCTCTTTGTAAGCAAGTTCTTGATCATAGTGGTATGTAGGATTTAAATAGTATGCTGGTAAAATCATAGAAGGTGTTTTCAGTAAGTAAAGCTTTAAAAAAATAAAGATGGATACACAGATAAAAAGGAAGTTACTGCCATATGGCAGCGAACATGTGAGCTAAAATGTGATGGAAGATGAAATTTCAGCATGACACTTTTTGAACAAAAGATGAAATTTAATGTTCTTGGAGTCTATCTGTTATTTTTCACGTGACTGGTACTGTTCACAGTACTATTTAACTAGTTTAGCTTTAAGGCAGTGATTAAAAAAGATATTGATTAAAAAAGGCAGTAATTAAAAATATTGTATTACTAGTTACCTGTTATATGTATATCTTATATCATCTGTCTTTTCCATCGATCATCAATTATATTGCAATACTTTTTATGTGCCCTAGGAAGAGTTGCTTCAATAGCCAACTTGATTCTCCTCATCCCTTCAAACACAAAACTCTTAGTAGCTTGCTTCTCTCCATCCACCATTTTAAGCACCTTTGAAATAGGTGTTGTAACTTACACACCAAATGTGTTTTATCCTAGAATGAATTACTTGATACAACTTCTTGCAATACTTTACCAACTGGATCCTTACTTGCTGCATTATTTGCCCACTCATCAGATGTAAACATTCTTTGTAAAGGTGGCTTTTGGTCAAGAATACTCTAAATCGCAATAAAGTTTGTTGCAAAACAGGTCGCACTTGGACCTGGAAGCTCTCTTCTTTTGGTGTATTTTCACATGATATCAAGCACCCTATGGTTGTAGATAAAATGTGATATTTTTTTTGCTTGATCGATCTCACTCTTCACTAACTGTCCATCAGCAAAATCTTCTAGTGTCAAGTCAATGCAATGGGCAACACAAGAGGTCCAATACAAATGTTTCCTCTTTCTCATCAATAACTCACCAGCCTTTTTATATGCAGACTCATTATCAGTAATCACTTCACAACATATTTTTCACCGATTTCTTACACAACATCATCCATTAACTCATAATTATAGTTGGCATCATTATACTGACTGGAGGCATTCACAGACTTATGAAACACAATTTTTCCATCACAGTAAACTAGAAAATTTATAATTGATAATTTCGTCGTTGATGTCCACCCATCACACAATACAGTGACACCATATGTTTCCCACTTTTTCTTAAAAGTTTTAACATGCTCCTTTATTTCATCAATTTTGTCATCCAAAATAGGCCCAGTGATCTCGTAAGGACTTGGACCTTTAAACCTCACTCCTGCTTTCGCCGACTTATGAAACACAATTTTTCCATCACAGTAAACTAGAAAATTTATAATTGATAATTTCGTCGTTGTTGTCCACCCATCACACAATACAGTGACACCATTTTCAACATACTCCTTTATTTCATCAATTTCGTTATCCAAAATAGGCCCAGTGATCTCGTAAGGACTTGGACCTTTAAACACCACTCCTGTTTTCGCGAACTTATGAAACACAATTTTTCCATCACAGTAAACTATAAAATTTATAATTGATAATTTCGTCGTTGATGTCCACCCATCACACAATACAGTGACACCATATGTTTCCTACTTTTTCTTAAAATTTTCAACATGCTCCTTTATTTCATCAATTTCGTTATCCAAAATAGGCCCAGTGATCTCGTAAAGACTTGGACCTTTAAACCCCACTCCTGCTTTCGCGGACTTATGAAACACAATTTTTCCATCACAGTAAACTAGAAAATTTATAATTGATAATTTCGTCGTTGATGTCCACCCATCACACAATACAGTGACACCATATGTTTCCCATTTTTTCTTAAAATTTTCAACATACTCCTTTATTTCATCAATTTCGTTATCCAAAATAGGCCCAGTGATCTCGTAAGGACTTGGACCTTTAAACCCCACTCCTGTTTTCGCAGACTTATGAAACACAATTTTTCCATCACAGTTAACTAGAAAATTTAT
>CM042193.1:16945731-16986479 GCA_023539305.1 Ilex asprella | reverse complement strand
ATATATATACATATTTTATCATTATATTTTTATATAAAATTAATGTATATATAATATATGTATATATAAAAAGATATATAGACAAATAAGATGTATCTCAACACAAATGATTAACTTTTCATCTACTTTCCTTCAAATTTTGGAGGGATTAATTTTTATGAGTTTGAAAGAAAGATAATTCATTTACTTTTCCATCATTCCTATTTTTGTTTTTTTATCAAATATGATGTTTTATTTATTCTTCCAACTTTCTATCGTTCTATTTTTCTATCATACCAAACGGAGTTTTTGGGTGAGTCCGTGTATTGAGTTTCCCTCTTATACGAGATCTACAGTGATATTTGGTGTAAATATCTAATCATTTTGCATTCTACGGGTTTGATCATAAGCCCCTAAAATTCTTGTTGTTCTGCTTTTTTTTTTTTAACTTACGGTGAATCTTCTATGTCTTTGTGAACATCTCATAATAGGCTCATGGTTCAACAAGGTGGTATGGGTTATTCAAAGAATATCTAAGGAAATGTTTAGTTGCCATCTAGCGATTAAGTCGGAGATTTGATAATTTAAAATTTTCAAGTCTAACATTTTTTATATTCTTAAAGGTCAGTCATCCTTATTTTTTAAAGAGACATGTTTTAAACTCACTCGAATTATGATGGTTAATATTTGAACTCAAATGAATTGTCGGTACAAGTCCTAATACCCTCTACCGAAAGAAAAAAAAAAGGAATAATGAGGCGTGATGAGCCCAAATCAAATAGGGTCAGACCCGATAAATCAAGTAAGCCCAGTTAGGTAAAAGCTAGGTCAAGTCTAGTTCATGAATTCGACCCAACCTAAGGTCCGAAAAGTTCAAGAATTATAGAATGTGGAGAGCAATTATCAGGATATTCACTCTCGAAGATCAATACAACTTTTGATGGCACTTACCTTTTTGTAATTACCCGGAGAATTAGTACATTTGCCCTCAAGTCACTGCTTTAACCAATGTTTTGTGCCTATAAATTTTAAGTTCTCTCTACATGAAAGGGCACCTCTGAATACCTGTTGAGATCTCTCTACACCTCTCTACACACACATAATTTTTTTTTTCTTCTAGCTATTGTATCTCTCCCGAAGCAAATTATTGCTCTCCCTCCTTCTCGTTTATCTTACTTTATCTATAAAGGTTTTCGGTCACCGTTGTCATTTTTTGGAGTAGAATATGTCGCTTGAATCGAACAACTATATATTTGTGTGTTGACCCAATATTTATATTATTGTCATTAATTGTTCTATTAATTATATTTTATTATACACTCGACTGTTAATTTTGTATAAAATTATTTTGTGCATCAGCATCAATCATGATCTTGTTATACATGACAGCATGTTCAAATCATATCTCAATGTCATAAAATATTATCAGTTACGTTATGGTTCCATGTGGATCGATCGAACAAGTTAAATAAGAGTTGTCACTTTGCACGAAGCATATATTCTTTTCAGAACAAAAGTACTGATTCAGATATGGCTTAGACCTAATCGTATCGAGTATCAGTTGATATCTTCACTTACAAAAAAGATTTTTTTAGTTCTGTAAAAAATATATTCCATACAACATAAAAATAAAAAATAAAAAATTTAAAGGCATGTTAATTGGTTTGTGTCAAAAATTATTTTATTCATATTTGATCCTTTTATTATTTTGTGTCTCACGAATCATATCATATCAGATTTGTATCATGTATAACTGCTAAATAAATAAGTCGTGTCATATATTTCTTCTGATTAACTTTATTTATACACGATTTATTTATTAAATTGTGTCATGTCGGATCGGGTGTACTAATTTACTAAATGAATGACTTAAGAAAAATTTAAACTCTTTAATTTAGTATCGTGTTAACCGGTTGTGTCATAATATTAACTAAATAAAGGTATATTGTCATGATCGAATTATTCCTACCAAACTCTAATCAGTCGGTATATTATTTGTACGAGTGAATTGTTTTTATTTTTTAATTTGTGACGAGAATTAAGTAATACCAACCTATAAATTTAGGGTGCGTTTGGTAACGTTTTCGTTTTTATGTTTTTTTTAAAAAAAAAATTAGAACAAGTTTTTGTTTTTTCTGTGATAAAAATTAAAAATATAAAACATGTTTGGTAGTCTTTAATATTTAAAAAATTAGAAAAAAAAATAAAAAATATGTTTGATATTATAATAGCGTTTTCATAATTTATTGCGGTTATTTTGATTAATAATTTTAATCACAAATATATCTCCATCCAAATCAATGAAAACTCAATTCACCCAGCCCCATCGCCACCACCAAAGCATCAACAACCCACCACCACCTAGCCACCATCGCCACCACCAAAGCACTGGAAACCCACCACCACCACCAAGGTAGCATCAAAGCTTGAACCTACAAAACCCCAGCAAGACGAGCACCCCTGTGTACCCACCACCAAACCACCACAATAATACCAGTCCACCACCACCCAACACCTCCACCAACCACCAACAGCCAACCATCAGCCAACCACCACAACCGAAAACCCCCATCCCCGAAATCCACCACCACCCAAGCTCACCCCCATCCCCGAAAACCCATCACCACCGAAACCCACCACAACCGAAACCCACCATTCCTCCTGAAAATCCATCACACTACAAAAAATAGGGAAGATTGAAAAAAATAGAGAGAGAAAGAGAGAGAGAGAGCGGCTGGAAGGGATTTGGATCTTTCGGCTTCATCTTATTCTTCGTGGCTTCGGTAGAGAGAGAGAGAGAGAGGCGACAGAGAGGAGTGAAAGGGAGAGAGAGAAATGGCCTTTTATACTGGAGCCAAATAATCCATCTTTTGTTGCTAAGAAGGATTGATGCCCAGACCTCATTAAATCCTTTCACTATATAGCGCGTTTGTTTTTTTTTTTGATGTTTTCAAAAACATCTTTTTGAATGTTTTTAGATTTTAGCCTTGTTTTCAAAACAGAGTAATTAAAAAAAAATAAAAACATACATCAAATGTATTTTTAATTTTTTTTTTAGTCATAAAATGAAAACAAAAACATAAAAAAACGAAAATAAGCGTTTACCAAACGCTACCTTAGTATCCAAGTAATTAATGTGTCCTGCAAAAACTTGTCATCTCAACAAGTCCAAGTTGCTTGATCAAAAAAAAAAAAAAAAAAAAAACAAGTCCAAGTTGGAATTTAAAAAAAAAAAACTTTGATTTCATGTGTGGTGTAAAGAAAGAGACTTGTTTTTCACAATAAAATAAAAGATAAACTTCACCTTACCTCCTTGTGGTATACCCCAAATGTAAATTTAAAAATATCCACATAACTCTCGCATGCTTTATGGGGGTGATAATTTTTAACACGACATGAATAAATGATGTTTGAGTTGACTATTTTTTTATACGAATCCGTATATGACACGACCCGTCAACACGAAGTGTTAATGGATCGTGTTCGGGTTCAACCCGCTTAACCTGAATTGACCCGTCAACACGAAATTTTTAACTCGAAGGAGTTTGACCTGACATTTTCGTTACATATATGAGTTTTCATGTTCCGATGACTTGTTTTTTCCATTACTTGTGATATTTAATTTAGTTGCGCGATGTACGATTAACATATTTAATTAGTATTATAAAAATAAAATATTAATTATTTGTAACTGTTTATCAAGTATTGACATAATTATTATATAAAAAAATATATTATTATTCATTATTATTATAATTAAGTTAATTTTTAGTTTGGAGAAAAAGTAAGAGGAGAGATTCAATTAAGTGAAAATAAAATCTTAGAGTTAAATTTTTTATTCAAAGTTTATGTGGGTCAACACGAACACGACACGAAAATAAACAGGTCAACTCGACACTATACGATTAGTTAAATGAGTTGGGTTAGGCTTGACAAATATTCGATACGACTAATGTTCGACATGACGTGAACTCGACACAACACGACTCGATTGCCATCCCTAATGCTTTATAAACTAAAATGTAAGAGCAATACTACATAAATTTAAAAAATAAACTTAATAATTATAATTATTGATTTCACTGCAGGTTTCAACATAAAAAAAAAAGATAATATTTTTAGGGTTTTTTTGCATTTTGCACCTTAAAGAATTTTTTTTTAAAATTATACTTTTAAAAATTAATTTTTTTAATTATATTTTTAACATATTAAAAATATTATAATATGATCTTTCTATTAACCTCCGTAATTATTTTGGTCAAAATTTATTCTAAACTATTGGCGCTGACAAAAAAAATTAATAGAAAGAAAACAAAAGAGTTAAATTGTAATACTTTTAATATATTAAAGATATAATATATAAAATTTTAATTTTTTAAAATACTAAAATCTTTGAAGATAAAAAATGAAATTCCTCCATCCTTTTAGTGAATAAAAACAACCCCATCCTTTCTAATAATTGTTTAGTACGAGTGTCGTGCATATATAAAATATGAATGTTCCCTCATACCAACAACTGACTATTGGCCTTAGTGTTACTTTTCAAAGATGTTTACAGCTCAACCAACACCCACTATCAAGTCAGAACTTTATGCTTCCACCGTCCGGCGTTCGGAGGAGATCGGCTGTGCCGGAAAGAATGGCAGACTCAATAGAAGAACAACCCATGTTCCCGGTTTCCGGTCAAGGGCCGCAGGGAATCATGGGTCAATACGAGCAGTTATCAGTAGTGGTGACAAGGAGACTGCAAAGGTGATGGAGAGTTCTAAGGACTCTAATGGCTCTCTGTTGTCTTCAACACCAACTGGAGGTATAGCTGTGAGGGCAGTGATCACCATAAGGAAGAAGATGAAAGAGAAGATCACTGAAAAAATTGAGGATCAGTGGGAGTCTTTCATTAATGGGATTGGCCAGGGCATCTTGATTCAGCTCATCAGTGAAGATATTGATCCTGGTTAGCTTCTCCTTTGTTTAAATTAATGTTTAGGTCTATTAATTTTTGCTGCTTGTATTGATTCCTGCTATCTTGTGTTACTTCAAAGTTGCTTGAACTTTATAAGGTACGATGTAGTGGGGTTTTGGTTCCTTTACAACATACAAAGTTTTTCTTCTTTGATAACATAGGCTTAAGCAAATAGATTTCCACAATTAAAGGGTGGGTTGTGTGAAGAAAGCTGATTTTTCTTTTCAGTGATCCAAACTTTTGGTCCTTTTTATGGAAAGGGAAAGTATCTTTCCTATAAAATGGGGAGCTTATGGTTAATTTGCATAATCTCTTTTCATTAAAGGGCGTATCCAGTGCGAGACTCTCATTGCGGGGTTTAGGAGGATTAGATGTACGTAACCTTAGCCGATACAGAGGTTATTTTTGTGACTCAAACCCTTGACCTCCATGGCACAATAGAATATCTCTTTTTGTAGAGATCTGCTAGGAAAATAGGGAAAAAAAATGATTTAGATTGCTGGTTATTTTCCTTATTCTCAAGTTTGTATGTGTTTGTGTTGTCTGTCTGTTCATTTCAAAAAAGATGACATTTATATAGGTCTATTTTTGTTGCCTTGAGACCCTTCCATGGTCTTTTTCTTTGCTTTTTTTAAAACTTCTTATATGCATTCACAAGCATTTAAGAGAAACCGTTTCTGTTGTTTTAGTGACCAAGTCAGGAAAGAGTATAGAATCCTATGTGAGGGGCTGGTTGCCAAAGCCATCAAATCATCCATACATAGAAGAGTATGCTGCCAATTTCATGGTCCCATCTGACTTTGGTTGTCCTGGAGCCATTCTCATTACCAACTTTCATGGCAAGGAGCTCTATTTGATGGAGGTTGTCATTCATGGTTTTAACGACGGTCCAATATTTTTCCCGGCTAATACATGGATTCATTCTCGGAAAGATAACTCCGAAAGCAGAATCATCTTCAGAAATCACGTAAGATGATTACATTATAGGTATTTTGAAATTAATACTTAATTTAGATAAATACAATGGCAGTAGTGGTTGACTGCAAGAGGGCCCTCATTGTTGTGAACAGACATACTTACCAACACAAACGCCATCTGGAATCAAAGATCTTCGACGTGAAGACCTACTCAGTATTCGGGGTAATGGCAAAGGAGAGAGGAAGCCCCATGATAGGATCTATGATTATGCCCCTTACAACGATTTGGGTAATCCAGATAAGGGTGAGGATTTATTTAGGCCAGTGCTGGGTGGCAAGGAGAGGCCTTATCCCAGGCGCTGTCGAACTGGAAGACCTCCAACTAAGACAGGTATAGTGACATTACCGAACAACCTTGTTTCTTTCTCTCTCAATCTTTGTAGTTCCAAGTATAATCACATAGACATCTCATGAACTGGAACTTGAACTTGAATAGATCCTCTTTCTGAGAAAAGAATAGAGAAACCTCATCCAGTGTATGTTCCCCGTGATGAAACTTTCGAGGAGATCAAGCAGAATACATTTTCTGCTGGAAGATTGAAAGCTCTATTACACAACTTGATACCATCAATTGCTGCTACTATGTCAAGCTCCGACATCCCCTTCAATTGCTTTTCTGATATAGACAAGTTATACAATGATGGCTTGCTTTTGAATGACGAAGAGCCAAAAACAGCAGTTCATACTCAGTTTCTAGCCAAAGCGATGAAACAAGTTTTAAGTGTTGGCCAGAGGCTGTTGAAGTACGAAATTCCACATATTATTAGAAGTATGTTCTCTTGTTTCTTTTCTTCTAAATTCAATGAGTGAGCTTGAAATGAACCTTCTGTCATTGGGTTTAGACAATATCTTCTGCAAAGTTTCAAACATTACAGCGTTCTGAAGTGCCAATTTTTCTGTTTCTGCTCCTCATGATATTTCTTTTTACAGAGGATAGATTTGTATGGCTACGGGATAATGAGTTTGCACGCCAGACTTTGGCTGGGGTTAACCCAGTAAATATCCAACTGTTGAAGGTAGCATCTTAATTGGGCTTCAGTCTATTAATTCTTGTGTTGCTTGTACATCGAGAAGTCATTAAGATGGCTGTATATTGCAGGAATTCCCGATTCTCAGCAAACTAGATCCCACGGTTTATGGCCCGCCAGAATCAGCAATCACAAAAGAATTAATAGAACAAGAACTACAAGGAATGAGCCTTGAAGAGGTACTGATCTCAAATAGATGAAAAATTGGTGAAAAAATAATTTCATGCAGTTGAGCTTTTCATTTCCTCTTCTTTCTTAACTACAATATATATAGCAATTTTGATATTCAGCCTGTCTGTCCTTCCTCCATTGATGATACAGGCTATTGAGAACAAGAGATTGTTTATAATTGACTACCATGACATGCTTTTGCCATTTATTGAGAAGATGAACGCCCTGCCAGGAAGAAAAGCTTATGCCTCTAGAACAGTTCTCTTCTATACCCGGGCTGGTTTTTTAAGGCCAATTGTTATTGAGCTTTCTCTTCCACCCAAGTCGTCTTCTTCACTGCAGAACAAGCGTGTGTTCACTCATGGGCATGATGCTACAAGTCACTGGATTTGGAAGCAAGCTAAAGCTCATGTTTGCTCTAATGATACTGGCATCCACCAATTAGTAAACCATTGGTAAGACTAAACATTTACTTCATTATATTTCAGATCCTTTGTCTCTAAATTGCTAACCATTTTGTGCATGGAATATTTGGAGCAAGAGTCGAATCGATTTGAAATTGAACTTTGGACTCTTGTTTGAATTTGAGGGGCCACCTCTTTATAACTCTGGAAGAATATACATGCAGCTATATGCTTTCGGAAACATTGAGATGGATAACCTTCTAATGTTACGGGTATTCGTGATTTTCAGGTTGAGGACTCATGCTTGCATGGAGCCTTATATAATTGCTACTCACAGGCAGCTTAGCTCAATGCACCCCATTTACAAGCTGCTTCACCCTCACATGCGTTACACCTTTGAAATCAATGCAATTGCCAGACAAAGTTTAATAAATGGAGGAGGAATTATCGAGGCATGTTTTAGCCCAGGAAAGTATGCCATGGAATTGAGCTCTGCAGCCTATAAGGGTATGTGGCGATTCGATATGGAGGCGCTGCCAGCAGATCTACTTCGGAGGTAAAGTTTCTTATGCATGCGTCCCTGTAATGTCAACATCGGCCTTCTAATTGAGCAAAAATGATGACTTTCTATACATGTGATCCAATATTCAGGGGCATGGCTGTTGAAGATCCTTCAATGCCTTGTGGGGTGAAACTTGTGATTGAGGACTATCCTTATGCGGCAGATGGACTTCTTATATGGTCTGCCATAAAAGAGTTAGTTGAATCCTATGTTGAGCACTTCTATTCTGAGCCTCACTTCATCACATCTGATGTAGAGCTACAAGCTTGGTGGGATGAGATCAAGAACAAGGGTCACTATGATAAAAGGAATGAGCCTTGGTGGCCTAAACTGAACACTAAACAGGACTTATCTGGCATACTTACCACAATGATTTGGATTGCTTCAGGACAGCATGCAGCAATAAACTTTGGGCAGTATCCCTTTGGTGGATATGTGCCTAATCGTCCCGCACTCATGAGAAAACTCATCCCCCAAGAAGATGATCCTGAGTATGAGAAGTTCATTTCTAACCCTCAGCAAGCTTTTCTGGCGTCTTTGGCGACTCAACTTCAAGCCACCAAGGTAATGGCTGTCCAAGACACCCTATCAACCCACTCTCCAGATGAAGAATACATACATCAGCTGCATAATCTTCACAGTCATTGGTTCAATGATCATGAAGTTCTAAGTTTGTTTGAGAAGTTTTCAGCCAAATTGGAGGAGATAGAAGCGACAATAAAAGCACGAAATAAGGATATCCGTCTCAGAAACCGAAGTGGCGCTGGCATTCCTCCATATGAACTGCTTCTTCCCTCATCAGGTCCAGGGGTAACTGGTCGTGGTATTCCAAACAGCATCTCCATCTGACAGGTTTGAATCCCTGGTGACTGGTGAACCCTCGACACTTATTCAGTTATTCTAGTCAGCCGTGTTGCATACTATTTGCTTTGTCAAAGGCCTCTACTTTATAATCTGCAGTCTTTTGTAACTATTCTTGAATTTATTATCTAATGCAGGGATCATAGGAAGCGTTGTAATAAGCACTACAAGCTCTGTTGTCTTGGTGAAAAGTAGAATGTAAATGACCATGGTTAAAGAGTTTGAGATATACTTGTCACCCTTGCATCAGTTTAAAGACAGGTTGTGCTGTGGTGTCAATGGGGCCAGGTTTTGGACTAACTTGTTATCATTCCAGGTTAAAGATCAACAAAAAAAGAAATGAGCAGTGTGCTTTGAAATCCCTTCTGACATGAACATGTTTTATGATAGTGTATGAAGGATAGCCATAACCCAACTACTATCAAATCCTTACTCTTTGAAACAAAGAGTGTCACACCTGTTTTTCTAAGGGTAGAACAAACGGAGGAACAAGTATAAACTACAACTTTGAAGCTTCAGCCATTAATGCAAGCTTTAGTAACTCCTTCCTCAACACCTTACCGGGAGCATTCCTTGGTATTGAATTAATGAATGATACTCGTCTGATTTTCTTGTATGGAGCAACCTACAAACAAAATTTGCCGACAGATAAAAAGGAAACAATGAATGAATCATGACAATTTAATTTGCTAAATATTATGGGTTTTTCATAACTGATTGCTTCGATGGAGATTTAGAGATTATAAAAGAGGTTCGGGATACTGGGAAAATAAACTACCTGTTTGGCAACGAAATCCATGATTTGTGATTCATCAATGGTGCTTCCTGTTCCTCTCACCACAAAAGCCATGGGTACTTGGCCTGCTTCCTCATCAGGAAACCTGTAAATATATTGTAGCAATTGAAATTTCTCTCTCCGCCAAGCATGGCAGTTACATTAGACTTCAGTGTACATTTGATTCATACAAATGTACTATGCTTACGGAATCACAGCTGCATCAACAATATTTGGATGGGATTGAAGAAGATGTTCCAGCTCCACTGGGGCAACCTGATGTAATAAAGAGACATGATATGTAAATCCAACTGAGAACAAGTATTGGGAAAATGTGGAACATAAATTTAAGAGAGAGTATTAGGTTCAGATCAAAGATCTTCACAAGATGACCCGTAAATCTCGAGAATTGAGTGTGAGGCTTGAAGACCTTACCGCATTCCAGCCCAAACTCAGTCTGACAAAGTAAACTTAAATTTAGTTGATACGTAGAGTAAATAGGTGATTATGTGTAAACAAGATTTAAATTACAATCACTGAATCTAAGGGGCATCAAGGTTGCGGCGATTCCCCCGTTAGGGAAAAAAAATCATGTAATTACACCTATAAAATAATAAACAAGGTGCTGGCAAGCATAATTAACCTGGTAGCCTTTGTATTTGATTAATTCCTTAATCCGATCCACATAGAATAGGAAGCCTTCACTGTCAAAATAACAAAGGTCACCAGTTCTTAGCCATCCCTCTGAATCAAAAATTGCAGCAGTTGCTTCTTTGTCACCAACATAGCCTACAAAATCGGAAACAACAAACAACCCATGAAACTCAAGTGGGATCACCACTCCATCACATTCTCAATTTTTAGAGTTAATTATACTTTGCCCCCTTAGATTACGGTCTTGATTTGACTCTATCACATCAACTATTGATTACTGAAATTCATTATTAGTGAGATCATTAATATAGTACAGATAGCATTTTTAGAGTATACCGAATCATTATAACGATCCTTTTTCTAACACAACAACGTAATCTCAATCAATATCGAACGGAAGTCCTAAATAATTTATTTCTTCTTTTACTTTTCTGTGAGCACATCTTACTCTAACTTTCCAATTCGTGATACTTTATCAGGAAATAGTCTACGTAAATTATTTTCATTCAAAATACAACAATTTACGTCAGGTATCATGAATTTGAATAGTTGAGAGTTCAATGTGTTGAAATCAAGATTGAGAGAACAAAATAAAATCAAGATCATAGTTTAAGGGGACAAAGTGCAATTAATCCCTTATTTAATAGCAAAATAAAAAATAAAAACAACATATATGATAGTACCCTTCATTATAGAGGGTCCTCTAACCCAAAGCTCCCCTTGCTTAAAAGGAGGCAAACCAAGCCCAGTGTTGGGATCAATTATCTTGGCTTGACAATTTGATATAAGCCGTCCGGATGCACCAATTACTTGGCTTTCATTCGGGCCTGCTGCTCGGCTCACTCCTGCTGTTGTTTCAGTCATCCCATATCCCTGATAAGGGTCCAAATCTACCCCATTAGCAACTCAATGCTTAATAAAACAATAAATTTCTTTAATAAACATGAAATTTTTAAAACTTAAAACTATAAGAACGGCTTAGATCATTTATATCCGAACTGCAGTAAATCTACCAATTTATATTTTTCACTTTTAACAACGATCGTGCTGAATCCAGTGGATGTTTTAAGGAGAATTAGTGTTTTTTATGTAGTGGCTATTCAGAGTTTTTAACACATCTCTTTTTGAAATGCCCTTTTATTGCTCAGATTTGGGAAGTTGCTGGTTTTCCATTTTATCAAGATGATTATCCTAGTTTTCGTGCTTTTCTGTTAAATCTTTCTGATACATTCCCGTCGGATGAAGTGGAGCTTATTGTGGTGGTGTTGTAGTCTGTTTGGTACAATAGGAATAGAGGTCGCTTGGGTCAGGCAGTGAGTTGTCCATACCAGGTTGTTGACTTCTTCATTTTCTACTTGAATCAATGCAAGGCTACCCAGCACCAGTCTTCCATTCCAACGCAACCACCCACTAGAGGGTCCTTCATCAAGGTCTATTCCTTCTAGTGGAGCACTTTTTCCATTCAAGTCTGTCTGCTGTGGGGTTGGTGTTATCATCTGTGATTGGAAAAAATGTTTTGTGGCTGGTTTGAGTAGATGCACTAGCGGTATCTCCAAGGCAGAACACAGAGAAACTTGGGTAGCCTTTGTTGCAGTTAACTTGGCTTTGGATTCAGGTTTCCACAATGTTGTCCTCGAAGGGGATTCAAAGTCTGTAATCAATCTTATTCGAGGTCAGCAAGAGATCCTCAGCGAGATTGGACATTTTATGAGTAGGATTCGTGTGTTAGTTGACAATTTCAGCTATTTTGATTTCAAAATGATTTCCATCTTTAATATTATATAGTTGATGATTTCTTATAAAAAAAAAAAATTATCAACGATAAATTTAGGGTAAAATTCACTTTTAGTTCAGAAGAAGTATGTATATAGTAACTATTTAGTCCTAAATCTTTCAATTGTATCTATTTGGTTCTTAAAATTTCTAATTTATAACTACATAGTCCAATCCAAAACGTTTGTAAAAAATATCATTGAGGGCTTTGATCACACGCCAATCGCGTGGGATCAAATAGACACAAATTAGGTATTTTATAGACCAAATAGACATAAATTACAAATTTTAAAAACCAAATAGTTATAAAATTGGAAACCACCTGATTTGCGCGTGACAAAATCCTCAACAATTTTTTGACAACGTTTGAGATTGGACCACTTAAATACAAATTAAAAACTTTAGGGACCAAATAAACACAATAAATATTAGTGACCAACTAAACACTAAATATATACTTTGAGGATCAAAAATATATTTTATCCATAAATTTATAAAATTATTGATATATCTAAATCTGTAAAATATATAAAATTATTGATTTGTACTCCAATTTAAATAATTAGTCTTTTTTTTTTTTTTTTGCTCGTGAAAGATGGGGTGGGGAGAAAGAAGAGTACCCAGTGATCACTTTGATAGGCCTTCACCAGTAAGATCATAAGACTCTTGATCGCGCCCGAGGCATTTCTCCAAAACCTAGTTAAGCTAGCTAGCCAACTACCAAGCCTAATGACTCGAACTAATTTAAATAATAAACAATGCTACATGTACTTAAAAAGTAGACTTAAAAATTCGACTTGATAATTATAATCATTGATTGAGACCTACTACCTATTCAATAATTGAGATTATTAAATTAATTTTTTAAGTCTAATTTTTAAGTCCATCTAACATAACTCTTAAAAAATTAGTTACAAATATTCATTTATACTCAGAATTCTAATCAAGATTCCATACATCGACAGCCTATAGAACACTAACCTGCCCCAGCGACACGGTGGGAAACTTGGTCTTAAACCTCTCAATCACAGCCTCTGTAAGCGGAGCTCCGCCACTCTGCACAGCCTCCAAAGAGCTCAGATCGTAGTTGTTCACCAAATCGCCACTGTTCACCAGAGCTACGATCACCGGCGGAGCCAACGCGACATGCGTAATCCTAAACTCTTCGATCGCTTTTATCATCACCCGGAGATCAAATCTCTTCATTGACACCAAAATCTCACCCATTGACGCCGCTCTCACGCAGTTAGTGAATCCGTAGGCATGAAAGTATGGAACAGTACAAAGCATCACAGCCGTCGACGATCTAGTCGGACGAATCGCATGCACTCCGGCCAACATTGCCATGAAGTTCCGGTGAGTCAGCATCACGCCTTTGGTTTTTCCGGTCGTCCCTGACGAAAACATAATTGCCGCGACATCATATGGAAAAACTTCGACTTTTTGGGGAGAAGTTTCAGTTCGACTCGTCGTCATTGATTCGAACTCGGGCGAGTCGAGGAAAATTGTGCGGTACCGGAGTGAGACGACCTTGTGAGCAGTGTCGGAGGTGACAAAGGCGATGACTGGTTTACAGAGCTGGATTTGGCGAGAAATCTCGGTTTCTGAGCTTGCTGGATTGGAAGGAGAAACTATTACGCCCAGCGACAGGAGAGAGAGGTAGAGTATGGGGATCTGTACCGAGTTTGGAGAGAGAACGAAGGCACAGTCGCCTTTGCAGAGTCCAACATGGTGTTGCAACGAGAAAACTAAGGTTTTAGTGCGAATTTCAAGTTCAGAAATGGGGATGCTTTCGTGGGTGGTGACGTCAATGAATTTTGCGCCGGAGATGGTGGTGGAGGTTTGACGAAGGAGAGAGAAGGCATAGTCGGTGATTGAGAGAAGGGTGGTTTCTGGAGGCAGTGGAAATTGGGGTCTGAGGCTGTGATAAATGTTGGTTTCTGAGCAGAAACCACTGTTTGGATCCACTGATGATGGACTTTTGGGGTTGGATTTCACCATTTTTTCCGGCGAATTCAGTGAATGTCGTGTGGGTTCTTTCAAGTTTCAGAGCTGCAGATTCTGCGAGGAGTAGGTAGGGGCTGTATTGTTAATTGCGGCGATTTGTTTGTTTTTGGTATTTGATAATGATGAATTAATTGGAAGGGGCATTTCGCATTTTGTACTTTTTAAGTTTTTTATTTTATATTCATAAAAATTAAAATTTTTATATTATACTTATATCAAAAGTATTGTAATGTGATTTTTCTGTTAATTTTTTTTTATTTTTTTTGTTAAAAATCAACCTATTAATATTAACAGAAAAATAACAGAAATTAATAAAAAAACCACATTATAATTGTTTTGATACATTAAAAATACAATATAAAAAATTTAATTTTTAAAAGAGTAAGTGAAAATTTGAAAAATTTTAGGATGCAAAGTATAAATTGCCCTAATTGCAATATTCTAGTTTACGACAGACATATGAGTAGAGAGGTAAACTATTCGAGTTTGGCTAAAATTTGGCTTGTTTTGATCTTGTTTGTTTAAAAGAAGAGTCAAAGTTCAAACAATTTTTTACGTTCGTTTTCTATTTGTTTTGATTTTAAGTTCACAAAATTTAATTTATTTATATATAAAATAATTAAGTTATTTTGATAAAAATAATGATTGCTACGTGGTGGAGGGAGAGAAAAAGTTGTGATAAAAAAAGGTGGATTCAAGTCAATGTTTTAGGTATGAGCAATGCTATTGAGACCTAATTTACTATAACTTTTAGATTAGTTGTGGGAGCCACCAAGAATTGAAACTTGGTATTGATCCAATAGTTCTACTGCAGCCACATCATTATGTCAACGAATTAGATCAGTGTTTTAGGTCCAAATAGTATTACTCTTTAGGTATTTATAAAGCAAATGTCAAGTTTGCGGCGTCAAAATTGAATTATTTTTATTTGATATTCATACGATTTGTATATGATTCACGCTAACAAATAGTGTAAGTTTTTTTTTTTTTGAGGGACAACGATATTTACTCTACATGGGAGGGGGAGGGGGAGGGGGAGGGGGATCAAACTTGCAACATACCACTCCCTTACAAAGGGACTTCACCATTTGGGTAGGACCTTAATCCTTAACAAATAGTGTATGTTAATGTGTATATGTTTAATATTTGTCACACATCGGTTAAACTAAGATATTTTACTATTCTTTTGTACTTTAAATACACCTTCTTATATATATGAAAAAAGTGCACTAAAATAATATACAATTAATATTCGTTTTCTATTATTTTCTTTCACATGGTATCAGAGCATAGACTCATGAATCCTTATGGCCAAAGATAATATGTTATGTGGTTGTCCTACGAAAGATCCTCCACATCAGAACTCGTGAGGCTCTTCCTCTCCATCCTCCGACGAAGTTTTGATCTACTTCGGCAATTTTTCGGCCATCCTACGATGAAGTTTCGATATGCTCCGGCCATCATCTGGCGACCTTCTAGTCATCCTCCAACAAAGATCCAATTTGTTACGGCCATCCTCCAACACCATTTTTTATCTGCCCTAGCCATCCTCTGGCGACTTTTTGGTCGTTTTTCGATAACGTTCCGATTGCCTCTCGGCCATTTTTTGGAGACCTCCGACTATCCTCCGACAACTTTCCAACGACTCTCTAGTGACATTCTAATTTGCCCTGACCAATTTTTTTGTGCTCGTTTTACACTCGCCTGGTCCATCCGTTATTCTGGTCATGGCCGCTACACTGTTTAGCTGCTTTACTCTAGTCATTCCTACTACGACAACTTCTTTGTCTTCTCTTACTACAGTTGTCGTTAAGGCAATTGTGACCAAGGTTCTATCTTGTTCTTCTCCTGTCTTATTAGTCTCGTCAAGTACATCTTTTTCCTGATTTATCGATTCAGCTTGTTGCAATCATATAACATTCGATTCTTCCATGGTGTCTTATAAAAAGTCTTAAACTCTATGCTTCATATGTATACTACTAATGGATTACACATGTCTATTACTCACGTTGGTCCTATTTCTACCCCTATTCTTCCTATACTTGACACATATGTTGTTTCTAACTTATTACTTAATCTTTTTTTTGTTGGGCAATTTGTTAAATGTGGTCTTATCTTAACCTTTTCTCAGAAAGGGTATGTGCAGGATTAGAAGATGGGTCAGCTCGTTTGGACTGGGCATAAAGTTGGTCTCCTTTTTGAGCTTACATATTTGCATATGCCTAACTCATGTTCTGTTCAACCTCTTACTACTATTGTTTCTTCTAGTATTTGACATTCACGTCTAAGTCATGCATCTTTACCTCACCTTGTGTCCAGTCTTTTGCTTTTAGTGGTTGTTTAGGGGATGTTAAATTTGAATCGTTTGATTATATGTCTTGTCAATTGGGCAAACAGAAAGTTTTACCTTTTAGTATAAGTGATTCTTTATCTTCTGCACCTTTTGATTTGGTTCATTATGATATTTGGGGATTTGCCATATCTCTACTAAGGGTGGATCTCTTTATTTTATAATTTTTATTGATGATTATTCATGATACACATGGATTTATCTTTTACATAATTGCTCTAAGTTACTTAATATTTTTCATGATTTTAAGCAAATGATAAAAACTTAGTTTGATTGCACTATTAACATCTTTCATTCCGATACATCCATGGAGTATAAGGCTTCCTCATTCATTGAAGAACTTCAATAGGCAAGCACTTTGTCTCATCGATCGTGTCCTTATACCTCTCAATAGAATTGTCTTGTAGAACGTAAGTATCATCACATTCTTGACACTGTTCATTCTCTTTGCCTTTTTCCTAGAATCTTTTTGGATAAAAGCCGACCTTACCGGTGCTTACACTGTCAATCGGATTTTAAGTTTTTGGTTGTGTTTGTTTTGTCTTACACTCACCTCATGAGCATACAAAACTTGAACTTCAGTCTCGTCTTTGTTGCTTTCTTGGTTATGACATTGAACATAAGGGTTATCAATGCTATAACCCCATAACCAAGCATCTTCGAGTCTCTCGCCATGTTCAGTTTTGGGAACACAAGGTCTTCATCTGTGTTTCAGAATTCTCATCCGATAATTCCTCATATTCTTGTATTTTCACTAACCCATCTGTAGATCTTTTCCTTGATTTTTTTAATGTAGGTAATGGAAGCTCATTAGGTGATAACTCAACGATTGGTCCTTGTGATTCTGGGCCATCTGTTGATCCTGTCATCACATCCAATCCACCTAAGTTCTCCTCCACTTTTGATGTTCACTATTCCAATAGGGTAAGAGGTCTCTGATTATGCCCAAAAAATAACGCGGTAATTGTAGCATAGCTTTGGGGTGTCGATTCCACAGAAAGACAAACTAAAAGAATAGTAGAAGGAACAAAAAAACTAAAGAAAAATATTAAATGATTACTGGAGAACAAAGATTAATTTTAAATGCAAATGAAAGTGAATTAAAGTAACTAACGAAAAAAGCACTTAAATTTGACAAACAGTAGAGCGTCGGGAATCCCTTGCACAAATCTGATATTTTAATTATTCTTAATTCATTAAATAACTCAATTGAGAATTTAATTCCCAAAATTCTCAATCGGAAGGTATAGATTTTATAAACCAAGATTAAATCAATTGTAACTCATTGAAAAATCATTCACCATTTTTAAAATACACAAATTACTATCACTATTGAAAAAATTCAACGACGATAATATACTCAGGAAGCAATATTGAAACAAAGAATTAAATCAATATAGATAAATAACTAATTCAAACATAATCAAAGAACTAGTCCATTCAATAGAAAAAGTATGACTGAATCCATAAATATAATAAATTTTATTACTATTTGGGGAAAAAAATATCAACAATAAATTAAGAATGATAAAACAAAAGAGTTTTTATAATTAGAAATCGAATACATAAATTAAAAATAAATAAAATATCATCTATTGTGCAAGTTCATCGCTTGTTCTACCTTAAAAATTTAATTACCCATAAATATGACGGACAACAAAAATCTTTCAAAAAAATAGAACGGACCGGCGGCCATCAGAGTCATGATCTGCGTTTGTTTTTTCTTTTGTTCGCCTGCTTATTCTTTTTTATTCTTTCAGCCGCCACACCGAGCAAGAAAAAAAGAAAAACTAGCCGCCTCACTCCAAGAAAAATAATAGGTTTTAAAAGTCAAAACTCTTTTTTTGAAAATTATATTTTTATCCTTTCTTTTTCTAGTCCTTTTCACTTCAGCCCGTCTTAATTCCAACATTTTTATTTTAGCCCCTAAAGCCCAAACTGCATGAGTGATGGGTCCAATTGATAGCTGCATAAATTTCATCTACTTTTACTCCATAGACTGCCATCAACATAAAAACAAATATAAAACTCAAATAGTAAAGTCCCAAAAATGTTAAGTGTAAAGTCCAATTATAAATTATTTCTCACTAATTAATAATGCAATATTTAAGATTTAAAATATTATAAAATCATGTTCAAATATATCTAAGTGTGAATAAATATTAAATTCAATCATATAAATTATATCTAATTATTTTTATTCACATCTTAACATTTTAATCTAATAATAGGGTATTTAGAATGCACTTTCGTGCACTCATCAGTCTCCATTTTCATCTTATTACTTATTATTGTTTTCCACTATTGCTACACTTCATGAACTTCGCAATTATCACAAGACCTATTCTAACCCTATTTGACAACAAGCTATATCTAAAGAACTTGATGTCTTTAATAAAACTCTTACTTGAGATTTGGTTGATTTGTAACCCGGAAAGACTATAGTTGGGAACAAGTGAGTATATAAGAGGACAAAAAAATTATGATGGTTTTGAGGTGTGATATAATGCTCGTCTGATAGCCAAGGGCTTTAAACAGAAGTATGATATTGACTATAAGGAGACATTTTCCCCTGTTGCTTGCATTGCCTCTCTTCATTCTATCTTAGTTGTAGCCTTCGTACGCGGATGACCTCTGTTTCATATGGATGTGAAGAATGTCTTCTTATATGGTGACTTGGCTGAGGAGGTCTATATGCAACCTCCCTAAGGGTGTCTTCATCCTCCTGGTAAGGTGTAGTCTTCGACGTGCATTATACGATCTTAAGCAAACTCCACGTGCCTGATTTGCCAAATTCAGCTCCACTATCGCATAACTTGTGTTTGCTTATAGCCCTATGATTATGCTCTTTTTATTTGTCACATTGATGCTGATATTACTATTATGTTTTTTTATGTTGATGATATGATCATTACTAGTGATATACTGCTAGCATTTATAAGCTTAAGTGGTTTTTTGGTTAGCACTTTGAAATGAAAGACTTGGGCTATCTCAAATACTTTCTTGAACTAGAGTTGTCTCAACCTTTTGATGGCTACTATTTGACCCATGCCAAGTATGTTTTTGATCTTTTATTTCATGTTGGTCTTACTGATTGTAAGACGATTGATTGTCCCCTGGAGACCAACATCAAGCTTCGTCCTATTGATGGAGAACTTCTAAATGCAAATCGTTACCGATAGCTTGATGAGAGCCTAATTTATCTCACTGTTACTAACTTAGATATTGTCTATGTTATGCATCTCGCTAGAAGCATGAGGGAGAGAAAAGCGGGATACGGAGATCTCCTACCTAAATCATACTTACCAAAATAGCAAAGCTCCTCTCATTCACGGCACCGCCTTAATCCTAACCTATATAATGTAAGCCCCTCTCCACACGGAGAGACAAAACATTGATCCCATACACACACCTATCTCTCTCCCTCTCACTCTCTCTGCACTGTAAACTCTCCGGAGTACTTTGATACATCAATAAAGATCGTCGGCCACCGCTGCCATTCAAGAAAGTGGACGTAGGTTACAACCGAACCACTATAAATCCCAAAGTCGACTATTTATTTTCTGTTCTCTATTAATTGCTTGGTTATTGCTCTTTGATTGCGACCGTACGAATACTTGACTGTTGACTTCGCAAAAGGACGATTTTGTGCATCATCAGTTACTAACTTAGATATTGTCTATGTTATGTATCTCGTTAGCCAGTTTATGTCTGTTATCCGTTCTGTTCACTATGCAACTATTCTTCATATGTTACACTATGTGAAGGGCACCTTGTTCCATGTGCTTCATTTTTATTCTTACTCATCCTCAACATTACAGTTTTACTGTGGTGCGAATTGGGCAGATCACCGTACCGACCGACGGTGTACGCACTGTCTTTCTTTTTCTTTTAGGTGACTCTCTTAAATCTTGGCAGAGTAAGAAATAGACAGTTCTTACTCGTTTTAATACTAAGACTAAGTATCGAGCACAGGCTAATACTACTTCCAATCCCCTTTGGCTTTGCTGGCTTCTACTGAATATGGGTGTTCCACACTAGTCTAGTACTCCTCTTTCTTATGACAACAACAGTGCTATTTAAATTGCTGAAAATGATGTCTTTCATTAGCACACAAAACACAACAAGATTAATTGTCATTTTGTGCGTCATCACCAACAGGAGGGCACTCTTCGTCTTTTTCGGTTGCTTCGGCTAATCAGCTGGCTAATATCTTCAAGAAGGCTCATACACTTGGTCATTACCGTGATTTGGTTTACAAACTCCAGTTGGCATCTTCGATCTAACCTTGAGTTTGAGGAGATATTAATATGTATATGTTTAATATTTATCCCACATCGGTTAGATTAGAATACTTTACTATCTCTTGTATTATAAATACACCTCCTCATATATATAAAAAGATACACCAAAATAATATACAATTGATATTCGCTTTCTATTTTTTTTTACAGTGTAATTTAAAATTTATAAAAAAGAGCTAGTGTTGGATTTTGTTTTATGTATTATACGTCTCAAGTCGAATATAACATTAATAATGAATAATTTATAATAAAATAAAAATATCTTATTATACAATTAATGTCTATAAAATCCATATTCTTCGACTTGAACCTAATCATTTTACGGATAAAAAATGGTCTTTATTAAGGATTCGGACTTACCCTTTTGACGGGTTATGCTAAGCATCAAAAACAGCCAGATGCTCAGACTACCAAAGGAACAACGTCAGCTTCAGCATGAGCACACAGTGCTCGATAGAAAATGCTAAACTTACAAAATTAGGGATCGTATCTGTAGTCCAAATGATGTGGAAAAACTAAAATAAACCATTAATTTGTGTTGGGTCCCATTATTTATTTATATTTATTGGGTTAAGAACTTCCACATTACAATTTTGAGCAGGAGTGGAGGGCAGAAAATATAACTGCAAATAATTTATTAATTGATATTGAAAAAAAAAATGAGTATAAGAATGATAAAATAGACTAAAATTCGAAATAAAATTATTAAAATAAAAAAATTAATTTGAACATATAGATGTAAAATAAATTTTTTAAATATATTTTAACTCAATCATATGACACAGTAAAATATAACGTCCTTTAAAATCTCTAAGATTTTTTCAAGATGGAGTAATTGTAAGCTAGATTTCTATTGATTTTTTTTATCAATGTGTGCAATTACATAGTCTGTAGTAAAATTATTCTTTATATAATTGAAAAATGTAGTTGAGATCGTTCTCGATCTTATTGAGAAATTACGTATTTGAAATAGCATAAATTTTTTGGGTTATAACATGTAGTTTTTGCATCTAATCGTGTTTTATTGGGTGCAGACTACAACAAACCAAAAAATAGCAAATGAAAACTACACAATTGTTTTTAAAAAATATGAAACATTGTATTAGATAGAAGATAATTATTAATTTAACCCTAATAAATAGTTCAAGTGGTAAACACAAGTGTCTTGAATTTGAATCTTAGTATATTTGTCCCTCATGAATACCCTAATTCTAATATAGATGACATGTCTTTAATCGGATTGGAGAGAAGATTAATCGAGGTGCACGTAAGCTGGTCCAGAAGAGATTAATCAAGACGCACGTAAACTGACCCAGACATTCTTGACTGTTGAATAAAAAAAATAATTATTAATTTATTTTCAATATGTATAACTAGATCACAACATTTACATCTAATTTACTCAATTAAAAAATAGAACATATGTTTTAGGTGGTTAATGAATCACTAATTTATTGGTGAAAAAAAAAAAGAGACTAATATTGTCATAAAAAATTTCAAAAAATTAGAGAGACAAATATAGTACATTTAATAACATCATAGAATCCTAAATTCCTAATCAAAGGTGATACAAAAGGGGCGACCCAAGTCCTAACATGGGCAAATTATATTTTACACTTTAAACGTTTTTTAATTTTTAATTCATACCCTTAAAAATAAAAAAAATTAACTTCTGCCCTCAATATTATAAATTTGTAACAACGTGAGATTCAAATTATTGTCCAGTTTTCTATTTAATACGAAGCATTCGACTTGCAAGTGGCATTACAAATTAAAATGATTTTTTTTATAATTAAGTCCGTGTCCATATTACTTGCAAGTGTTGTGCTTCATTTTCGGACAACTACTGGATGACTTTTTAGATTTGAGTCATATTGTTATAATTTTATGACACTAATAATACAAATTGAGAATTTTAAAAAAATAGAATACAAAGTGTAATTTACCCCAAATTTTAATCACAAATTTTGGTGAGACTTGACATTGTTGTTGACTAGGGGTCATACAATAACTGTTTATTTCTTGAGATCCGACACACTTTTTCATAAAAAAACCAAAAAGGCAAGAAATGAAGAAAATTTGAGACTTCAACACATAGAAAAAGGGAAAATATAATATAATTTAAATTTATATTCCAAATGAAGGAGAGTCGTTGAATAAATGGGTCTCATCAATTTTTTTAAATGGGACTCACTAATCCAATAATTTTCTTCGTTTGGGATATAAATTTGAGTTGTACATTTGAGTTACATAACATTATTAAAAAATGAGTATAAAGTGAGATTCTCTCCAAATATATTTTTTGGAAAATACGATGCAACCCAAATTTGGAATTTGGGTTACATAGCATTGCTTATATTTTTTCATATTTTTATGTGTAATTTATTATTATATATATAAGTGAGTATCTCTCACTAATAATAAATGATTAATTAATTAAAATATATATATACATATGAGAAAATCTGCACACAATAATAATATTTCTTTTTTATTAGATTACATAATAAGGAAGTTTAACGAATTTATATTGATTATTTTTTTGAATTCAGTGATTAATTACAGTGACTTGAGTTAAGCTAAAACGGGCTTCTAAAAAACACAAATAACTACTAAAAAATTTTGTGAAATTTGAAAAGAGATTAAGCATATGAAATTTGTGAACTACTAAAAAATTCAAACTCAATAATGAGCCATCCATTAAGTTTCATCACCCAAAGCTGTCGTGATAAATACACACCACCAAATTTTCAATATTCTATAGTTTTACGTGTGTGATCTGTCATTTGTGTTTGACGGCCATGGTTTCTACAACAGTCGCCCAGCTACTTCACCCAATATTATATCATTGATACAATATGTTGGGTCTTTCTAGATTAATCTCAAATTAAGCTCTCATCAATGGGTGATCTCAATGTGGAAGTTGAGGAATCAAAAACCCAAGATCAAGAACAAGGACAGGAACAAAGCCCTCTGCTTATCGCAGATCAAACCCACCAACACCAACAGCAAGAAAATCAAGAACATCGCGGTGAAGATGATCATGACACCCATTTGGATAAAACCCTTCAACGCTTAGACTCATTACTCACTCTGCTGGGCTTCAACCAATCCTCTGTTTTCAGCTTTGGGCTTTCTTGTGTCGTGTTTCTGTTGATTGGGGTGTCTCTTCCTGTCGTTGTACTTGTGTTATCCGATTGCTCGAATTGTGAAGAGTATCAAATTAAAGCATTTGAGATAGATGTTGTTGTTTCACTGGCTTTTTTGGCTGCTGCGTCTCTGCTTTGCCTTTCACACAATCTGCGAAAGTATGGTATCAGGAAATTTCTATTTGTCGATCGGTACAGTGGCCATGTTGAGCGGTTTTGTGACGAATACAATCAGAAAATTTGTGTGAGTTGTATTGAATACTCTTTATTTTCCCCCTATTGGAAAGAAACACAATGTATAAGATATGATGTTTTGGAGATGGTGTCCGGGGAGTACCCACAGGTGTTGTGTGTGTTTCTTTCCTTGTGCGCATCCGTGATGAATGTTTCTATTTATGCAGGTGTTATCTTTGTTATTATTTAGATGGTGAATGATCATAATGATTGAAAATTTGCTCCTAAAAACTATAGTATTGATTTGATTTAAGGATTACCCCCTTCTTGGTCAATGGACTGGGAGATTATGTGAGCTGATAAAAAGTATCATGTATAACTGATTTACATGGCAACTAAACATTAAGATTTCGATATTGGAAAGTGTGCTTTAGCAATTGGAAATTCATTGTGGATAGAAATTGTTTGATTAGTTCACAGCCTTGGTTTATATTTTTGCTTTTGCATATAGAAAACAGTTGCATTTCTTATTCTGCACTTAACACCTAGGATTAAACTAATCTTGGACAGCACAAAATTGGCAGGAAGTGTCTTACCACCATATTTTCATTCTTGTTATTTTAGTGCCTTCCTTTTAAACCACTCTTTTCTCAGATGGATTGTGATGTACCTATTTACTTGTCCTGCTGTTGATCTATCATTTAATCACCAAGGCATTCTGTCCCGAGCTCGTATTATTGTTGTCCAAGTTATTCAACTCTTATCGGTAATGAGTTATACCACTCGTACTTCTTTTTATGGTAGCATTTCCCATGAACATATGACTTGGAATAGTAGTTTAGTTTTTAAATTTTTGCAGGATTCTGTCCGCTTACTTGTATTGTGGATAGTGCCTTGTTTCATTATGAAGACTGCACGCGAAATCATCCGCATGCTCTATGTACAGCATGAGTCTTGGTGGCAATCTGTTGCTGTTTTACTGGCTTTGGTTGTGTCATGGACTTATGTTACTGCAATCTTTCTATCAGCTTGCATATTGTTCCATTTAGTTTGCAATTTGCAAATTATCCACTTTGATGACTACGGGAAGCTTTTGGAAAGAGAATCTGACGTTTTGGTACTTATTCAAGAGCACGTTCGTCTGCGGTATTATCTCTCGAAAATAAGCCACAGATTCCGTATTTATCTTCTTCTGGAGTTCTTGATTGTCACGACAAGCCTGTTTGTGATTCTACTTCAAACAACAGCATATATAGGACCTATTACTTACATAAATGGTGGTGATTTTGTGGTAAGTTCGGCCATATATGTTTCTTTTGTTTGGTATGAACAACAATGTTTAAGTTATTTGCAATTTAAGTTCCTTAATCAGTATGCTGTAAATAGCCCCCTCACCCCCCCCCCCCCCCGAAAAAAAAAAAGAAAAACATGCAGTTAACATTATTGGATAAGTCTTCGCTGGTCACCATTTCCAAGCTCATGAAATCTTCTCTTTATTACTTTCTAGAATCTCGAGATGCAATGCAATAGCAAGATTCGGTAATGATCCACTATTAAATTTTTGGGGGTTTGTCTTATTGGTTGGCCATATAAATTTTCTCTATCTCCTGCATGCACTTGTTTACACCAGATAAAGTTTACATTTGATGGAATTTACCATTGCAGTGTAGACTTCTCTCTAATTTGTTGCTCTGCTTAACTAGAGCTTTGTTTTGTTTGTTTTTCCTCTTTGGTTTTTCAGGTCTCCTCTGTTGTTCAGGTTGTGGGGATACTTCTTTGCCTAAATGCTGCTGCAAAAATTTCCCATAGAGCCCAAGGCATTGCATCACTAGCAAGCAGATGGCATGCATTAGTAACATGCAGCTCCAGTGATACATCTCAGTTGTTAGCTTCAAATAGTATGGAAAATATGGAGGCTTTGTTGCATATGAACAACTCTGAAAATGATTTGGAGTCTTTAAATTTCATAGCAGCACCTACGAATACACAGTTGGCTTCTTATATGTCGTCATACCACAAGAGACAAGCCCTGGGTATGTGAATCAACTTTCTCATGTTGAATTTTTTATCTGTTCATATATAAGTTTTATTCCACACGTGGCCTTGATTCTCGATTCTATATATTGCTTGGTAGTAATCATATAGATCTGTCATATGGTTTGAATTGTACATAAACCCCAGTCTCTCAAAACTGACTACACATTGCTTTCACTCAGCCTAAAACATGGGTTCTTGATCTGCTGACAATTATCAGTGCAAAACACATAAATGGAAGGAGAAAAAATGCAGGTTACCCCTTCTACAAGTTTTTGACTTTAGAATTCAAATGAGCACAATCACGAATGCTTTGAAATATGGTTTGTTCATCTATTCCAGATTGATCTTAAAGATTTTCCCCCATTTAGAAAGAAACAGTAGAAAGGAAAGATTTTCTGTATTTAAAAAGAAACAGTAAAATTATAAACTTCACCTTTAGCAGTATTTCAAAGATATCCAATGCACTTGATTTTTGTCTTCCTCATGCTGCATGTGTTCTGTACTCTGTTGAGATGAGTTATAGATGTGTTCTGTTACCTTGTATGCTTTCTTGACTAATCCATTTTATGGAAGAAAGGAAAAATGATATTAGCGGAGCAAAAAAACAAAGTGATGGGGATTTAAAAGGAGTTGGATGACGATTAAAATTGAAGATTAATATTTAGAAATTTATCTTGGTATTTTTTTATTATTCTCTCTGCATCCCTAAGACAACACAACGTAAGATCAAATAACAGCATGATCATTTCAGGGGGGTTACGTAGAACACAATACAGGAAAAAGCTAGAAACTAAGATATTCTACTATCCTTATGTAAGTAACTAAAAATTTGGGAAAGCATGCTGGTATATACCTGGATGTGAAGACCATATTCTCTTTGATCTTCTAAATGCCGGAGAAAGCTTTTTACCCATGATTTATGTCTTTTTTCAAAGTTTTAACATAATAACATGAAGTTTTCAGCTCTATATGTCCATAAGAACAGTTTGATCCTTAGTTAATTGTTGGAATGTATTGGTTATACATATTTCATTTGTCACTGAACAGGTGTCTATTGTCTAAATGGCCGATAATTGGAAACAATCTTGTTGAAGTTTTCCCATGCTTTCCTGAATCTAGGCTTCTTCTTGAACTACTGAATGTGAGATTCAAGCAATCCTGGCTCCTCTGTTTAGAAAATTGTTCTAGTCCTCTCTCCTTATACATAGTTGATGATATAGTTCATCTGACTAATAATCTTAACCCAACACAAAGGATTGGACAACAACATATAGCAAGAGGTTACCCTTAATAAAAACATTGACTGCACCATCCTTGACACTAGAATATTGAATGTTTGTAGCTCGCTACACCATGAAATGCAGCAAAAGAGTGTCAAACTGATTTTAGTGGAAACAAATGTAGAGAAAGATGGAGAAGCTGAACAGATTTTAACATCAGTTGGTTGTCAAGGGCACTCTAATCTGGTGAAGACTCCAAATGCGAATGGACTTTGCTCTTAGTGGTCATTAGATGTACTATTACTTTTGGGTCTGCTTATTTAGTTCTACTATAAGAAAGGAATTTGCATGTCTCAGAAGACGGGCAACTTCAAGTTGTTAAAGGGTACAATTGGCTGAATAAGCAAAATTTAAATTTTTTTGACTTTGAGGCAGCCATCCTGTTAGACTCTTCTTCCTCAGATGTGATATTATTTTGATCTTTCTAGCAGGATGAGTTCTGTTTGAGCTAACAATATGCCTAATCGAATGTTTGTATGCATCATTTTGATTGGTCATGCAGTGATGTATTTGCAGACCAATCCCGGGGGAATAACGATATTCGGATGGACGGTCGATCGAGGTCTAATAAATACAATCTTCTTCATTGAACTCTCACTGGTTCTATTTGTGTTCGGGAAAACTGTAGTTTTTGCTTCAGAATGATGACTGATCCTAGTATACAGAAGCAGCCAAAACAAACCTTCCTTCCTTTCGTTACCTGGCCAAGTTCACGGAGTTAGGCTACCTCACTGTCTAGCCGGACGGACGAGTGGCACTGCATGCATATTAACCAACTCGGATTTCTCCCTTCCAGGTCCACAACCATTATGTTCAATGCTCTGATGTTGTAAGCCTGTTTTGGTTCTATAAATCTCAAGTCAAAACACTGCCATGGTCAAAAGATTCATTTTTAAGTTTAGAAATTCAGTTTTTGACCCATTCAAAAACTGGTGCGTGTGTGTGTGTGTGTGTGTGTGAGAGAGAGAGAGAGAGAGAGAGAGAGAGAGAGAGAGAGATTGTAGGGGACCAAAGGAAATAGGATGAGAAGTTATAGATTTCATGGTCAGGCAGAAACGTCAGTGTGTTTGGTAGTGTTATTATGGAATAATAATTAATAATATCTTGAGTGTAGCATTACGGATTCGTCCTGCGGCTGCTTAGAATGACTTATGAATCCAAAAAATATTACTTAAATTGGTATTTATTAAAATTATTTTATAACAAGTGTTTTGATTAAAATTGCAAAGTGTTCAAATGGTCACTAGAAAAATACTTATCTTTATTATAATTAGTAAAATGCTCTAGAATACATATGATACAGTGAGCGGCAGTTGTGGTAGAAATAGCAGATGGTCGTGGTTGTGGTGGGCAGTGGTGATGGTGTGTGGTGGGGTCAGCATTGACGTTTGGTTGTGGTGGCGGTGGTGGTGACGACTGAAGTGAATTGAGAAGAAATTATTACAAGTAGAAAGGTTTTTTTTGGTTTTTTAAATTTTATTTGTAGTTATGTATTTATTGGGCAATAACTGTTAAAAGATCTTGCACGCGAGATTCGTTATTATTGGCGTTGAAGCTCGCATACGCGGAACAAAATGTGCCACATAACTTGCTGGTTATCATAAAGAACAGCGTGGGGAAGCCTCTTCAGTAGAGCCAGCCAGTGCCGCCATCGTCATGTATAGCACAAGTAGCTGCCTACTGATCCTCTCGGACTTTCCTCGATGAATCCATTACATTACCAAACCAACCCTTCTTTTCGCAACCTCTCCAACACAACTACATAATATCTAATTTTAGATTTGAAAAAGGGTTAATTGCGCAGTGAGAACTTCAAAGTATGACATTTCTCTTATTTTGATCTCTAATATTTCAATTACATCATTTTAATTCTTGAAAGATTGAATAATATATTTTTAACGATTTTTTATCATAAATTTATTATATAATTACTTACATATGGACAATAAAATATTTTCAATAACTCTCAACCAAATTTTTACTCAAATTTTTGTTAAATAACTACTTAAATTACACAATTTTAATCATAAGCTATCCCAATTTTAGTCAAAAAGCTACCTATATTATACATTTTTTATCGAGAGTTACCCGAATTTTGTTTAAGAGTTATTAAAATTAATTTTTATTCATATTTAAGTATCACGTAATAAGTTTATAATAAAAAATTGTTAACAATCTAAACATTATTTGCTTACGAGACCATATAAAAATATATTCAATACTTTAAATACTAAAATAATACAATTAAAACCTTGAGGACCAAAATAAGATAAACTTCATATTTTAGAAATCTCCTATACAAATAACCCTTAGAAAAAAAAAAGGGATTTTTTATGGCCGGTACATAAGGCTAAACTTTTTGGCCAACAAGAACAACTAATGAGCTTAGAATAAAAAAAATGAACTTACTATGCATTAAGGACAATCTAAGAATAAAAAGACATACATACACTATGTACATACGATTTTCAATTCACATTTCAAAAGACAGGAGAGAATGAGTTAATATGGAAGTAAGAGGAGAAAGCAATTGAATGAAGTGAGAAGGGACGGCAGAATAAATGTACGAAATAAACAGAGGAGGGGGAGAGAGTATTGGACAAAAAAGAGAGAAAAACTGACTTAAAAAAGAAAATGGTATTATTAATAGAAATATACAAATTGACATGCGTGGAGTCGTGGACCACATACCTCATAATGAAATTATCTGTTCTCAATGACTCAAAAAATTTGTGCTTGCCCATATTGCCAAAACAAATTGAAAAAATGTACCGACTGTCAATTTTCACTTGAAAAAAAAATCTTCCCTTTATTAGCAGGAATACATTGTTCCAACGACAAGTATCCTTGATCTGAGTTACTATTTTCCATCTACATTACAACCACAAGTATAAGATATTCAATCTCCCCCAAATTTTCAAGGTGAAGATGAAAACACGCGAGATTGGTTCCGTCGATACACCAGTAAACCAACAAAACACACCCACTATACACTACAAATTCTCCATTCTAATCTTACTGATCCGAAATTGCTTACATAACAGAATGCATAACAATCAGAAAAAAAAAATTACAAACATTTCCACAAATATGCTGTCCGATTTGGCATCAGCATGAACCTAAATAATACATATCTTATAGGATCACAAGCACCTATCTCTTTTTTAACTAGTCCCTGATGCACCGACTTTGTCCATAATTTGTAAAGGCACCATTCACTCCACCTTTGTTCATAGTTGGGCACTCACTAACAAGTACTCTTCATACAAAAAGCCTCAAAAAATAACTTAAAAAAGAAAAGAGACAGATGGGGGGAGGGGAATAAGGTATCATCTTTGAAGTACCTTCTAATTCATTTATATTATACTCTTGCATGTCAAATCAACATCCAGGGACCCATCATTAAGCTAAGGGTTTGCTTGTTAAACAGATAACTCAAGCATCAGATATTTTTGTTGTTAAGAATATGGATTTCATAGCATCATATTCAAGGCTCTATCTGTTCAATGGTACGTGGAAATTGAAGTCCGTGCCTACATAATCTCATCCTTACACGGTAGGCACCAGCACTGCATTCCTGATTCGGTAAAATCACGTTAATGATCGACTCAAACGAATTCATATCATTAAACTAAACTCTTACATCCCTGATCACTCGAAAAATGACAAAATCGCTTTAGAAAGTGTCGCATACATTGGCTATTCTACTACACTCCAGAATTGAACTTTCAGAGTTTGTTAAAAAGATAATTTGGCTCACATGTCCTCTCTTTGTTTTATTCAAATGAAGAATCAAAATGAGATACAATGGGCCAACGGACACTCTCCAAATAACTTATTAATTCAACAAACAGTGTTGGCAAATAATGAAGAGGGAAGTCAACAGCAATACATACATCTCATAATCTTCCATCATCATAATTCACATTAAACAGACACAAGATCACCTAAATGTTATCTTGAAGAGTATTCAATACCTTTGTTTTAACAGCATATCCTGCCTTGTTTAAGTCAGTTCAGGAACCACCTTGAAGTGAGAAAATGAGTGGCCACTTAATATCTCAATATCATGCCTATCTCAGAAACGTAGTCTACAGCAAAATTTATGGCACAAATTTCAACAAGATGCAATCAAGCAACATGACACATCTTTTTCTTTCCTCAAATAAAAAACCAAAAAGAAAATGCATCCCGATTACTTCTACTGGCCTACTTACGTATCACAAGATGGTAAATGGCAGTATGCCACAAGCAAACTCCCAAAAAACGATAGGCAAACTAGCACGGAAATAAGATAATACAACCAGAGTCATCATACAGAGAGTAAGAAACGAGGTTTGTAATGTACCTCTATTGAGCCTGAAGGGAGAAAATCAATATCTGAAGAACGGAAAAACAATTGAAAAATTTAATATATTCCAGGTGTGCAGGTAGCCTCCTCGACCTGCTTGCTTTGGTACTGCAGTGACATTTGCAGACAAATGACTCAAAATTCAGGATCTATTAAAGCTTACATTTCTTTCACATCATAAAAGCAAGACGATACAGATAGTAATCTCTCATTCTTCTCCATGCAAAATTTGCATGACAGTAAATACAATAGTCTAAAGTAAACTCGCAATAAAGGAAAGTTGACCAGCTGAATTACAGAAGGACCCACATATCTTGGGCAAATAAGCATAAAAAATGTTTTAAAAAAAAATTATTTCCTGCCAAACCAATATCAGGCCCACATAAAAACAAAATCTACACTAATATTTGCTGAAGCCTTAAAAATGCTTGGTTCATAAGCTTAATTTGGTACAAACAAGCTTCATTAAATCATGCACAACCCAACCTCAAGCCACATCCCTGCTTCTTGATATAAAAGAACGAGTAAAGACACATACATATTTTTCCAAGGGTATGAATTCTGTCAGGATGTGCATTTCCGTCGAGTTCACTAGATATGTTCATAAATTTTAACCGCCTTTAGTGCCAACAGTCAGATTGGACCTGCAACTTTTACTGTGATATGTTAATTTTACTAACAAAAGAAGGCCAGTTAAGCTGTACTCCTAAATTTTGAAAAAGAAAAGGAGACTGATGTCACTTGCAAACTGAATATCTTTATATGCATTTGATCCGTAAACTTCTTTGCTAATTCATCAGAGAAGAACATCACAGGAAATGGCAGCCAGTATCCATATGTGAAACAAAGTCATTCTACAAAGTCCTAGTAATGGCCCAAATACTACAAACTTCGGTGACTTTGCAACAGTACAATCCACAATGCAGAATTTGCACCTTCACATACTCAAAAGAGAAAAACATTTCTTGTTTTCCCAGAAAATGACGGAATGACCACAAGACCACATATCATTTCTTTTACATGTTCAACTAGATTGCCCAAGTCTTGACTTATGCACTATCCCACACCCACACCTTCGCACTTCACATAAGCATGACCAAATATACACTTTTCCAAATGATATGGATCTAAAGACACCATTTTGTCACCAAACATTTTGCAATTCATGTTTTGCTCCAGGGTTTCAAGATGTCAGAAGAGAATGTTGTGACAGGATCGAAGCAAAACACAAGTGAAGTCCCTGGTACTAAACACCATAGTTTACTCCCACAAGTCAGATATTTTGGACAGGAGGGAAGCAAAATCCAGATCCTTGATTCTATTCCATGTATCAGATTTAACAATTTACCTTTAAACAATTCTTTCTGCCAAAATTCTTCGTCAATGAAAGATTCAGAATGCCCCCTCCGCTTTACACCGTCTCTTGCAAAATCAATTAGAAGATTAAAAATGATAGAACTGAAAATAAGAAGAAAACCTGCACTGATCTGGTATTTAAAACCAAATTTAAGAGAATTGTTTACAATGTGACAATGAAAATATGTTACAACCAGTATTCCAACTAGAACTCTTCCTTAGAAGAAAAGCTTTATGCCACACCTTGCGAAGAATGCGGTGTCACATATGCATTTTTATATAACCACCTGGAGAACAAAGTTACAACCTGCTCCATATCTGCTTGACATGCAAAGGCGTAAAAAATAGTTTCACCACCCAGCTCATCAAGGGTGCCTGCTAACAGACAGCAAAAATTGTCGTCTCAAACAATATTCGCACCAACTTCCTTTCACAGCACAGCTCTCACCTGAACCATGTCAATCTGTGTACTGCAGAAAAATCAAGTAAGGAGATCAAAGCTTCTAGGCACGTAATTTTTTTACTCTTAGCCAAACAAACCCCCTGCCCCTAGTTTCCCTTGTTGCAACTCCTTCAGACGCTGCTCTTCTAAAGGATCTGGACTCTTCATTATTCTTCTCAAACGCCTGTAAATCACATGAAAAATAGTTCAGTTTTTGAAGTTCAAGAAAACACCTAGTGAAATTAATAATCTGGTATTTCAGATTTATGAGGTTACAATACCTGTCTTGAGCATGCTGAGCAGGGAATGTAGGCATGAAGTCTTTAGACTTGGGAAGAGGAACTTCTTTGAACCATTCATGGTTAAGAGCAGCTTCGGCTGTTATCCGCTGCACATTTACCACAAAAACATATAAATGTTCTGACCAATGCAAGCAACGATAACAATTCCTAGGGAATATGTACAACTGTTATAGAAAATACCTTTTCAGGATCATAAGTTAGAAGTTTATTCAACAAATCAAATCCAGCATCTGAGAGAACTGGTGATCCTGTGAATGATGTAGCTGGAAATTTCCTTCGCAATAGATTATACCTGAAAGGAATAGATAAATGGTTAATAGAAAAATGATATGTTTGCTGTGAACTGAAATTGTCACCAATTGAGGCCAGAAACCAGACCAGAATCACCAAACTGGAGGCCTGGGAAAACAGTGGGAAAATAAGAAAACATAAGTGTCACAACCAACTTTCTTGATTTTGAATATAGACAAAATGGATACTTACTGGTGCTTGACAAAGTTCACCTTGACTCCAGGAAGTGCGGAAAACCCAGGCCAAATCGTCTCATTTGGAGTGCCAAGGGTTCTGAAGATCTGCATCCACATAGCGCACAATTAAAACTAATAAAGTAGTAAGTCACTAATAGTTATTAACGAGAAATTAACCATTTGGGACTTATCAAAATAGTTATTGAAGGCAAAATGAAGTCAGTTAACTTATTTACCTTGTCAAGCTGATCAAACTCCGTTTTCCCGTTGAACAACGGTTCCTTTGACAAAAATTCAGCCATAATACAACCTAATGACCACATGTCGATTGCCGTAGAATATAGTTTTGCTCCCAAAAGAAGTTCAGGTGCCCTGTAAAATTTAAGCACATTAGTTAATCTTTTTATCAACTTCAAAAAAAAAAAAATAATAATAAGATAAAGGCCCTAGGAAGGTTAGATCATATACATTCAAAATCAAACACAACCAACAAAATCAGGAAGCCTACATACTCGGATAAGTACTACCTAAAAGCTGACAAAAGATGGATGAGATGCATAAGAATAATAGCACCAGCATGCACCAGTCTTTCCAATAATTATTAACATTATTTAATGGAAAAATTGTCAGAAGGATTAAGGAAAAGACTTATCCTTTGCAGAGTTATATTTCCTCAAATATCACAACAACTATTAGAATCCAAAAAAGGACAATACATCCTACATGCCCTCCACAATTTAACTAAATTATCACAAGGTTAGAAGAGATTAGAAAACAGGATGGAGAACAAACAACACGATCAGGAAACTAACGTGTGGAATAGAGGAGTTGAAATGTGCTAATAGAGTGCGAGTGCAGCTCACCTGTACCACAATGTTACCACCAAATGAGTATAAGGTTTTAATGGACTCCCATATTGACGAGCCAATCCAAAGTCACAGATCTTCAACTCACCACGATTATTCAAAAGCAAATTTGATGTTTTCAGATCTCGATGAAGCACCCAGTTATCATGAAGGTACTTAACACCCTCCAGTAGCTGGAGCATAAGACATTTAACTTCACTCTGACTAAATGGCTGTTTCATTGTCTCCATCAGTCCCTTGAGATCATGTTCCATGTATTCCATTACCATGAAAATGCTGTCAAGATTGCGCCCAACTACAACTTCTTTAACATCCACAATGGAGGGGTGATGGAAGGAAAGAAGAATGTTTATTTCCCTCAGAGATGTCAAAGGAAACCCCTCTCTTTCTTTTTCCATCTTTACCTTTTTCAGGGCAACAATTTCTCCAGTTTTCTTATCTTTGGCTCTGTAAACAACCCCATAAGTTCCTTCATCTATCTTGTTCAGTCTCTCAAACTCATCAACGCTTCTACACCCCTGAAGCATGTTCACACTTCTTTGTTGGGGTAGTGAGGCCTCAGGTGTACAATGAGACTCCTGTTCATTCTCAGAACCTGTATCTGACTGGCTAACACCAGCACCATCCTTATATCGGTCCTCATCTATATCCATAAAGTCGTTCAAGTCCAAAGTGTTGTCATCTCTACTGGAGGACCTGACACGTTCATCAGATTCAGATGACCTTGCTGTACTCCCTTCAAAACCTTCTCTCCTGAGTTCCCCAAGCTCAGGACTCAATGAGTTCTTAAGTGTCCTCCTTTCAATTGACTCGGAAAGGGGCTTCTTCTTTGTTCTAGGAATTTCTTCATAATTTGAAATTTCACCTTCATCGGCCGGAGAGTTGGCTTCATTTGCCCATCGAGAGGCCCTAATAGTTCGTGTTGGCACATAATCATCATCATCTAGTTTCTCTGCTCCCTGATAGTTACCCCAACGCTCTTCTTGAGGTGGGGAAGATGACACCACAGCTGGGGATACAGATGCAGCAGAAACATGGGACTCAGGCGCCAAAGGAGCTGCAAGTGTTTCTGAGCTCTGAAGTCCAATATCTTCCATTCGAGAATTTTCCAAAACCCCATCAGAAATAGGGTTAGGTGACTGGCGATTTGACTTGAGCAAGGGAGGTGGAGGAGGGAGAATAGTGGTTGCTGGAGAATTTCTACTCTTGGATGTTTTGTTCATTTCCTTGTCATCTCTGTCCCAAACAATTGGCGAAAACTTCCTCTTCTTACTCTGCATAGGCGACTGAAACCGAGTCCCATTCTCTAACTGCCTAACCTCATTATCTTTAAGCTGTGGATCTGATTCAATAGCCACATCAGATCCATCGCTCGACAACTCCCCAGGCTCTCGGTCTACAGCGCCCACAGATCTAACAGTAAACCCACACCGCCTTGGTACACCACCGCCACTGCCAACACTACCACTACTCCCAGAGTCACTCCTACTTGAAGCAGAGCAGTACCCACCGTTCATCACTTCCCTCTCTTTAATATCCTTCTGCCTGAGCCTACCCCTATCTCTCCTATCCCTGTCGCGAACCTGACCCCCATCATAGTCACGATCACCGTTCCTAACCCGATCATATTCTCCCTTGGAATAACCACTTTCCCTCTTTGACCCATTCAATTCAGACTCCCAGTCCCTAAATTCATTGTCACGATAACCACCATGTCTTCCAGCCGCCATATATCTTATCTCAACCCTAACACTACCACAGACACCCCTAATCCTTCCTAAATTCGCTAAAATAGCAAAACCCTACCCCTAAAATTGACCAAATCAACCACCCAATTTTTCAAATTTGCTCAAAAAGGTCCTAAGTTCAGAGACGGTAATTCAAAGCCATATCTCAAACAGATCTGACCACAACTATAGAAATTAAACAGCAAAAGTATGCGTTTTAAGCTCTAAACTTGTAAAGACAGAGAAAAGGATCGATTATGAAACCCTAGAAATCGAATACGAAGCCAAGGGATATTTAAACCCTACAACTGTTGATTAGATTGAATCATTCCCTCTTATATATGATTAGTATTGGGAAATCTTACCGATGAACAACAGCGATTGTAAAGGGAGAGAGGGCGGCGACGCTGCTTCTAGAGAGAGAAAGTTCTTTGCTACAAGAAGGCAAGTCGCGACCGCGAAGAGAGAGAGAGAGAGAACTAATTTAGATCGCCTTGTGAACGCTAAACGGTGCCCGGGGATATTCTTTATTTTTTTATTGTTCGGATAAATTACATTCAGTCTCCCCCTAGTTTTAAGTTTTCACCGCAGATATGCCCTGTTTTTTTTCGAGCTTATACTACACCCTTGTTAAAGTGTTGGGGCGACCCTAATCTCGGCGTAGATATTCTGTTTTTTATTGGATCAGAAAAAAAATTATTTAAAATGCGTGTAAACTGATACGAATACATCTCACCATTAAAAAAAAAAAAAGAGGAGCGGGCACACACAAAAAAAACCTAAGGTCTATGGTTAAATTTTTAAATGAGATATTTTTTATATTTAATATAACACATTAATTATCGTTTTGTTTAATTTATTAAAAATCTAATTGGTGTTGCTTAGTGTCGTACACTCATTTAGAATGATTATTGGACAAGGTTGATCATTTTCTAACAACAAATCAGGTTGCGATATAGAATTTTTTGGCTCAAGCGTGATTTTTCTACGAATAGAGATAGTAAGTATTCTTTATCAAGGATCCAGATATAAAATATATTTAATATTTATTCTTCTAACACATTTTAACTTTGCTTCAAATTTTTAAGTTTTTTTTCCCAATGTTTCTCCCCGTCTTTGTTGATTCCCATAAAGCCTAGGATTTTATGGGATGTGAACTCAATAATGTGATAATAATATGCTAGAGTTATTCAGCAGATCAAGACGACGAATTAGAACAATAAGAATGTTGTGTCATTCCTTAAGACTACATGAGATCTGCACATAATTTTAGAATGGGGAAGAATGGTAACATCATGATATTGTAGGGTAGAACATATTCATAAGCATGTCAAGCTCCAGTTCAATCATAGACTTATGTGCGTTTTTCTCTACATAGGGACTAAGAGTTACTTTTTTCCAATATCCGTGCACATTTGAGGATGGAATAGACCGTCCCTCTCTCATATAAGTCAAGATCATGTGAGCAAATGACACTCCTAAGGTTCAATTGGCATTGTGATTACATGAATTTGGGTCAATCCCTCCAACCAATTTTTTTGGTTTCCACCTCATTCTTATCAAGTACAGCTGTGGAGACGATGCTTATGAGTTCTTTGTACAATAGAGCTCTAAACTGATGTGGAGTCCTCATCAGACTATCTTCAAATAATGAATTAATCTCTGTAATTTGTAGTTCTAGCAATAGATGAATGGCATTGAACGAATTAACAAAGCCTTGGATTGAAGAATTTAGGTGCTTCTTCAACTTGGCATGACTACTCTCAGCTTGGTTAGTTGAAGTGTTCCCCAAATGGAAGCATTGATCAATCCATGATGAAACAAACTGATGTTTATGATTTACAAGCCACGTTTCTCGAAGATACTTCAATGCATTTGGATAATTTACGAATGTAATCTCCATTTGTTGCATATTTTCCTTGTATTCCTCGATGCTAGCATGACATCGAACCATGCTGCGTTGAATTTATTCCACGTCTCCTTCTTTAAAAATGACTTTATATAATTTTTCAGGATATTGTTTTCTATATGAACATGACATAATAAATTGGTTGCATCTAAGAAGACCTCCTTAACTATATTCATGATGGCGAAGTCACGATCAGACACAAGAACCCTAGGCAGTGACATATCCCCAAAAATAGATCTAAAACACCCAAGTACCCAACAATAATTTTCTTCTTTTTCTGATTCCATATAAATGAATGTAGCCACAAAAGTTTTCTCGTAGAAGTCACACCCACTATCTCTAATAGTGGCAGTTGTTACTTATTTGTTTTATATGTGTAATCCATCATAAAAACAAAAAGGAAAGCCTTTGTTAGTTGAATTGATTTCGGATTTGTCCAAAAGAGATCTTTCACTATCTTAGTCACTAGTTCACTGCGATGACGCTCCACATAATCGTACTCATGAATTCTTTTAAATAACTGTTGCATGTGTGTACGCTGGGTTGTTTCAGCTATTCTTAATTTCAATCGAGCATTGTAAATGTTTTTAGCGTTGAAGCATTGCTTTTATCCTTCTTCTTCAGGTGACATAATGTCACGTGGACAAACACCATTCTTCGACATTCCCCCCAAAATTTCAAGTTCATCATTCGCTAATTTGCCAACATATGAGTGACCCACTAAATTTCCTATCAATTTGTGGGTATGAATCACATTCATCACTTTTTAACACACATGTACATCTCCATGACTTAATTGTGCTACCTTCAATTTAAATGGACATCCACATTTTTTTGTTGTAGTACTTTATTTTTTTGTTTCAACATCTTTTTGTTGGTTACGTCTTCTAGTATCATATTGTCCACCCCTCTCATAGCCTAGAATCACTCGAGGGAGCCTTCTCGGATCATAGACATCAGACCTTACTACTACCATTATCACTCCATTTTCATGCCCAATTTTTTTCAACTCATTCCAACAGTTCATCTCGACTATTAAATGCCTATAAAGTCACAAAATTAAAAACACATAAGCCACATATTGGAATGAAGCATAATAAAATGAATAACTAAGTCTTCAAGTTCCAAAATTAAAAATTACATCGGATGTTTGAAAAATCTCAGTAGTGTCTACCTCAATTGCTTCTATATTTGTTGGTGAAACATAGTTCTATATAATCAAAAAATTGTATAGTGTAGTAGTCTACCTACTTTGGTACTATAGTCATAAAACTATAAAAATGTTACACACATGAATGATACGATTTTGTAGTATTATGTTAGAAAAGTGTTTTCTATTTGAGGATGAATTATATAAAATTTCAAAAAAAAAAAGTTAAGCACTCAAAATAACTTCACACATACAAAATCTATCAAAGCCCAAAAGAAAACAAGAAAGAATAATTAAGAAAGTATGAAATCAAGAATACAGAAAATAAGTCATCATTAAGAAAAAAATAATAAAAGAAGACAATTAGTGTGAATGTATAAATATATTTACAAAACAAGCAAAACTGAAACAACGAAAAAAACAACAAAAAACAAAACAAGAAAAAAAAACAATAATGCTGAAACAAGAAAAAAAGAAAAGAATAAAATGAGAAAACAAAAAAAAAAAAAAACAAACCGAAACAATAAAGAAAAAAAAAACAAGCAAATATTAAAGGAACAAACACAACTACAAGACAAAAAAACCACAAGACGTAAAACCGAACATGAAAAAAAAATAAGCATCAAGTGCATGCACAAAATCGAATTAAAAAAAAAATAACAAGCATAAATGTAAAACCTAAATAAAATATAAAAGAACAAATAATCTGAAAGCATATATATATATATAT
>CM042193.1:16923599-16935731 GCA_023539305.1 Ilex asprella | reverse complement strand
TGGTCAAAACCAATTTAAGTGGCTAAAACTCACTTAACGAATTGTCTATACGAATCCGACTATAAATGACATGAGCTCTATACAGGAATATAAGTGGGTCGGGTATGATTGAATAGCTATGATAGGATACACTCATTGTTGTATACAAGGGTGATAATTTTGGACACGACACGATAACTTGATGCGAACACGACACGAATAAATGAGTTTGTGTTGACTATTTTTTGAAACGAACCCGTGTATGACACTACCCATCAACACGAAGTGTTAATAGGTCGTGTTCGGGTTCAATCCGCTTAACCCGAATTAACCCGTCAACACAAAGTTTTTAACTCGAAAGAGATTGACCTGATATTTTCATTACATGCATGAGTTTTCATGTTTTGATGACTTATTTTTTTCATTACTTCTAATATTTAATTTGGTTGCGCAATGTATGATTAATATATTTAATTAGTATTATAGAAATAAAATATTAATTATTTATAACTATTTATCAATCACTAACATAATTATTGTATAAAAAAGATATTATTACTCATTATTATTATAATTAAGTTAATTTTTAGTTTGTAGAAAAAGTATGAAAAGAGATTCAATTAAGTGAAAATAAAATCTTAGAGTTAAATTTTTTATTCAAAGTTTATGTGTGTTAACACGAACACAATACGATTTTAAATAGGTCAACTCGATACGATACGATTAATTAAATAAGTTAGGTTAGGGTTGACAAATGTTCGATACGATACGAATCTGATACAACACGACTCAATTGTCACCCCTAGTTGTATATATATATGAAAGGAGTCCAATTTGAATTACGCAAACCGTTAATTTGGTTACAATGCTTTGCAAGTTGCCTCAGTGATGTTCCCTAAACACAACCTTTGCGATAAGCCCAAGTTTAGACCATCATTGAATAATATGCTTTAAAATTGTGAGAATTTAACACAAAAACGAATAAAATTGATGGGAAAAGTAGCTCAAATATTAAAAGAAAAGGTAACACCAAATTGGTTATGAGGAACTGAGACCCACGATTAGGCCGGTCAACGGATCATTCCCCTTTCTATAATAATAAGGTAAACTTGACTTCCAAACTCTCTTTAAGAGATAGGGCAATCGTTACTCGCTAGCTCTGTCTAAGCTTAGGAAAAAAATGTTTGGCCAAATTACTATCTCTTTCTTGATCTGATTAGACACTTACTTTTTCCTGCGTGCTTGTTCTTTTGATAGTTTTTTTTACAACTGTAAATTTGGAGTCAATCAAATGATATCACCATGTGTCAAACTGTGTCCAACGACAGATTTAGAGCCAATCAGATAACACCACGTGTCAAACGAGAGACATATGGAAGACTCAACAATTTTGAATCAGATTCTAACTAATCTAAATTCGAATCCAATTTTCAAAAATCTGATCCAAATCTGATATGATAATTCAATGATTTTTTTGTGGATCACACCCGCATCCGTTAACGATCCGAAATATCTGAATAATTAATTAATTAAATTTTAACAAATTATACCTTTAAATATTTTTTTAATATTTATATTAAAATATATAAAATAATTCAAATCGGATCGAATAAGTATCTCCAAATTCAAATCTATCAAATATCAAATATCAAAATCAAATTATAAATAAAAAATATTAATTTATATCTAACTAATCAAATTCAAAGTCTACCCACAATGAAAACAGTTGAATCGTCAGACCTACTAGTAGGTCACACTGAATTTAAGGTGGCAGAGGAATTTAATATTTCCTGCAAAAGTGTTTGTGATGTGACCAAATGACACTCTTGACGGGGAGCTGCCAAGAACTTCATTGACATGGCGGGATATCTGCCAAACCATACACACAAGAGCCATTAAAGTAAAGCACGACTAGCATTTTAGTCTCCATGTGAGACCCGTCCAAGCACCTGTTCACATGCTACTTATACAAACAACCACCGCGAAGCAAGCAAAACTAAGCTACTTGCCTGTAATCAACCCTCTGTTCAACACGATGTGATATTTTCCGTTTTGAATTACAACCGACAAAAAAATAAAACGCATTGATCTTTGCAGTAAGTATTCTAGTCCAAAGTTCATAGCAGCAATGTGTATGCGTCTCTGACTGTTGAGACACCGATTTGCATTTGCTGCTCTCTCTCTCTCTCTCTCCCTATCAGAAACTCAGCCGTGGCACAACTGAACCACAACTTGCAGAGCTACATAATAAAGGGATTATGCACATTGCTAACAAGAAAAATTCACCAAGGCAAACTTAACAAGGTTACAAAGACTAACAAATTACCCACAATAACAAACCCGCTACAGAATAAATATTCAATGCAGTGGCAATACCGCATCACTATTAGTACGTGGTATCATCCACCAATAATAAAATAAATAATGGGCTAGTGAACAATTTGGGCTAGTGAACAATTGTACATAATATTTTCTCTTGCTCCAGGTGGCACCTTCATTAGTAAGTGTACCGTTTCTGTTGCATCAAGCACTGGAAGCAATGAATGTACCTTACATGTAACACAGTTCAAATCAACAGATGGTTTACTCAATACAGGCATATGCTTACAGACACCATCATCCTCATATTCACCATTGAAAGCCAGATCCGCGTGTCGCATTCCAACTGACAGTGGTATATACTAGTGTTTCAATGATCACAGATTTTCCCAAACGAAATCGACCAGAGCATCAAGCTTTATTACCAATGCCAGTGATTAAATGGACAATTATTGCTGTGGTAAATCCTAGCAACCCACCTGCACCAACCTGCAAATACACAAGGAAAATTCAGAAAGGAAACAGCAATTTTTGCAAACAAAAATGCAATCCAGTTTTCAACAAGTTTATATACTTTTAGTTAAAGGAGTTTCAAACTGGCAGGCTGTTATGATATTTATGACTAGAGGCAAGTCAAAGGAAAAGAAGAAACAGCTTCAAAAACCTTACAAAATATATGATAACAAAATTTCAGAAGAAAGACGTATACTTTTTTTCAGACGAAAGAAATATACTTTTTTAGGCAAAGAAGGAAAAAGAAAGATTAGTCCAATAAAGAAAAAAGCACCAGAATAATATGCGAGATATCATTTCCCAAAATGCCTTATTTTAAGGTGGAAAAGTGTCAATTTAGTATTCGAGACGTATCGTAAGTTCAAAATGACTAGTGGGGTTCCACATTAGCTTCTAAATTGATTTCAACTAATCAAAATAATACACCAAAATATCTTAAAAAATAAAATGATACTAACAATAAAAATTACTAATTAGAGGTATCAAAATATGACACTACTCATTAACATGACACGAAATTAAAGGATTTGGGTCTTTCTTAAGTTACTAGTTTTATAAACGAGTAAACCTGATACAACATGACTTATAAACGAATTGGAGACGGGTGAAACTAATAAAAAAAAATACACGATACGATTCGTTTATATACTGATTATACACTATTCACACATGAATTCGATATAATACGAATCGTTAGACATGAATTAATCAACGAATCAATTATGGATGAAGTGCTCTTTACATGTACCCGCTAAGACCTGACACAAATTTGTCTCCTCTGACATGATTAACAAGTGTATTCCTCGTGAACAATACAATTATATCTAATGCATTGAAACAAACCTGAGGAGGGGTGTGGCCAAGAAGTTCACGCAGTGGTCTGATCTCAGCCAGAGGATGTTCAGCAGGAAGTTCATATACAATCTGGTTCAAAACCTGAGAAATTCTCCATCATAGATAACAATAAATAAATTAAATCCAGAGAGTTCCAGCAGCTACAGTACAACAAGCTTAGCACATCTGTATGCAGCAAAAAAACTCTACTTGTCAATGTCCATAACCACACCCCTCATTCCCTCCTCCCTTTCCCAGCACGCAAACACAGGAACACAAACACAAATATAAGAGAGAGAGAGAGAGAGGATCAAACCTCCGCCTGCCGTCCAGCTTGTAACCTTACACCAGTTGCATCATACATCACCTGCCAAAGAGTTTGCACATCAGAAATCTCAACTGCAGTACAAGGTATCAACGGAATAAAATAACAAAACTGAGCATTTCTTTCTCTTTCTGCTTCAATAAACCCCTAATGTAAGCATCATAATTTTAAAATGCTGAAGGGTGTTCATGGCGATCATATCTATCAGCTGAGTGTAGAGAAACAAAGAGCAGCATAAGCTCAAACCAAAACAAAGACAACAGCTGAAATAGAGTTGCCCTTATGTTTAACAACATAAATGGCATTGACAACCTAATGGTATCAGCAGACTTCAGAGGTTTAACGAGCAACACCAAACCTCATATGAAGTTCTAAACACCATTAAAACTCCACCAAAAAACCCAACCAACGTATTGAAACTTTCAGATGTCTAAAGACAATGGAAACGACACGAAAAGTTGAACATAGAGAGCAGTTCAAAAGGAAATCATACACATATATTGGACTGTTGACGAATGAAAACATGATGCGTATTTAGTAAGAGGAAACTATCAGTACAAGCTCAACTACAAATATGAACAAAACAGACCCCTTTCAAAACAGATGCATACATGGTTGTTGTTACTTAAGAAAAGGCCTGACTCAAACCCAAGCAAATTCTGGAGACCGAATACCTCATGACCAGACAGATGATAGAAGCCCAACTTTATGGAGTATGGAATGTCATCGTCTCATTTTGGCTAGCTTATCAAATATCAACGTACTGAGTATATACCATTCAATCTCCATATCTGTTTTGAGCTGGCAAGTAGTTTCTTCATGCAGAGGTCACTTATCTGGAACTTAACAACCTCCTTAAGTGGCTCATAACCTTCTTAATGATCAGATATGTGAAGTTTGTTTCTTAGTTGGTACAGTGTTACAGAAGAATTCAAAATTTTTCAAAGGGTGACAAAAAAAGTGCTTAAGTTTGTCCAAAAAATACAAACAGATATGAGAAATAAGCTAGTTTCTGAAAATATATCGAAGACACAGATACAGTGGAACAGATGTTTATTGCCAAGAATAAACAGCAATGCATATTGAGATTCTAAGAAACATCAAAGAGACCATTTTTATTAGACACCGTTACATAGTTTTTTTTTTCTTTGAAGAGGTCAGAGTTTTAGTTGTTTCCTACTGTTCTACATAAATGCAGCCAGTCTCATTTTTGGTTTGTTATGCCTTCCAATGTTGAAGTTGAAGCTTATTTTATCAACAGAACTTATAAGCATAGCTTATAAATGTCAACATCAACTAATGTGCTAGAGAGATAGAGAGGGCCATACATTTTCAATGAATACACGTGATTTGGATAAAACATTAAACCACAAACAGAATTAGATTCAATTATGAAGATTAAGTCCAATAATACCAAAAAGAAACCAGTGGTATTATCCTGGGCTTTCAATGATCAAAAAGAATGTTGACCATATGACTACCCCAGTTGGATGAAGAGTAGTGTTACTAGAAGTACCCAAAATAAACACATTCATGAGAAGTCGGGAGTAGTGACAACTAGGGGAAGATGGGAGAAAATTGGAAAAGATGGTTTGTCCATATTTGAAAACTAAACACAAGACAAAACGAGTGGCAAAAATAGAAAAGAAGGCAGGGGACAAAAAGAAGGCCAAGATTTCAAAGAAGAAGCTTCCAAAACTAAAACCCTAATCTCCACATAGGAGAATGATAGTACCCAAGGATTAATTTTCTTCCTTCCTTCTTCCTTTTTTGCATAAATTAGAAGGGTTTCCACAGAAGAGGCATAAATATAAACTTGTATACCATATTTACAATGATACTAAACATCTATAAGTAAACCTCAGACTTGCTTCTCCTTTATGGCATCCAACACTGAATTCTCTTTCTTTACTCAATTTGAGAGGATGGGTGGTTGTACAAGCATTTAAGGGCTTCGATTTTGAGACTAAACTTCAGTGTTGTGCTTGAGCTACAATTTTCAATTCCCCTTGATAGCAAACAGAGAGATCGAACCGACCCCAAAATAGTTGAGAAAAGACTAGTTGACTTGAGTTAAGCAAAGAAGGAGACCACATGATGCTAAGTGTACATAACCTGGATTTTAACAAATCACATAAACGCTGGTGTTAATTTACTTATTTATTTTTCTGGTCATTCGTACTGAATAGAATGCTACAAGATTTCCCCAAAAGTATAAAATTGAGCAGTTAAATCAAAACAACAAATTGCTAGTGTCATCTAGACTAGAAGACATCCCACTTAACAAAGAAAAATAATTGTAATCATAAAGCATAACCAAAAAGTTACCCAAACCAGAAAAATACATACACAAATGGTTGAGAGAAAAGTGCAAGTAAGAAACGAGGTGGTCAATCTTTGACAATAATGTACTTACAAAATTCGCTTGGTAATTCTTAAGAGATTAGGTATTGCTGCATGGTGTTCAGTAAAAGTGTGGGAATAACAACAGTGAGGTTAGGAGTATGAATTTAAGGGTAGGCATGTGCATAATGGCATGATTTAGACATGCACTCCATCCAAATCTCCCAACTTTCTCAATTAATGGAACAACCAGATAATGGCCCCATTTCTTCAAAAATTGGAAGTATGAATTAAAGATACATAGGTGATGGCACAGTGATACACTTTTCTAATGTTAGACATTGCAATACACAGGACACATTAAAGTGGATTCAAGGTAATGATGTGATCAGACAATAAAATTTTCAGATAAATGCACTCAGAACTAATATAATCCAGTTTACTTAAGAAACTTTATAATTAGATGAAGAGAGGGATCATACAACAAATGCTAAGATAAGTGCTGTTGCAAACAGTGATCCTCCAAATCCCTCTTGCAAGCCAACGGCCAATGCAAGTGCAGTGACAGTTGCAGAATGGGATGATGGCATCCCACCAGATCCAATAAGTTGCTTGAGATCCCATCGACTTTCCTTATACCTGTTAATCTATGAAAGCTTAAGACTCTTAGGATAAACAATTACAATTCTTAGCTACACCCCATCAAGACAAACTAAAGGATTTCACTAAGGGACAGATATATGACAAGTAAGAGTAGGTACTAAACAAGTCACTGATCAAAATGTAAACGAATAATTCAGTATTTGCATGAGTTCTCATTTTGGGGGAGGAAAGAAGGTACTAAACAAGTTACTGACAAAATTTAAATGAGAATTCAGTAGTTGCACAGAGTTATTGAATTAGCAGCAAATTCCAATGTTGAATGGGTCCACTAGATTTTTTTTTTTGATAGAAAACAAATCACTTTGGCAATTAGGCCTAAGTTTTTGAAGGAAAAAAAACCCACAGCCCACTGAGTTAACAAATAATAAGCTAATTTCAAGGTTCTAATCAGATATTCATACACTGCTTGTTACATCAAACCAAAATGAAATCAAGATCCAGTTTTAAGTGATTTATGGAACTCAAACTATATCATATATATGCATTCGTGTGTGGATAACGAGGGGGAGTTACCAGGTGGTGAAGACCTTGATTGATTGGGCGAGAGCGAATGCTAAGAAAGCAGAAATGAGAGGATAATTCGTAAATATGGATAACGATGATGGCAACGACGTTGTTGATGACTGAATCGAAGGTAATGTTGGCACTAAGTTCCCGATGAACGATCCTTTGGAAGCCGCCAATTCTTCCATCACCCCTATCTCTCTCTCTGTGTGTGTCCACCCACAAGAATTAACCAAAACTCGCTCCTTCTCCTTCAATCAATCTAACTCTTGGCTCTAATTCCAGTAATTTTTTCTTTTCAATTCCAGGTTAGCTCAATCCAAGATGTGTAATAGAAACTTTTGAGCATATAAATTTGTATGGAGAGAGAGAAATAGAGAGAGGGTGGGAGCTGATTCAACAAGCAACGAGACCGTTTAAGGTGGCTAGTTTGATAACTAGGAGAGGAAGAGAAGGACCCAGAGAAGAGTTTTCCAGGATTTCTATTGGGTAGAGAGAGAATGAGAGGGTAACCAACGAAATGGTCTTGGTCCTTCTCTCTGTGTTTCTCTCTCCTACCGGTAGGTGTTTCACTTTCACCTGAATATGCCACCTCTCTCTTAAGAATCTTGACTAAGATAATTCCCTTCAACTTTAGGCATACAAATCCATCTCCATCTTCTCGTAGCGTACTTGACTTTGTTACGGTAAGTCTACATAATTTATTAACTTAATTATTTATAATTATTGATAATAAATTATAATATTTTTAAAAATTTATTATCCATCAAATAATTATAATAAATTATACCAATAAACTAAGTCCAATTAATATTATTATTCTAGATAATACACATTGATTTATTGATCTATATTAATTTTGTAATATAAAATAAGATAGACTTCAATAGATTCATCCGACGGTATCAAATAAACTCATCTAATAACTACAAATATTTCTATCAAAATTATTCACATTGTACCATACTTACAGACACAAATTATTCCAAATTAATTATAAAAATAATAGAGTATTACAGAATAATACAATAAAATAAATTTATATGTATGATGGTTTTATTAAAGGAAAAATGTAGGTAAGATAATAAATAAATAAAAAGTTACTTTTGATGAATCTTATTTTTCTAGTTAGAAAACCATTGAAGTCTTACTTTTTCAACACAATATCAATTTTTTTTTCATCATTGGTAAACTCTCAATGGGCGTTGTCATTCTAAATAATAGTTAACCATGAATATCAACTATTTCATACTTCTTCTTTTTTTTTTTGTAAATACGCAGATTCAGAGTTTCAGTGTAATAGTTATACCACGTCAACATTATAACGATAATATTGTCTAATATAAAATAAACAAGTGGACAAAATAACATCATTTTTTTTTTATATGTGGTGATTATTATCTTCCATGGAAAGATAATTATTTAAATGAGTGAAATTCACTTTTTTTACTTGATAAATTATTATTGAACGATTACACCATATGATATTGTTGACATGATATTTCTCCAATAATACAACAAGGAATATAACTTTTAAACGTGTCTTGCCAAGATCATGTTGCTTTTGCGTGCACTACACTTTCAGCCAGATCTTCTTGCATTGGTGTCTTGTAAATTGCTATGTTTGGCAAAATCAAAGCTAACAAAATGAAAAACAAATGACCATCCATCATGTTAATGCAGTAACCCCTTATTACTCAAAAAATAAATCATCAATGTCAATTATTTACAAGGCAATACAACTTCCAGTGACATGAATTGTTCTTTCAGATCATGTGATATCGTAGTTCTTTGACATACAAATGTATACACGTAAGTGTAAAATATTTATCAAAGAAAGTTGTTGGGGATGGAGTACAACTCGATGTCGAACGAAACTTTATTACATGTCAGAAGTTAGCACCTGAAATGATCTTTACAAGGTAAAATCAACCCAAGTAATACATTTTGGCTCGGAGATGCCATTTTCTAATTCGGCGCCACCCAAGCTATGCAAAAAAATACAAGTACTAAGAAAATCTATCTCCCAGTTTTCAAACAAAACCAGTTTGGTAGAAGCCAACATTAACTTTGGAAGGAGAATGGTGATTGCAATACTCACCTTACCTTCAAACAGCAATCTATATTAGTTGTTACATTCTTCTGTGAATGCAAACAACTAGACTACATGCTTCCCAACAAAAGTCAGGAGCTCTGCCTTGGCAGCTTCCATTACCACTTGGAAGTCTATCTCCTTGTACCTTCCCCTGCCACCCAGAAATGGCGTTTCACTATTAAGAAAGGTATTCATAGTCTATACCATGGACATGGCACATAAATGCAGAAATTTGGAAGTCAAAACAGCCCCATTAATTAAAAGAATTATTGGGGGCATCTCCATATCACATAGAAATGTAAAGAACAAATTGGTACCACTGTTCCTAACGTCACTAGAATTGATAGTTCATGGTTTGTCCAGGATCATTTAGATTTCAAGAAACAGCATGATTTCCATGTGATACTAACACTCCATTTACAATTAACCAGAAATAATTTCACACCTATGTGTTGTTGAAGAACCATGTGTAAGATGGTCTGTTCCAAATAGCAAATTATGTTAAACCCTCATGATATAAGTAGTAGTCCAAACAATGCAATTTATACAAACTTCTACATTATAATTTGTTCATAAATACCAGAAATGAGTTCTGGACCAAGTTGCAGAAGGAAAAGCTGGACTGGCAATGCCATGCATTATCCTTGCAACAGCTCTGGGGGAAAATTTTGCCTGCGAGTTACTCTGCAGAAAGACCTATAACTCCAAAAAAGAGCAAATATTTTAGCTATATGCATGAATTTCCAAAGCTAAATTTTTTTGCACAAGTCTTGAAAACCCTTACGGCCTTACCTTTATATCTGCTCGCAAAAATGGGCTGCAAATATAAATACCACCAAAGTTAGTACAATTAAATAATGTCGTATTCAGGAAAACCTCTAATAGAAGCAAATGGACAATCTTCACCAGAAACATAAAGGTTGAAAAACTTGTTCGCTTGACTATGAATTTCAATTAAGATAGTCGGTATCCATTTAATTCTGCTTCAGGACTCAAGTCTTCCTTTTCTATTATCAATTTGTGTAGTGTATAAAATTTCAATTTTGTGAACCTGCTTAGACCCATTTTATTAGGGACATTGTTGTCTCCATCACCGTTGAAGTACTCCGAAATCATCCTTTGCAAGCATGGCGTATGTTTGGAGTTGGAGCAACCCTGCATCTTATCACATGCTTTTAATGCAAAGACTGCAGCATTGAACATTGCATCTATTTTTCGTACCTACGTTAAAAGATAGGTGCATATCATCAGAAGAGAGAAAGAACATGCAAAAACAACAATAGTAAGTGTATTAACAACAGAAGAGCCTACAGGCCAATGAATTGGCCATTAATTTCCATGAAGATCCAAAATTTGAGCCCATGCATTTGTGTTTATGCCAAGGTCCAGTCGGATCAGTTTGTGCTATCTGAACCCTTGGGGGGACTCCAACAAAAGATCACAATAAGCAGATGCACTTTTCTTGACTTCGACTCCAGCAGAGCAAGACAAGTTCAAATCAGTACTACATAACTCGGTAATTAGTGATTAGAAATCTTAATGAGTAATGAGTGCTTAGAAATCTTAATGTTTCTTTTAGTATAAGCACAACTATAATGTTGCCAATAGAACAAAACAATTTATACTTAGGTGCTGCATGTGGACAGCGGGACAGTGTTTACACATGGCTGACAATGGATCATATAAAAAGGCTATCATAAAAACAAAATCCAATCAGTTGGTAATCCCTCCCCCCACCACCTTACAAAAAAGTCAAGATACTAACACTAAATTTGCATATGCATTAAATTGAGAAATAGATTCTAAAACAACCCCTTCTTCCCCACCCAAAAAAAATAAAAGAAAACGTGCTAAGTTACGATGAAAGAAACAGACGAATAAATAGCAGAAAAGGGAAATCACAATAGCTTTTCAGTTGATTTAACCACCTTACAACTCTCGACCTCTGATAACCACTTCGTAATGTGTGCTGTGAGAGAACAAACATCCTTTGGGAAATCAACAATTGTATAGCAATAGGCTTGATCCTTCAATTCATATGTAATTTCGCCCTTCAACTAAGATAAGGATAATATAACAGGTGAATTAACAATTGCAGGAGCAGATAATACGATTGCGACGAACAAACTACAAAAAACCAACATATAAACTGTCATGTTGTGAGCATTTCGTATTACTCCGACTATGAAAGGAATTGTACAATCAAGCAGCTTCGTACATCTTCAACATTGAACATTGCTTGCATTCCAAAAGCTAAATGAGACAAAAATACAGATCTGAAGTTCTGTTCTAATTTATCTTACGTATATTCCACGTTTCCGGAAGCTGATTGAAAATATTAAGCAATGGAATCATATTATTAGTTTATGACCCAACTATGTCCTGATGATATCGTCATTCTTCTCTTGCAACTTTTTACCACCAATAGTTTTCTTTTAGTTCTTTTGTCCACTAGGAACAACTCTAACCTCTTAATGTACTGACCTCTCTCTTCTTTCAGTTATCAGGGAAGATACAATAGAATAGCAACACCTAAACCATGCTGTATCTGATCTTC
>CM042193.1:16893406-16923589 GCA_023539305.1 Ilex asprella | reverse complement strand
ATGAATCCAAACCTTTAAACTTTGCAACTGATTTGATAGGTCAGTAGCTTGAACTCCAATGCTATTCGCAACAGTAGGTATGTCGAACACATACTGCCCATGCTTTGTCTCAGAACTGGCAATTCCATTAACCATGCCCAGATTACAAGTTTCATGAGTTTCGTACAACCATTAACTATATCATGTAATTGAACTAAGAACCATACCCATACTCACTTCTTCAGAATTGTTGCAACCATATTGTCCTTAGTGGCAAGCAACTCAGGGGGAGTCTGCAAAGAATCACAATCTTCAAGCATATTACAAGCAACGGATAATAAAACATGATAAAAGATAAGTATCTTCCCATGAAGTTTGAATAGCATTTCAATGCAATCTAACAACTATTTTATGCTTTTAGCTTAAGTTATTCTGCACTAGCTCATCCTGTTTTAGGTTGATATGCTTCCACTCCTTCAAAATGAGTACTCATCCTGTTTTAGCTAAATGAGCATCCACAAATTAAATGGCACTTCAATGAAACTACAAAGGCCTAAGCAACGACACTGATTTAACGCCCGAGGCCATAACAAAAGCACGCAGAGCTCCAAAAGGTGTGACAAAACAGAGCTTTGCCGGTAGATATGCAACTCACCAGATGGAAATTTAAGGTGCAAGATACATTTATCTGTGGAAGTAAATGCAAATATTGCACTTCGCCCAACTCCAACTGTGTTAAAATAGTCAACATCACCTGCCAGGGATTCATGGACAGAGAACAATAAGTTAAGATATGCTTTTTCCCCGCAGAAATTTTACCACCCAGAAAAGTTTTATGCATAATGTAAAAAAAATCACATAATTGTTCCTGATATATGCTAGTGAAGTAAAATAGACATAACTGTATATGCATTAAACTTCAGCTGCTGGAACGGTAAAATGCACCATTATTCTGTTTGTTAGGCTGTGATTAGGATTTGATTGTGTTGCTGTGGGTCAGATATTCAACTGGGAAGTAAAGTTAGCACTAACTTTTCTGTTGTAAGCTCCAAAAGGATTAGTAGGTTCAGTACAGACCTTGGAGAAAACAGGGACAATCACTTGGGTTATAAGAAGCTCAGAACCTTGTTTTCCATAGTTGACATTTTGAGGACCTTTAAATGAAGGAGTGATTAGTTATCTGTTTAATATGTCCTGTGTTATTCCATTCAATTATATACTCTTGGATGCGATACAATTCAGTATGTTACTCCAACTAGTACATCTTTTTCTGATGATCAAAGCATAAACATAGATTTCAGAAGAGAGAAGAAAAATGGTAATACAATTTCAACTTTGGCACGCAAGCATTGATGCAGCTATAGTTTGAGAAAACTACCTCTTCTTTCATATCAAATTTACGAGATGCAGATTCTTTGACTAACGAACAAATTTTCCCATGTGAAACCACGTCGTTACTGAAAACTTGGCAGAGGAATCTGTTTACTGTATATTCATCTACCCCATCACTGAGAAACACTATTACTAATAAGTTTGAGATCTTTCAAATTTATAAACGAAATCATAACAGGAAGCTATAATTACATTTAAGCACCTGTACATGAGACTACGAAGCTTAAAATAAGTAATATCATCAAAAAGGAGATGACAATAAGATAATCTGCCATCACGCCCAGCACGCCCAATCTCCTGCATCAATTGTACAAGGGGTTTGCCTAAACCAACTTTGACCAAAAAAAAAAAAAAAAATCTAGTAGAAATACGAGCTCTTGTAAAGCTGATATCAACCTGAACATATTCTTCCAAGCTTTCTGGCAAGCTGTAATGAATAACCTGAACAGAAACATTGAGAAAGTTTCAGTATGAATTTCTGCAGATATGAAACAAGATGCTTGCTTGTCGTAAAGCAATGATGTAACAAATTGGCTACTAAACACGATGACGATGTAGATTTAGCATGCCCTACGCTGGAGGGAGGCTCAGTCCACAGCCAGCATGTCTCCACAGACAAAAGTATCAAACTAGACCGCAAGGAGGCTCAATCAATGACCATCATTTCACATAGATAGAATAGATGAGAGCTTCCAAATATCTAGACCAAGATATGAACTCACTTAAATTATTCTAGCAATCAATAACAACTCCTTTTCTTTTGAAACTGTTTACTTAAGAAACTTATGATAAAGATGAAACCAGTTGGAATATGCATCCACTAACCAACTGCATCATGAGTCGATTTGCTTATACTGTTGGTATACCATCCCGATGGTCTACGTATGTGCAGTGAATTTTGAGCATATATTCATATCAAACGATGCAAAGAATCACGATAAAAACATAAGCAGAGTTGTTCTTCTTACAGCTCCCACGTCCCTCTTATCAAGTCCCATGCCAAATGCCACAGTTGCAACAACCTTTCAGAAAAAACAGTGAGTTAAACTTTAGAATAACAAGATTCACATGTCATTTTTAAGGGAGAATTTCCATTTCTATGATATCACATTAAAAAAAGTGATGCGTTCTTTTTCAAAACCATGCTGAAGGAGAATAATTTCCTTACCACTCTTATCTTGTTAGAACAGAACAATTCCTGTGTCCGGTTTCGATCTTTTGCAGGTAAACCACTGTGATAACTCTAAAAGAAAATCACAATTTTTGCCCAAGTTGCCATTAAGCAAGTATACTGTTAAATCCAAGAAACTGTTCATCATGCAACTAAAAGAAGAAAATAAATGAATAACTAACCTTCGCCGAGATATTGTTGTCACACAAATATTTGCTTACCAAATCAGTTTCGGACTGCAAATCATTATGACAGAATTCATTGCCAGTCAGCCATTGCAATAGAATAGGAAGCACAACCACTCTATTTTGGTTAGAGTGTCGGTGTCGAACATGTCTGGGACACGAACACACTTTGGACAGGCTACAATGAGTGTCCGATTTTTTTATTTTTAAATTTTTTCTTGGACACATTTTGGATACTTTGAGACACGTGACCGACACACTTGGGACATGTTGGGGACACACAACTAACACGCTGAAGGATGCGATTTGAGAAATTTTTTAACTTGTCAAGTAACTTTATAATTAAGGAAGTTAGTTTTGTAATTTTAAATAAATATGAGTCAAAGATATAATATAAAAAGAGTTATAATTACTATATGAACATAACACGTGAAAATAACATCATTTCGGACACAAACAAAATTATACACTAATGGAATAAACTTTCTATATGAAAGTAATGGGATGAAAAATGAGATTATTAAATTGAGACTCTTTGAAATTGATGAAATTAAGATTACGAAGTGGAATATTTTTTTAAATAGAAATTGTAGCAGTCATTAATAGATGAATCATGGATGTTTATGATGCATGTGTATTGGTATATGTGATATTGTTTTTTTATTTGATATCATGTGAATTTTAGAACTTCCGATATGATGAATTGAATGATTATTATCAATACATTTCTTTTACACACACACACACACACATATATATAACATGTCCCCCATCGTGTTTGTGTTCTACTTTTTTAAAAACATTCGTGTCGGTGTGTCCGTGCTTCTTAGGCAACAGAAATACATACATACATAGATTAATTCAATGCATGCGACAGGAGCAATTGAACAAAGGGACATAATACCTGAAACTTGCAGTAAATAATAATGCTTTGAACTTCCACAAGAGGAGAAGTCTTGAGCAATATCATCAGATCCTTCATTCTGACATGGTTAAAATATTAAGATAAACTCTGTATATGCATTTAAAACACGATTGAGAAGAACAAGGGATGGATCACCATAGATAAAAGTGATTAGCTACTCTTGCCTGTTTCCACTTGTAGACACTGACAACTGCAAGTTGTCCCTCAATTGGGATGTCTGGATGAGATTCGTTGGAGGAATCTCTAACGCACACAATACATCGTGCAAAGTTTTGGTTGTTGCAGTTGCAGTCATTGCAAGAATGCATTCAATGTTAAGCCTCGCACACAGAAAGGATGCCCTAAGCCTCATATATGAAGGCCGGAAATTATGTGACCTGTCAAAATATTCAAATCTGTAAATCGTGCAAAAGTTACTCTCAGTGAAGCATCAGTCCAGCTAGAATGCAGTGCATGAAAAGGAAACAAATCTGAAAGGTCAGGATGAACAGGGCACCTGCTACCACTTACCATTCAGAAATACAATGGGCTTCATCAACCACTACAAGTGATATAAGTGAAATGGCAGATATTATAGCAGTAAATTCTGCGTTCAAAAACCTCTCTGGTGAAACAAAGAGGACCTGAAATATTAAAATGAAACCTTATCCTTAGGCACTAATGTGATGACAGTAAATGTTACTTAAAAGGTTACTTCTACGCATATAACAGGATATCACAATGAGGTCCACCAAGAGAAACCAAGAATAATCAAATATATCCTTCAGACAAGCCATGAATATTCCAAAATCCACCGCATTTCAAAGTGTTCTTGCTGGAATGCGTATGAGAAACAGTTAAAGAACTCTAAACTTATTCTCTCTTTTTTTTATTAATGTAAACAATCACCTTTATGGCCCCTTCTTGTAGCAGCCTCAGCGTTTCTGAAACGTCTTCAGGTGACTACCAAAACAAGCAAAATAAAATTTAGCACCTATCTGTAAACGTGCACAAAACACACACACACACACACACACACAGAGATTACCTGATTGCTGCAAAGAAGACCACCCTGAATCACAGTAGGCAGCTGCTTAAGCTGATCAATCATCAATGCCACCAAAGGGCTCACGACCAATGCAATTCCAGGCAGAATCAGTGCGGGCAACTGATAACACAGAGACTTCCCAGCCCCCGTTGGCAAAACCAGCATCGTTGATTTCCCAGAAAGCACATTCTTGATTGCATCCAACTGTCCATCCCTAAATGAATCAAACCCATGAGTCAACTTCAACAACCTTAACAAATTCTCATTCGATGCCTCATTTTGAACACTAATCACAGCCTCTTCAATCAATTTCAATTCGAATCCCACTTTGCCTTCCCTTTGTTGCATCTCTGGAACAAAACCTTCTTCATCACACAAATTACCATTTTCTCCAGCTTTCAATTTTCTCTTGGTACTTCTTTTAAAGTATCTCCGGCCACCACCGTTTGATACTGTACTACCATAATTCCTGCTTTTGCCCTTGTATTTAAATTTGCCCCCACGGCCATTTATGTTCAGCTTCACAAAGTTTCCCTCGTCAACACATCTAGGCTTCTTCACATGAAAGGAAGGAGGAGCATCACATGTAATCAAATTGGGATGTTTCTTCACAACTTTTGCTGAATTCCGAGAACCAACAGCTCTGGTTTCGATTTCTGGGGCGACCATGTCGGTCTCACCAACCTCAGTCTTCAGGACTGAATCAATTTCAGTGGACTCTAAGTTAAGATTCGACCTTTGGTTCTTTGAAAAAGAAGCGAACTTCGATAAATACAATCGACTGGCAGGAAGAGCGTCGAAGGCATTACTGTCGGTGGAATTCTGCTGATGGGATGGACGGCAGATCTGGAATGGTAAATCGGAGAGGTTCGGAGGGGGAATTAGCTTGTGTGGTGAGTGTTGTTCGGAAAGACGAAATGTGGTTTTGGGGTTAGAATTCGAAGGAGGGTTTTTGCGTTTCGAGGATAATTTTCTGGGTTTTAAGATTGGCCGGGAAGTGGTGGCGGTGTTGGTGGCTCTGACCCTGGTTCTAGAATTGGATTGCGCAGAAGAGAGGAGAATGGGCCGTGGTGGCGGCGGCAGTGGTGGATGTAGATCGCGTGGTGGAGTTGCCGAGATGTAAGAGCCGTCGGAATCGGAATCCATAGTGTTGATAAATGGCGGAAGAAAAGTGATGTTATGTGACAGAAATCTAACAGTGAGGTCAGACAGTGTTCTCTTCTCTGCAACTTCTCTTCTTTTCCCGCCTTTTTTTTTCTAAGGCTAATTTCACTTTGAACCCTGAAAGATATTTTAATTCTCAATTTATACCCTAAAAGAATTAAATTCTAAAATTACGGCCCCATTGTTATAAAACAGGTGTAGTGTGACCCCATTTAAAGCTCAAATTGCATCTCAATCTTAAATTTCATCTTCGAATTGAGCTGCATTGCATCTATTTTATAACACTGACAGTGAAATTTGAGAATTCAATTTTTAAAAGATCAAATTGAGAATTGAAGTATCTTTTAGGGTGCAAAGTGAGATTAACTCTTTTTTCTATGCAGGAAATTCTACATTTTTGAATTAATGGCAACCCGACTGTCCGATGGAAATGGCCCGATTGAGGCCCATGAGGGTGATCTGGCTCCGATGGATCTACAGGCCAACCATTGGCCCACAAAAATCCGAAAAAAAAAAACTGAAAAGGGAAGTCGCACTGGAACTGACTTGCTAAGAAGGTAGTGGGCTGCTTTTAAACAGACTGACCCAATTCAGTCTGTTGATCTGTCAAGCCCCAAACCATGAGTTGCCAGGGTCTATTTAGGCCCGGCTACTCACCCCTGTTAACACTGTTCAACCTGATGATGTGAAACCTCAAGTATTACAACTTTCCAAGGATTGTGTCCCCGCTAGACGATGTGTGTGTGTGATTACAAAACAGTAAAATTTGGAGAGAGAGAGAGAGGCATAAGAATGTAAAAAGACCAACAAAGAATGAAAGTTATAGAGGGTTATGGATGGTTAAGAGATAATACAAATATTTGAAACAAAAAAGTGTCGATTCTCTCGAATAAAACTCAATCATACCATCTCAGCCGCGTTTATGCAGATTAATTCCTTCTAGTGAATCACAAAATAGAAAGTTGGTCACTAACATGGCAAATGAACACTTTTGAAAAGCAGCTCTTCTGGCCAGAAAGCGTCCATAACTTTCCAATTATTGTTTCATTCAACACAGTGTGTGTTTCTTCAACTCCACTATATATGAAGCTTACTATTGTGCTTGAATACAGGTGGCAATCTTAATCCATTACCCATTAACCCGTCCAACCCGTTCATAAATAAATAGGTTGGGTACCTATATTAATTAATATGAGTTTAAATGGGTTGAGTAATATGATTCATTTTAATTAAGTGGGTTAGTATGGTTTACAGATGAGTACCCATTGGGTTGAATATTTATCTTTTTATTAAATAACACAAGTAATAAAAATAAATAAATATACTAATATACCAAAAAATATACACACTATTACACCAAAAAATACACACATATACAATAATGCACCTAAACATACACACACTAATACACTAAAAACACACACACTAGTACACTATGAATGACCCACGGGTCGGACCACGACCCATGAGCCAACCCATGACCCATAACACATGGACCACTTATGACCCATGGGTTAACCCATAACTCATGGATCGACCCACGGCCAACCCATTATGTGTGTATTTTTTTATTAAATGTGTTTTAATTTTTATGTTAGTATACGTGTGTATATTTTTGGTGTATTAGTGTGTATTTTAGTGTATTAGTGTGTATATTTTTAATGTATTAATTTGTATGTGTTTTGGTGTATTAGTGTGTATGTATATTTGTATGTTAGAGCATTACTAATGTGTGTGTGTGTTTTGGTGTACTAATGTGTCTATTAAGAATTTTAATTACATTATGGGTTAATTGGTTTAACCCAACTCATTATAAACCCAACCCATTATAGTTTATTTACTAGGTGAGTGAAAAATGGATTGAATTGATTTTAGCCCAATCCAATTTAACTCAACCCATAACCAACCCAACCTACCCATTTGCCACCCCTATTCTTGGGGAGCTAACCGTGCTATCATTTTACACATGGCCAACAGTGAACTTAAAACTGTCTCGGGCGCTTGTCGCAAGAACTAAAAAGTCACAGTCTGATAATTTTTTGTATTTATGTCATCCACATAATTTTCTGCATCAAACTCCTGCAATTTAATAGTCTTGCATATGAGCCTAATGAACGGTGAATGGTGCATAAGCATTGGCCTGCGGCGCCTGCCCACAGGGTTTCTCATACCATTTGCACTGTCTCTCACATAGAATGGATCATCATAAGGAAGAAGACCGGCCTTGAGCAACAGGCCCCTGCCTATGACTGACCTCTTCAGCAGCACAGAAATGGCTGCGACATAGTCACTGAAGTACTGCCTTTGCCAATATGCAGTGTCCCCATCACAAACTCCATAATTGACAGTTTCTTGGCACCTGCTTGCTTGCTATACTCTGCTCACCATCCTCCTCCAGTCCGAACCAAATTGGAGACAAGGACTAGCAGAAATCTAGACAAAAATAACACTAAAGCTAAATGCAACAAGCAACCAATAGAGAAGAAGCACATCAATATCTGCTCAGCTAATTCTCAGATGGGGAGCGAACATCAGAGGACATACTCCAACTCATTGGGGGCATATATAATAAAGAGATATCTAGGTTGCAGCATGTTGCTAGCTGTTGGTGATTAGCTATTTATAACAGAGCATGTTATTAGTTAATGTATGAAAAAGTTTGGCAGTAATAAAATTGAGTCAGTCTTTTGTTTCCAAGTTTTCAGATTGTAACATTTAAACATAACTTGTTTTTTTCAGTTAAAGGTACATATGACAAAATTTTTTTGGGTCAAATCAGAAAGGATGGTAGAACTACAATAAACTCAAATCAATTGGGTCAAAGAATATGCCCAAAACTATACAAAAAAATTGAAAATATTTTCAGAAGCAGAGAAATAGAAGTACCCGCTGCCAATGCTAGCATAGAAGCTGCAAACTATCCTATCTTATTCCTCGAGAAAATTCACCAAGCTGTAAAGTATCCTATTTTATTAATGTGTATTGTGTGCCTCTCTACAATGATCTCCAATTTATTATCAACCAAATGCTACGAAGTGAGTATAATCCTACTTCTTGTTAACTTGTTCAACCAAAGAATCCACCTTCTTTGACAATTTCTCAGTCTCTTCCGAGAGTTTGTCAATCTCCTTCTGCACCTTCTCTTCATTTGATGACTTCTTTCATAACAACTGCATGAGAGGGATGGCATATTCCATCCCAAGTGCGGTAGTAGCCGTTGCTATTATCCATGGCCCTTTTGAACGGAAAAACTTAGTATATTTTTTGTGGAGTAACGCTACGAAGTGAGTATAATCCTACTTCTTGTTAACTTGTTCAGCCAAAGAATCCACCTTCTTTGACAATTTCTCAATCTCTTCCGAGAGTTTGTCAATCTCCTTCTGCACCTTCTCTCTGCATGAGAGGGATGGCATATTCCATCCCAAGTGCGGTAGTAGCCGTTGCTATTATCCATGGCCCTTTTGAACGGAAAAACTTAGTATATTTTTTGTGGAGTAACGCTACGAAGTAAGTATAATCCTACTTCTTGTTAACTTGTTCAGCCAAAGAATCCACCTTCTTTGACAATTACTCAATCTCTTCCGAGAGTTTGTCAATCTCCTTCTGCACCTTCTCTTCATTTGATGACTTCTTTCATAACAACTGCATGAGAGGGATGGCATATTCCATCCCAAGTAGGGTAGTAGCCGTTGCTATTATCCATGGCCCTTTTGAACGGAAAAACTTAGTATATTTTTTGTGGAGTAATGCTATTGAAACCTAATTTATTGACTTAATTTGCTGACCTAATTCACTATGATCTTTGAATTGACTATGTGGGTCATCAAACATTAGAATTTGGTATTGCTGCAGCCACATCATTATGTCAACAAATTATGTAAGTGTTTTAGGTCCAAATGTACTGAAGAGTCACCTGCTGGTTTTGCCAGAAGCTTTGAGGGGTCCCCGACTTGGAAAAGCCAGTCATATACTTGAAGTTTAAGACCCGATTATAAAGATATTCCAACGTCTTTTCTCTTATCCCGAGTCATTCGACTTAGAAATTGTGAAGTCAGGACTAGTCCAAGGAGTCGTGAAAAAGGAGAGATCAAGACTTGGAAGACAAAGAATTGGAGAGAGGCTGTGAGCGTGATAGAGGGAAAGAATGAAAGGGATTTGAGAGAGACATATAAATTGTTACTTTTATAGGCAAAGGTATGTACTTTTAGAGTTTTCTACGAAGTTTTTCCTACTCTTTAAGCTTTTTAGAATCTGATCAAAAAAAAAAAAGAAAAAGCTTTTTAGAATAAATTACTATTTTTTAGTTCTTTCTAGAAGATATTACATATAATGTTTGATGAATGAACGTGTATTGTAGCAAGAAATTAATGACACACAGAAATTCATTAAGGACACCAAATAAGTTTTTGGACCCAATAAATATAAAAAATATTAGGAAAATTTTAATATTAAAATAGAATCCTTAAAAAAATTACAATCTCTGTACTCAATTTATATATTTTATCACCTTACCGGACTTTTAAATAGATTGATTAGATCGCTTATAACATTATTATATTATTACATATCAAAAAATAAAATATAACATGTATTTGATCATGAAATTCAATCTGGTAACTTCATGTATATAATAGTTTAAAATGTATTTAACTTTACTTTTTCATATAGATATAGAAAATTATATATAACTATATTACTAATAAATGAGTTCAAAACAATTTAGAAGTTTTTATAAAAGAGTTCAAAATAAGTTGAAAGTCAAATAGAAAAAACAAAAATTAGATGAAAGTATATAGGTATGTAAAATTGACTTTATTATAATAATTAGAGATAAAATAAAAAATTAAAATTTTTTCACATATACTGATATATATATAAGTAATATAGAGTATGGATATAGATATAGGTATAGATTCACTAGGAAACATTCACGCATAATAGACAGATGTTCACTCATCATTGATATACATTTTTTTTTAATTTTTTTTCTTGTAATGAGGTCAATTCCTTGATTCTGTCTATCAAATTACACTATTTTACCTTTTTTTTTTTGGCATTCAACTAATAATTTTCGATATCAACTGTGTTCGATTTTGTTGACTAGTTAATTTAAAACGATAAATAGGTAAAATTAACAATCAACAGAATTTAACCGGAAAGCTTCAACTTACCCTACCGAAATCCAACAAAAGGGCTAAAATTTTCAACTAAATGCATAATTACAGAAAAAATATATAGAAATTATACACATACATACACAAAAAGAGGGAGAAGGACCTATAGAGGACGAATGTGAATTTTTCTCACATGACATTATCGACTTTAAACCTGATGATACTTAGAATAAATTCTAAGAATGAGCTTGGACCAGGAGGTCAAGCAAGACGTCCAGAGCTTAATGGACCAGACCTCAAGCTCTATCAGAGCAAGAAGTCAAGAAAACGAGAAGAAAACAACTGAATAATAGAAGGCACCCCCAAAACAATAGTCAAGCTGTATTAAAGGCACAAAACTCTCAATTGACTAGGATCCTCTCCTAAAATCAAGGGAGATCACAGGGAGGCAAGACGAAGATCTCGGTGTAGATCCCTTAGGAGTAGGAACTAATCTATATATATTGAACAGTGCCTTCATTGAGACACACACAAAAAAGAGAGAGGAAAAAACCTAATTGGATGAGCATAACCCTGTAAACTCCATTCACTATTACCAAGTCAAAAGGAGCAAGAGCCTCCATGGAAGAGTGGACTAGCCGAACTCTCGAGCCGGTGAACCACTATATTTTCACTGTGTAAACCCCCTAATCCCTCTAATTCTTTGCAGCAATCCTTACGAGCCTTGTAGCTTAGATCCACGCTGTTTAACACTTTCCACACATTCTGCTCATTCGCGATAATTTACACCATCAGTTTGGTGTCGTCAGTGGGAACGATTGTTCCTGTTACAAATACGCTAATCTATCAGTAACTGATGGTCTCAACTCGCAACATGAGTAGAAGCCAAACAAATCCACCATGAGTGCAGGACCAACAGGAGGCTGCCAACGGCAGATAACCCGAGAATGTTCCAGACTTCTACCCCCGCCACTGAGGCTAATCCCCCCATGGGGAATCCCCCTACGAACAACGAGATGGAGGCCTTTCGCCTAGTTAATCAACGCCTGCTACAGCAAAATGAGGAGCTCTTGAAGCTTTTGCAACGCCCACATGAGGCACGACCAGCCCAGGAAGGCCAGAATAACCCCCTCATAGAGAGCAACAACACCTCGACCCCCTCAGAGAGGTTAATGAAGGGAAAAAAATAGTCAGACCATAGGGCGGGTTCCCCATCTACCCCCTGGAAATGGCCATAATAAAGAAGTGCAGAGTCAGAACGATGGGGTTGAGAGGAATGATTTCTTCTCTTATCAGCAGGAAAAGAGATAACAGTACTGGTAGCAACATTTTAAGGATATCCAGCAAGAGCTCAGCCACATGAAGGAAGCTGTGAGGAGTAAGGCACCAATTACAATGGATGCCCTGGTACAACAGACTGAATCCCCATTCACTATTCGCGTGCTACACTTTTTCCTTCCTCCAAAGTTCAAAATACCGCAGATAGAGGCTTTTGATGGACAAAAGACCCCGTCGACCACCTAAATACCTATAAGAACCAGATGGAATTACATGGATATCAAGATCCTGTACGCTGTTGCGCATTCGCCATCACGTTGAAGGGGTAAGCCTTAGCATGGTTCAATAGGCTCCCTCCCAGTATCGATCTCTTCTTTCAAAGAGTTCTCTATATCCTTTGTATCTTACTTCATAGGAACGCGGACCTACAGAAAGCCAAACTACCATTTGTTGAATGCGAAACAAGTGTCCCATGAGAACCTGAGGTCTTATGTCCAAAGGTTCAATTCGGAGTCACTAAAGGTAGATGTCCTAGACGATAAGTTTGCCATTACCGCTTTTTATAGCTGGTTTGGGAGTGTAATTCAAGGACTTGATGTTCTCCATATCAAAGAATCCTCAGGAAAGCATAACCAAGGTGCTAGCTGAGGCAGAAAAGTATATAAATGGCAAGGAAGCTCTTTCTTAAAGGTGGGGAGCTCATCCTCGCATAAAGAGAAAGTGAAGGAAGAGAAAAAGAGGGACCGAAGTCCCAAAAGAGAAAGAGGACGAGATAGGTCTCCAAGAAGAGATAGAGATTGCTCCTCTAAAATAAGGGGAGACGTCAGAGATCGCTTAGGTCCTCCACAACCAGAGTTGCAACCGAGATACCCACCTTGGCAGCTTCCTTCTCTCGCCGCAACGATATCACAAATCTTGTATGAAGTGCAAAACGAGAAGTTCCTGAGGTGGCCACCCTAGATGAAGGCAGACCCAGCAAAGAGAGATCCCACAAAGTACTGTGAGTACCATAGGGATCATGGCCACCACGCTGATGATTGCATCCAATTGAAGAAATAGATTGAATTCCTGATCCAACAAGGGTAATTGCGCCGCTATGTTGCCTATGACAATAAGAACCGAGCTCCGCCGCTTCCACCACCTCAGCAGCAAGCCCGTGCACAGTATCAGCAGCCTCTGGGGGAGATTAGAGTGATATCTGGGAGATTTACAGGAGGTGGGGAGTCCAGCTTAGCCAGAAAGGCTCACCTGTGCAAAATCAGAGCTAGGGAAGCACTGGAGGTACACATTGTGTCCAAGGCACCTCGGCTGAGCACGACTATCACCTTCTCAGACTCAGACTTCGAAGGATGCCAACACCCTCATGATAACCCACTGGTGGTGAAGGCTGTTGTTGCCAACAGAACTGGTTGATAACGGGAGCTTTGTAGACATCATTTTTGCCTCTGCATTTGACAAAATGGGCATAGATAGGAAAAAACTAGAGCTAGTGAGTGCTCACCTATTGGGATTCTCAGGGAAGAGGGTGTTACCTCTGGGATCAATTCGGCTTGTACTCATTATGAGAGATCCTCCCGACCAAGCCATCACAGCCGTGAGATTTCTAGTGGTAGATGCCCCTTCTGCATATAATATGCTACTAGGGAGACCTTCCCTCAACGCAATGAAGACCATCCCCTCTGCCTATCACTTGGTTATAAAATTTTCTACAGAGAACAGAGTTGGAGTGGTCCGAGGAGACCAGAAAATAGCACTGGAATGTTACATGACCTCTATAAAATGGAAAGAAGTTGAAAGCATCTAGTTGAATGAGCTCGACATGAGAGACGAGCTGAAAACTAGACCAATGCCATTAGAAGAGTTGGAACCTGTTCAGCTTGACGAGGAGCCGGAGCACCTTGTTTACGTGGGGTCTAAGCTGAGCAGAGAGATTAAGGACCTTTTCATCTAGTTCCTGAAGGAGAACATGAGAGTGTTTGCCTGGAAGCAAGAAGACATGAAAGGTATTGACCCCTCGATTATCACACACAAACTAAGTGTGAATCCCACCTGCAAACCTGTCAAATAGAGACGGAGAAGCTTTACCGCAGAACGACAAAAGGTAATAAATGAGGAGGTTAGCAAACTCCTCCACGCAAAGGTCATCAGGGAGGTAGATTATCCCACATGGTTAGCAAATGTGGTCCTTGACAAGAAGACCAATGAAAAATGGCAACTCTGCATCGACTTTATCGACCTCAACAGAGCTTGCCCCAAAGATAGTTTTCCTTTGCCTTGGATTGATCTAATTGTGGATGCCACCGCTAGACATGAGCTCCTCAGCTTTATGGACGCATTCTCAGGCTACAACCAGATCAGGATGAATCCTAGTGACCAAGAAAAGACCTCCTTTATGACTGAGTAAGGGACATACTGCTATCCGGTCATGCCTTTTGGATTGAAGAATGTCAGGGCCACTTACCAGTGCTTGATAAATTGAATGTTCCAAAAATAAATTTGGACATCCATGGAGGTCTATATTAACGATATGTTGGTAAAATCACTAAAGATAGAGCTCCACATCGAGCATCTAGCAGAATTGTTCTAGGTCCTTAAAGAATACAAGATGAAACTCAACCCCGCCAAATATGCCTTCGGAGTATCTGTTGGAAAATTTCTGGGCTTCATAATCAACAGCAGAGGAATTGAGGCTAACCTAGAGAAGGTTAGGGCAGTACTGGATATGCAACCACTATCTAATACCAGAGAGATCCAACGCCTGACAGGAAGAATAGATGCATTGAGTCGTTTAGTGTGCAGATCAAGCGATAAATGTCAACCCTTCTTCCAAGTCTTAAACAAGACATTCTAGTGGGATACCGGTGTGAAGAAGCATTCAAAGCTCTGAAAGGTTACTTGAGCTCCCTTCCCGTTCTGGTAAGCTCCTTGGAAGGGGAAATAGTCACTCTCTACTTAGCTATTTCAGGATTCTCAACCAGCGCAACACTAGTAAGGGAGCGACACAGAGCTCAACAACCAGTCTACTACTGTAGCAGAGCTCTGAGGGGGCAGAGGAGAGATATCGAAAAATAGAGAAGCTTGTTTTAGCTTTGGTAACTATGGCTAGGAGACTTAGGCCATACTTTCAGGCTCATACTATCGAGGTTCCAACAGAACAGCTGATGAAACAGGTGCTGCATAAACCAAAGTGTTCGAGGAGGCTGGTTAAGTGGGCCACGAAGCTCAGCGAGTTCGATATTAGGTACAAGCCAAGAAGTGCAATCAAAGGGCAGATTTTGGCAGATTTCATCACAGAATTCACGAAAACAACACCCATGGAGGCTATGCAGCTAGTATTTGTCCTCCCCACATGGAAGCTTTCAGTGGATCGAGCTGCCAATGCTCAAGGAAGCGGTGCCGGTTTAATTCTGACCTCTCCAGATGGAATAGATGTCGAGTATGCCCTCAGATTTGGATTTAATGCTTCAAACAATGAGGCATAATATGAAGTTGTCATTGCTGGACTCAATCTTGCTTAATCAATGGAGGCAGAGCAGTTGGAGATCTGCAGTGACTCTCAGCTTATAGTAAAATAGATATAAGAGTCTTATGAAGCTAGGGGTGAGAAAATGGTCATTTACCTCAGAAAGGTACATGAATTGATCAAGAAGTTTGTGTAGGTTAAGACTAGACATGTTCCTAGGTCATAGAATTCACGAGTAGACGCTTTGGCAAGGCTGACAAACTTGGATGGACTAATACCAGCGAAGCATCTAGCAGAGCCTTCAGTAAGTATTGGGGAAGAAGAAGTGCTCTCGATTTTGGCCCTGCCGAGCTAGATGGACCTCATCATGGGGTATCTACAGAGCAAAGCCTTGCCAGAAGACTCCAAGGAAGTTGCAAAGTTGAGAACCAGGTCAACCAATTTTTTTATTTTATACGAAAATTTATACAAATGAGGTTTTTCAACACCTCTCGTTAAATGCGAGGAAGATGAAGACGCTAACTACATACTCAGAGAAGTCCATGAGGGAAGTCCATGAAGGAATCTGTGGTAATCACATTGGAGCTTGGGCTTTAGCAGGAAAAGCATTAAGACAGGGGTACTATTGGGCCATTATGCTCAAGGATGCCACAGATTTGGTTAAAAAGTGCAAGGTCTGCCAGAAGAATGCCAACATCCCTCATTGTCCACCCGAGCTATTAACCTCCGTGGTAAGCCCTTGACCATTCTAGCAATAGAGTTTGCACATACTTAGACCTCTTCCCATCGGTATGAGACATTGTAAATTCGCCATTATAGGGGTGGACTACTTCACCAAGTGGGCAGAGGTAGTTCCTTGGCAACAATCACTGAACAGAAGGTTCAGAACTTCGCTTGAAAGTCAATAATTTGCAGGTTTAGTGTCCCTAGAGCTATCGTATCGGACAATGGAAAGCAGTTTGACAACCAAAAGTTTAAGAAATTCTAGATATAAAGGATGATTAGACTTGGAAATTATGAACTACAAACAGAGGAAGGGAAAACCCTACCTCATTCTTGGAATGCAGAGCATCTTAAAAATTTCTTTCAGTAAGTTCCTTCTGTAATATGATTATTCTCAATAAAATAACAAATCTTTGTTTCATTCCTATGAGATTGCCTGAAACGAGCTCCATAGCTCACGATGAACTTTCCAGTTCATAAAAATATATTTTGTGCGACAGACTTATGCTAGCTCGGATAAGAATATCTCTATCCCCACCAAGGAGGAGCTTAGTCACACAACCTTTGCCCTTGAGGTTAGACCCTTTGAGTCACAGAGAAGACTCCTCAGATTCCTTGGTGTTGAGGTCGGCTCGTATGGCTGTATGGACCTTCTGGTACATCTCCTTGAGGTTGTCTACCTCAAAACACTTCTTGATGTACTACCCAAAATGGGGCTGGTTTTTTCTTAGACTCATCTTCCATCAGCAACAAACTTCTTGCCGTTGTGAGGAATGTTAAGTTCACCGTCCAAGCCTTACCTTTGCTAGGGTCTTTGGGCTTAGGAAAGGATGAAGAGGAGGGCTCTACAATTTTTTCCTCGACGTCAATAGAGTTAACACCTGAAAAATTGTCAATATCCTCTCCCACATCTCCTAAATCAGAATCCTCAACTCCAGGAGATCTATCCCCCATGAGGAAAATCGATGAGCCTATGGCTTGAGAAGAAGATGACATCGTTGGGTAAGAGAAGGGGAGATTATAAAGGCGACAGAGGGGGGAACGTTATCTGAGCACTCCTTAAGAGCCCTAGGGCTGACACAACAACTTCCAATAACAAAGATCCTAGCAGTAGAGTAAGGGTCTAAGAAGAGAGGAAGACAGGACAAAGAAAGACCTCGATTCCTAAAGTAACGAAATTGAAAAGTCCAGAAATGCAACAACCACCTCAAATCTGAGGGCTCCAGAATGAGGAGGTGAACAAAGGAAAAGAAGCGTACCTAAGTGAGGGTGAAGAGTGGGCCAAAGCTCGAAATGAAGGCGAGGAGCTAACTTTGTTGAAGACACGAGTTGAATCAGGGGAGATCGATTTTCTGCGAAACCCTAAGAACACCGATAGGATCAGAAACTTGAAATCGCAGGAAGAAGAAAAAGTAAAGTTTAGAGAGGGAATTCAAAGAGAGAAGTGAGCCGTTTTCCCTCGGCATAGAGGCATTTAAAGCCTTTGGTACGTGGGTCTTGAAAGTGGAGAACGTGCGCAAGAAACGAGGAGGAAAATGATTACCCGTAACCATAAAAAACCTGTTCGAGCGCATATCGAGGCCTTCATGTGGAAGACCACCTCAGCTCGATCTCGACTCAGTCTTAGCTCAGCTCTAGTCCAAGCTCTCTTGAACCAAGGGCTGGGGAAAAACTGATGATACCTAGAGTAAGTTCCAAGTATGAACTCAAACCAGGAGGTCAGGCAAGACGTCCAGAGCTCAGTGGACTAGACCTTGAGCTCCATCAGAGCAAGCAGTCAAGAAAACGAAAAGAAATAGTTGGATAACAGAAGGCACCCTCGAAACAATAGCCAAGATGTATTAAAGGCACAAAACTCTCAATTGACCAGGATCCTCTCTTAAAATCAAGGAATATCCCACGGAGGCAAGGTGAAAATCTCGATGTAGATCCCTTAGGAGTAGGAACTAGTCTATATATACTGAACAATGCCTCCATTGAGACACACACAAAAAAGAGAGAGAGGAAAAAACCTAATTGTATGAGCATTTCCCTGTAAACTCCATTCACCATTACTAAGCCGAACGAAGCAAGAGACTCCATGGAAGAGTGGACTAGCCGAGCTCCCGAGCCGGTAAACCACTATATTTTTACTGTGTAAACCCCCCTTATCCCTCTAATTCTTTGTAACAATCCTCATGAGCCTTGTACCTCAAATCCACGCTGTTTAACACCATCCAAACCTTCTGCTCATCAGCGATAATTTACACCATCAAAACCAACATATTAATTTTTTTTTCAATGGTTACAACCACAAGAACGTTAAAGAAATTGAATATCAATATAAATCAGGATTATTGTTACTGAAAATGAACATAGTCATAACCTACACGCATTATTAATATCATTAAAAAAAATGCTAAGCACCCAAATTCCCAAACACAAGCTAACCCTAATTACAAACTTTTAATTGATTTGTCAATACAATCATATTGTTTGAGTTGCATACATCCATAAATCTACAACAATACTTTAAAAAACTTATACATTGCCAACTTCTGACAAAAAAATTCTGTTAGTTAGCTTGAAAAAGCAATAGATAGCCTCATTTTTCATTCTACATTTTCCATTTAATAGAACAGTTCAAAATAACAACTAAATTTACCCAAAAAAAAAACACAACAATGCTAAGAAATTCATAACCAATTATAAAATTCCAAGCAATAGCAAAGTCCAAAGAATCAAAAACCTTAACCTTTTCAATCAAGAGTCGCCTCATGCACTTGCCTCCGTCGCATCCTCTTCGGGCATGGCTGGACCAAATCATCTCAATCACTAAACTTTTGTCCAATTCAATTTGAAATTCAAAAATAAAGAACTCAAAATTTTCAATGTAATCAATCCTCCAATTTCGTCAATCAATCATAAATTTGATCCACTAGTAAAGATTAAAATAAAAATCTAATTGAAAAATAAATTATCATTAGTTCAATTGTTGCAACCAAATCGTGAACTGCATAGCCCTTATGAGAATACTTTCATAGATAAATATCTATCACACCTACAAATTTAGAACCCACAACTTGTTCCATCATAGTTATATGGTTGGACGGGTGAGCCTTTGCTTCCCATCTCGTAAGCTAGTGATGGGCTAAAAGTAGATAGGTAAAGAAATACGTTTGCTATTGCTTTACTAACTTGAAGACATACCTAGGGTAAGATTTCGGTTGATAAGAGAATCATCTATATATAAAATATAGAAAATTCCTTGAAGGATAGCATCGAACACTAAATAAGGATGGCATCAAACACAAATAAGGATGACATCGGAGTACGCTGCTGGTTTCTTACTCTTGCAGAGGGAGCAGGTTAAGCCTAGTGTATCTTCACAACATTTTTATAAATTGAAAAGGTACTTAGATTACTCTAAATGAATTCCAAGGTAAGGATGCCATCGATGGCTTTTCCAAAGATAAGGATGCAATCTACGTTCGATGGGATCCTTATGAAAGAGAGGATTTACGTTCGATGGGATTGGGATCCTTTTTTGGGGATTTACATTCGATGCCATCGAATCTTTAGCCTTGGAATTCATCAATTGTTAGAGCTTTCCACTTTATAAAGATGCTCGGAAGAGACACTAGGCACCAGCAATAAGAAGCCAGCAACGTACTTCGATTGCATCCTTATCTTCGGAAAAGCCTTCGATGACATCCTTATCTTGGAATTCATTTAGAGTAATCTAAGTACCTTTCCACTTTATAAAGATGTCGTGAAGATACACTATGCTTAACCCGCCCCCTCTCCAAGTGCAAGAAACCAACAATGTACTTCGATGTCATATTTATTTAGTGTTTGATGCCATCCTTATTTAGCGTTCAATGCTATCCTTCAAGGTATTTTCTCTTTTTTTGATAGATGATTCTCTTATCAACCTAAGCCTTACCCTGGATATCTCTTCAAGTTAGTAAAGTGATAGTAAGCATATTTCTTTACCTATCTACCCTTAGCCAATCAGTAGCTTACGAGATGGGAAACAAAGGCTCACACGACCAACCGTATAACTATGATGGGATAATCTATGGGTTCTAAATTTGTAGGTGTGATAGATATTTATCTATGGAAGTATTACCATAAGGGCTATGTGGTGCGAGCTCTTATTTCCCCCTAAAGAGGGCCTTTATTAATGAGTGGAATTTTTTGGATCATTCTCTTACGTTCGATGGAATTGGGATCCTTCTTTGTGGATTTACTTTCGATGCCATTTGAATCTTTAGCCTTGGAATTAATCAATTATTAAAGTTTTCCACTTTATAAAGATGCTCAGAAGAGACACTAGGCTAAACCAGCAATAAGAAACCAACATCGTACTTCATTTGCATCCTTATCTTTGTAAAAGCCTTCGATGACATCCTTATCTTGGAATTCATTTAGAGTAATCTAAGTACCTTTCCACTTTATAAATATGTTGTGAAGATACACTAGTCTTAACTCACTCCCTCTGCAATCAATTCTACGATTTGAATCTGTAACACCTCCTACGTGGCAAGATATTGTCCGCTTTAGTTCCACTGGCCCTCACAGATTTGTTCCTCCTAGTATCCCTGAAAAAACGCGCTTTGCCAAGTAAGGACTAGGAGCTTACATATGAAGCCCAGTAATTCCCTCTCCCTAGCCGATGTGGGACACCAGGACTGTGCATCCTTTTACTAGGAACCTCATAATCCACCTCCCTTAGGGCTGCACGTCCCCGTGCAGCACAGGCATACTTACCAGTAACCTCTCGCCTACACGCGAGCACGGCAGGGGCCCACCCTCGAACCGAGTGAGAGTCGGCTCTGATACCATTCTGTAACACCCCTTATGTGGCAACATATTGTCCTCTTTGGGCCCACTGCCCCTCACGGATTTGTTCCTCCCAATATCCCTGAAAAAATGCATCTTGCCAAGTAAGGACTAGGGGCTTACATATGAAGCCCAACAATTCCCTCTCCCTAGTCGATGTGGGACACCATGACTGTGCATCCTTTTACTAGGAACCTCACAGAATCTTAAGTCACGAAGGAGGAATCCAATACCAAAACTTGATTGCTTAGAAAAAAAAATGGTTCCTTCGATAGTCAAGTTCCAATGCTCTCCGAAAGCCCTATGAAGTAAAACCACTGTAAGCAATTTGTTTTACTCGCTTGGGATTTCAAAAAGTCTTCCTTATTTCCATTTGGTTAGCAGTCAATAGTAACTAGAACCCACGACAGGTGCCGCAGACGGTAGAGAGAGTTTTCATTTAGTTCGCACCATCAAGTGCTAGTGAAAGTCAGTTTCGGTTAGTGGAATAGCTAGAAGTTGAGGGTGACTTTCAAGTAATAAGTATGCGCAGTTGGAAAGCGACGCACTCACGCCTTTATGGAGAAATAGATAGTAAAGAATCTTTTCTTTGTGGTGAGCAGTACGTCTAAGTTCCAGGAGTTGCAGATCCATTTTGATTTTGGTAGTGGAAGGCGAGATGTAGGCATATCGAAAGTGAAGCTACAAAAATACAATCCTATTCTCCTTATTCAAGCGGTATTCTAAAAGTACTTTCAAGGAAGCCCTTTAATGAAAGTCAGACTTGAAGAGACGTAGACCGAGATTAGAGTCTGAACCTTCACTTTCATCTGAAACCTCGATGTTTAGTGAAGAACAACCAAGATGCGAATGCGAGTTTAAAGGGTTTTTTTGCTTACAATCAATATGATGAGCTCTTTTGAACCCATAGTAGGGCTTTAGGTTCAAACTGAAATCTTTGTCTTTTCAGGCGTTAGTCGAGGGAGGAGGGCGAACCGACTTAAAAAGGAGAAGGGTGCTAGGCTAGACAGGGTGTCAAGAGCTTAATAGTCGAATAGGTAGAGAGAAATTCGACTTGTGATTTTCAATCAATCAAGGAATGGTTACAGGATCCAGGGAAACAAGAATGGAGCTTTCAAAGACATGGGTACATCCATTACACACTGACACTCACATGGTGGCATCGTGTGAGGGTTGTTCCATGAATTAAACTACGTTGTCTAGTTCAATTGTGAATACATACGTAAGTGGACCTTGATTTGTACTTAAAGGGATTTTTGCTACAAATTCCCACACGTAATGTGATCGTAGATGGGATAGAGTATCTGGCCATGGATTAGCCTCTATTAGAAAATGCAAGATTTGTAGAAGCCCTTTTTCGGATAGAGAGTTGGGGTCCACTTCGATGGTGAAGCCTTCAAAGTAGATACAATGCGACTCAACCATTCTTCTTCTAGACCTACGTGTTTGACTGATCGTGAGCTCTACCCGGTTGATTAGTTGCATGGGTCAATTCGTCCTATCTTCATTTCCATCAGCTTGCTAATATAACAATTTCGTATATAGAATATTCAAAGCTTCAGTGGTACATTTACTTTGATCAGTGGCCGAATCAATCTACACATGAGAGATGGGGAACCGAACTTCTAGCCAGCGTAAAAGGCCTTTTTGGATGTTCTTGAAATCTATGCACACGAAAAAGTTCAACTTCCGTTGGAGAGGAAGATTTTCTACGAATATCAAGAATTGCACTAGTGAGGTGCCTTTGGTTTTGACATAGCTCTGTTTTGATGAGGGTAAGGGGAGCTCTTTGGGAAATTAGATAAACAAATCGAGTTGAAACTCTTAGGTAAGCCTTTTCTTGATTTTAATGTGCTTCAAAGAGACTTTGCTCATTAGCGAGCAGGTGCGAAAATGAGTTTTCTTGCTCGATAGCTCAAGGTATGGCTATGTCAGATTTCGATGCCCAAGTGCTCCAACTTTTGAGGAGAGGGGTACCGGGGGGTGCTCTTTCAATCCCCTGGAGTTTCCCTTGTTGTCAAAGGGTGGCATCTGACCTTCATCGACTAGATCAACCCTTATTTACTTTATGAAAAATCGATCTGAGACATAATCTGCCTGAGTAGATAAAGCATTTTTTTGCCAAGATCCAAGTTCTCCACTTCTCCAGAGGGGAGAATACACCTCCTCTTCTTTCCAAGATCTTATTTTTTCTTGACGCATTTTTCATCAGCATTCTTGCTCGCATACTTCCGAACATAACGAAGTAGCTGAGCGAATACATTGCAACACTTTTAAGACATCTCTATCTCATGCGCTTTCTAACTCTATTCCTTGAGAGTTCTGAGCAGATGTCGTCCTAACCTTCGTCTATCTGATTCACCATCTTTCGTTCTTTCTGGCATTTCTCCGGCCCTCCTATCCTCTGAGACTCCTCCTAACCACTCTTGCCTCAAGGTGGGAGTACTTGTTATATTCTAATTGAAATGAGTGCGCGAAAATGGTTTTTTTTCTTTCGAGAGTTGGCTTTTTGAAGCTGAGAAACACACGGGTTATCGTTGCTATGACCCCCCTTCTAGTCAATGCTTGTCACCTCAAAGTCTATAGCCATGTTATTTTAATGGAGGATCCTCCCTTCCACTCTTTGACCTCCTTTCAGCTCACTTTCGAGCTTGCTCAGTCCTTTTTCTAAATGATTACTTTTTGTGAAAATCCATTTGATTGTGTTGTGGTGCACCCACCTCCGTCTGAGCTTGTTCCACTCTCTGTCCCTCAAACATACTCTTGCAGTGAAGATGGAGATTTGCCTCTCCCTGTTCTCGACAGGCTAGTGACTCCACTGTTACCCACCCGGAGTCGACTATTGATCCGTTGCCCTAGCCCGTTGGCGTTTCGTCCTTGCCTGAGGCACGTTGTTCTTATTTGTGACACCTATATAGTTTGTGTCTAACCCAGCATAGTGCTTTTCTTGCTATTGTTCATTCTTCTTTGAAGCCACAAAATGAGAGTGAGGCAGCAAGGATCCCTCAGTGATAGTAGGCCATGTCTGAGGAATTACTAGTCTTGCAGAAGACGTCGTTCATTACCTTATCAGATATAAGAGGGGTTCCAAACCTCTTCCCGACGTAAAGAACGTTCAAATCATTCTTTTAACTTTTAAAGCCTTTTTTAACTAACCTGAAATCAGCATGAAGAAAACAAAAAGTTTCGAAACAATGCAAGTAATGGGAAACCCCCACATGTGAACACTCAGGAGAGAGTTTTAACAACAAAAACACGACTAATGATGACACATCAATATCGAAGAAAGACAAACCAACCTAACTAAGCCCTTCATGTTATAGAAATTTCAATTCTACAGAATGTTCAAACCCAAGAAATCAACAATCATGCAAATTAATATTCTGAAAAAAAAAACAATCATGGAAACTAAGAAATTTCACTAATTAACAATGAGCGCCTAGTAATTTGATCTGCAATATTTGCTCCATCTAGGTGGAAATTCTGATTTATTTATGTTTGGTATTGTGAAAGACAAAATAAATATGATTATTAATCTCATTTTGATCAAATCAAGTCTAAAAAAAATATGCTACTCAGCAGAACTAGACTGCGATTATTCATTATGACACAATAAATATGTATTTTTCATGTTGAAAAATACAAAAAGAAGTTTAGTTTAAGAAAAAACTCCATTTTACCACCTAAAAGATATAAAAATTCTCAATTTTTTTTTGAATTATTATTTTTCTTACATAGTCCCCTCAAATAATAAAAAAATGTTGCAACGTAGTCCACTGGGTTATTTTCATTTAGTCGTTCGTCTATTTTGTGATTCCTGATTGATTGATTGATTTGACACAATACAGACAGAAGACTAAACGAAAATAAGACGATGGACCACATTAAAACGTTTTTATTTATTTGAGGGGGTAATATGAAAAAATTAATTATTTAGGGGACAAACTGAAAATTGGTGTATCTTTTAAGGAAAAAATGGGATTTACTCTTAGTTTAATGGATAAGATGTCAAATTTGTATTTAAAAAACTAGCAATGCACCACGTGCGTTGCACATAAATAGTTTTCGTATACAAAAATTAATAAAATTATAAATGTCATCTTAAATTTATTAAACTTATTTTTTATCGCTCATAGTTAATTATATAATTATAAAAATTTTGTATGTCCCCAAGATTTATTCTAATTATAAGAAAAAGATTAAAAAATAGTTAGAGTTCTGTTGTTTTAAAATTTTGTGAATGAATTTACCCAAAAAAAAAAATTTGTGATTGAGAGTGATTTTTTGTGTTTGAAAAATCAATTTTTTTGAAATTCATTTGACTAAAATTTTACTTATAATTTATTGAATAAAATAAAAATAATTGTCAATATACTAATCATATTTGGTACTTTAATGTAATTAGGAATTAATTAGATATATTTGGATAAAATTTAGGGTTAATTGCACTGGAAGAACCCGAAGTATGGAATTTGTTTTATTTTGGTCCTCAATGTTTCAATTGCATTATTTTGGTCCCTGAAATATTGAATATATTTATATATGATCCCGCAAGCAGATAGTGTCTAGACTGTTAACGGTTTTTAATCATAAACTTGTCACGTGATATTTAAATATGCACGAAAAAATAATTTGGTTAACTCTTAACCAAATTTCTACACAAATTTTGGTTAAATAGCTCTCTAAATTATACTATTTTGATCATGAGCTATCCAAATTTTGGTCAAAAGCTACCCATATTACAAATTTTTTTGTCAAGAGATACCCAAATTTTGTTTAAGAGCTATCAAAATTATTTTGTATCCATACTTAGGTATTATTTGACAAGTTTATGATAAAAAATCGTTAGTAATCTGGACATTATCTGTTTGAAGGACCATATAGAAACAATTTAATATTTCAGGAACCAAAATAATACAATTGAAATATTGAAGACCAAAATAAGACCAACCCCATACTCTGGGGGACCTGTAGTGCAATTAACCCTAAAGTTTAATATATTAATTTATAGTATATATTTTAAGGCATATTAAAAATACGTTACAATCTCTTTTCACACAAAATCTTAGCATAACTTCAAAAATTTACTATAACTGAAAAATTATACTAATGTAATAATTTGATTTTAAAAAATTATATATATGATTATTTTTAATTTTAAAAATGAATGGGTCAAAATTTTAGTTGAAAATTATGTGTGTGTGTGTGGGCACAATATTATCTTTGTATATGAAATAAGAAATGTTAGATTGATGGAGTTTTTGAAGGATTTTTGAACTCTTTATTGAAACCTTTAATAGTGCATATATTTTTTAAGGATAATATAGTCAATCAAAAAGTTTTATAGAAATTGATATTTATACATGGAGAATAGATCACTAAAAGAGATGTTAGAGGTAATTTGGAGATTAAAATAAATAAGGATGTGATGATATTTTAAATATTTAATTATGAAAAGATAGAGTGACATTTATAATTTTTTATAAAAGTAAAATAGTGAATCAAATTTTTTTCATGTTAATGTATTTTCACTAGTATATATACATACTTTGGGTAACTCGTGCGTTCAACTACGGTACAATGTGAATAATTTTGAGAGGAATGTTAGTGGCCGTTGGATGAGTCTATTTAAGACCATCAGATGAGCTTATTGAAGCCTGTCATATTATATATATATATATATATACATGCACTTAGGAGATTGCGCCTTGTATCTCCTTCAACATGTTTTTTGAAACCATACATTGAAAGCATTTGATAGGTAATAAGTCCAATCTCATACTCGGACCGAATATTAATTAATTGATGACAATTCATTAAATTCTTAAATTAGATCTCAAGGACATTGTTATTTTGAATTTATTTTATTCTATACTTAAAACTCAAGCTTAGTAGTGAGACAAACAAACTGAGTCAAGGCACATTGGAACGAATGGTCCAAAATCTAAATCAAGCTTCAACAAAAGCACATAACTAATCTCGATTGGGGAGTCGATAGTAATTCTTCCTCCCACCTAGTGTGGTGGTATAATATTGCAAGAACGATTTTAGTTTGAGTAAATTTTATATATAGCTCTCGAACTATAATTATTATATTAATTAAGTTCTTGTACTTTTGGTGTCAATTGAGCCCCTAAACTCTTTAATTGTGTCAATTAAACTCTTTTGTCTACCTCTGTTAGATTGTGTTACTCATTTATTATATGACACAAGAGTCATAGTTTAAGGATCATATGTGTTGGTTACTCCAATCATTTGTGTCACGTGAGTGACAAGCTTCATCACTTTCCGTTAGAAAATCTAATGGAGGCAGACAGATCGGAGGCAGGCAGAAGGACTCAATTGACACAATTATAGAGTCAAACTATAAAATAGAATATTCTCACGTGGAGTATAGAATATTCTCACGTGGAGTATAGAATAAAATAGAATAGTTTCATGCAGAGTCAAACTATAGAATATTTTTTTTTCACGTGGAGTAGCTAAAAAAGTGATTTTACATTCTCTTTCTCGTTCTCTCTCTATATTCTCTTTACAGCATTAAGCTAGTTTCTGTCAATTATTTGGCGTTACTAGAATCCCAAAGACAAAACTCTGTTTTTGCATATACTCTTCAAAGTCATTCTAGATTTGTCCATTGCATATCTCTTCCTTTTTGATATTTTGCATTTACTAGTTCGTGTACACGTGCATTGCACGTGAACCATTTTGTATTGTAATTTTATTTTTTTCATTTTTTATTATTTGTGATATGTATATGTAATTTATTTGTATTATAATTTTTTTCATTTTTCATTTTTTATTATTTGGGATATGTATATGTAAGTTTATTTGTTCCTAATGGCAGCAATGTGAGAAAAAGGACTTTGGATGCGGTTTTTATGCTATTTTCGATTTAAAGAAATGTGAAAAGAATTTGGAAAGATTAACTAAATCTACAATAATACAGTATATGACTCGTAAATTATGGACAAGGAAACAAAGTACATGATTCTCATATGACTTATATATAATTTCTAAATTTCAGTAAAACAATTAAAGATGTTTTTTGTGATGTTGGTGAAAGTTAAATTTAAAATTAAAAAGATCTGAGGATATGTTTTTTTTAATGATGTTGGTGAAAGTTAAATTGAGAATCAAAAAGACCAAAGTTCAGATTGTATGAAAGGATTTGGCTAAAATTATACTAAATTGACAATCTAATTTTTTTTTTCAATCTACACATGCCATCTTCCTTTCCCTTCATAAAGCATTGATGATAACCTTGAATCCACATAGCTCCTAACACTAACTACCAACCTACATAATCAGTACATACATATTTAGCACATCAACTAAAAGTTGATTTTAGATAGGTTAATTACTTCAAAAAAATTCTCCAGATAATCCACAGGATTATGTCAGATATATATCTAGAATGTTGAAGCAATACCTATTGAACAAGTCCAAATAATTTGCAATATTTAAATGTGTAAGATCCCGTATTAAAATTAAATATAGATACTATTATCTTAAGAGTTCTCCTAATATGAATAAAATGATGGTAGAAACTTCGAATCATTGTTAAAAGATTGATCATGAAGTTTGAGTTTCGAACGAATTGATTTTCGGGTTCAACTTAGTTTCGAAGGTGTGTAAGCTTAAGAAGGGTGATTAGGTAAGTTTCTAAATGATTTTTGTAAACTCCCACATGTTTATATTAATATAGTAATGTAATTTTGTAACGCCCCAAAACACACATTGGACGGCATTACATTCTAAAACCATTCATTTCTTGAGAGCATTAATATAATTCCATAAGAAACAAGACTTTATTTGTCGTTCACGAATATTTACAACATTATGTAAAAGAATAAGCCCAAGTCATGGCTATTACATCTCAAAAATTAATTAAAGAAGCGCAACGGAATAAACAAAAGAAGCTAGGCTACACAATGTTCCAAAAGAATGTCCTAGTCTAGTACAAAAGGAAAGGAGGTCGCTCTATGCGTGCATCTCGAGATCCACACTCCCGTCAATTGGAGTCTTCCAAGTAGCGGGCTCCTCAATCCTTACGTCCTCCTCAAGCGGGTAATCTGAAAAATGTTAGCAGTAGAGGATGAACACAAAGTTCTGTAGAAAAATTCTCCCAAACCCATACAAGGTTTAGAAAAGCATTTAAAATGGTTAGTCTCATTTTTAACATAACATAGATACATAATTTGAAATAAATCAATGACATTTAAAAAAAAGACCTCAAGTTTATTTAAAAATATTACTTAAATGAATAAACGAGCACCTCATACAAATAATAATTATTAATGGTCATAAACAATTCTCAACAATTCTTTTGGTAGGTGGCATACTTTGTGGTAACCTCTGCCCCCTTTTTGGTCACCTTTGATTCTCAAGCATCCTTACCGGGAACTTCTTGAGAATGGATGAGCATCCTTACATGGAACCTCTCACCAATCACTACATTGTTTCCCAAGCATCCTTACCGGAAAACTCTTGGGAAGGGGTGAGCATCCTTATAAGGAACCTCTCACTCATGTGCATCGAAAATAACCCAACCAAGCATACAATTCCAACATTTATCTCAATTTACAAGCATCTATCCAAAATCCCCAAAATATATCATGCAACAATTCCACAACCAACTAAGAAAAATACATGAGATCACAATAACATCTTTTTTCTACCCAATACAAAGCACTACGGTTTCGAAATTTATAATAAAAAAAGCATTTAAGAAGGAAATACATCACTCTCCAAAAATTAGGGTTTTAAAATTAGAAAAGAGATTTCATGGGTATTAAACCCTAACTTTGTTCAAAACATGTAATCTTTAAAAAAAAATCTAAAGAGAGGATGATTCCATAGTATATATATATACCATTTATAGCCAAAACATACCTATATATATATATATATATATATATATATATATATATATATA
>CM042193.1:16849211-16893306 GCA_023539305.1 Ilex asprella | reverse complement strand
ATACCTATATATATATATATATATATATATATATATATATATATATACCCTAGCCTCAATGTAAGTGAATGAGAGAAAACCCCTACCTTGAATCCAAAGTTTCAAGCCAAACCCAAGCTTTAGTGACCTATTTTCTTCCTTTATTCTTCTCCTTTATCTTCTCCTAGGGTTCTAAGGGGATTGGAGTGAGAGTGGAGTGGTAGAATGAGAGAAAATGGGATGAAAATGAGGTTTAAAGACACACCAATCATGAATTTTACTGTTCATGGGCTGTTTGGGTTATCTACAAACTTACGATTTTGCCACTAAACATTTCAATTTGATTCATATGACTATTTTAAAATTTTTCGACGTTTTGGATTCATTTTTAATGTTATTTTAACCTAAAAATATTTATTTTTATGATTTATCTCAAAACCAAAGTCAACGTACACCCGAAACACTAAAGTTTCTATTTTATCCATCCGAACCGGCTATTAATGAATTTTTACGATTTTTGCAAATAAAAGTTGATCAAGGGTGTTTCTTAAAGCCTTTTATACTTATTTGAAGCCTAAATGTACTCATTATTCGTATATTTCAATCTTGTTTCGCTATCTGAGCATAACTCTCTCATCCGTGTTCGGATTGAGATAATTCAAGATGCTATGGAATTCTAAGGAAAAGATATACAAATTTCATGCTTTGAGTTTTGAGAGATATTGACTGAATCAAGGTCTGAATCGGGCTTGAAGTTGCAGCCAGTGCACTGTTCAAGCTAAATAGGGCTGTTTTGACATTGCTTCGTTATCTGGGCATAACTCTCTCATCCGAGCTTCGATTGAGATGATTCAAGATGATATGGAATGCTAAGAAAGAGATATACAACTTTCATATTTTGAGTTTTGAGAGATATTGATTGAATTAAGGTCTAAATAGCACTTGAAGTTGTAGCCAGTGCACTGTTCACAGCCTGTTTCATCTCTTTTTCAATTTTCAATTCATTCCTAAGCCAACCAAATCCATCTCAAACCTCTCCAACACATATTTCTACACCAAACCTATTTAATACAAGTTCTAGGACCTGAAATTTTATATTTTCACTTATTAAAACTAAATTTCAACTATTATTTCCACTAACATTCTAAATCTCTACTTTTTCAATCTATCAAATTCAAATACACATCACTACACATATCCACATTTTTGCAACAATTATTTACTATATATCTATATACATATATAAAAGAAAATGCAGGGTGTTACAAATTTTTAGTAATTCTTATATATGTAATGATGTAGGCATGGACTATGTAGATTGTAAGAGTAGAAATAAAAATGTTAGTTGAGGTAATAGGGTATGTTGTAGCAGTTGGAAGTATTCCAGAGTCAAAACGCACTTTAGAAATAGTTTGGGTAAGAAGAATTTTTTATACTCCCCTAGTGTTTGGATTATAACTTTTTATTCTGATTTTCATTTGATCTGAAATTTTGATAGTAGATAGTATACTTCCATGGCTACAAAAGAGTATTTAACAAAGCTTTTTCAAATCGACCTCTAAACAGGCCAAAACTTCACTGAAAGTTTCAGCAGAAACTAGGATGACGTTTGTATGTGAATCGACGTTCGAACGACCGTGAGTCCTAGTACTTTGGTTTCTGATGAGCTCTGATGGAAATGAAAGAGTACTGAGAGCAACCAACGTTAGAAATCTAAAGTGACGTTTGAACGTAAATCAATAATTGCACTAGTGACGTTCGAACGCCAAATGACGTTCGAACTTGACTTACGGATCTGGCTTTCAAAATCGTGCACAGGAGACCATTTCTTCCACTATAATTACTTAAGCACGCCTCCATTAGCCTCATTTCAACATTTCTAACCCTAGAGAAGCTTAGAGAGGAATAAAGAAAGGGAGAAACAATAGATTAAAGTGTTGATTCAAGTTGCGGAAGTTCAAAATCTCAAGTTCTTCACACCAAACTAAAAAAACAAGGTAGGGGGTTCCTTCCACTCTTGTCCATTGAGGCTAGGACATAAATATATGTTTTTTTTTACTCTCAATCCTATATATACTATGAAATTATTATTTCTTGATCCTCTTGCAAATATTATCATGTTTTGAAGGAAGCTATGGTGGAATAGCCATGAAACATTTTTTTCTAGTCTTGAAAACCCTAGTTTTCAAGAGAGATGGATTTTTCTCTCAATATTCCTTTGTTCTTGATTTTAAAACTCTGGTGCTTTGTATTAAACAATAAAATGGTATTGTTGATGATCTCTTACATATTTTTCTAAATTATTTTATTGGAAATATACATGTGAAATTTGGGAATTTTTTAGATTTGCTTGTGATTTGAAGAAATGGGTTTGTGTTGTATTTCTTGTGGATGTTTGGATGACCATGGATGGCCGTTGACCGGATATTGTAGAGCGAATTAAATGCGTTTCTTACTCTGTATGGGTTTGAAGGCTCTCTATCACTCGTAGTGGGGTTTGTGCCTTGCGATGACCAAACCTGTAACACCCCACCCTCCAAATGACATAATATTATCCGCTTTGGGCCTACTGGCCCTCACGGTTTTGTTCCTTCTAGTTCTCTTGAAAAAAGGTCTTATGTCATGTAAGGTGAGGGGCTTACTTATAAACCCACTAACTTTCCTCTCCCTAACCTATGTGGGATACCAGGACCCCCTCAGGGCTGCACGTTCCCATGCAGTAGCTCGCCAGCTACCTGCTCGCCCACTACACGCGAACAAGGCAGGGCCCCACACTCGATCCAGGCGAGAGTCGACTCTGATACCACTTTGTAACACCCCACCCTCTACATGACATAATATTATCCGCTTTGAGCCCACTGACCCTCACGATTTTGTTCCTCCCAGTACCCCTCGAAAAAGGCCTTATGAGTAAGGTGAGGGACTTACTTATAAATTCACTAACTTTCCTCTCCCTAACCGATGTGAGATACCATGATAACTTTAAGGGGGTGGATTGTGATATCCTGATATCTCACATCGGTTAGGGTGAGGAAAGTTAGTAGGTTTATAAGTAAGCCCCTCACTTTACATGACATAAGGCCTCCCGTCAGGTTTAGTGAGGGGAACAAAACCTTGAGGTGCCACGGTAGGGGTACTCCTACTGGGCTGCCAAAGAGGACAATATTATACGATGGGTGGACAATTGCGCTGTGTTACTCTGATGGGGGTGGGCGGGTGTCGCCATTTTCGTATAAGACCTTTTTCCAGGTGTACTGGGAGGAACAAAACCGTGAGGGTCAGTGGGCCCAAAACAGATAATATTATGTCATGTGGAGGGTGGAGTGTTACAAAACTACTATTTGCTCATGTGGTATCGAGGCTGAGGGTTAGTATACTATTCTTGGGTTGGATCGTTGTCGCCGATGCGTTGGTATACACCCTTTCTTAAGTTGTGTATCCTTGCAAGGATTAGATATATGCTTGTGGGTCAGGATATTCTCGATGAGTTTATTCATGATATGTCATATATCATACTTGAGATACAATTGGGCATATTGATGCACATATACCTAATGTTGTGAAAGATTCTAGTTTTGGGTTTGATATACATTGTGGAAAATGATACAAATTATGGGTTATTGTTTATTGCGGTGGAAATGGTTTATTACAAGAATTTTGGAAATGATGACCATAGTTTGACATATTCTTTTGATATTATGATCATAGTTGACATAATATTTTGGGATGATGTGGTAGATATTAGATATGATGAATGAAAATTTTAATTATTGATGAATTTTATTAGTCGCTCTCATGTTGCGAATGATTTTAGATAATAATGTCGTCCAAGGTGTATTTTGAGGCGTTACAATTTTAGGTCAAAATAATGCCTCTATTGAATCTAGAAGGTCAAAAAATATTGGGAGAGGTAATATGGGGTGTATTAGAAGTTAAGAAGTATTTTGGATTTAAAATCTATTTTGGAGAGGATTTGGGTAAAAATGAATTTGACACTTCGTTAGTATTTTAGCTATAACTTTTTACTCCTAACTTCAATTGATCTGAATTTTGGACAGTAGAAACTAGACTTCCAGGGATACAAAAATGTATTTCACCAAAAATTTTTAAATCGGCTTCTAAATAGGTTAAAATCGATCAGGAAGTTAAGGGTATTCTGTCACCCGCGTCCGGACGGGAATAGACACTCGTCCGGAAGCGTATCGGAGAAAGTTGGGCGCAAAAACACGCATCCAGATGGTAAGAAACACGTGTTCGGACACGCCAACCTAAGGGCTACACGTCTGAGACTTGTTTTGGGTGTTTTCTCTCCCATTAGCAACCCATTGCACCAATTCTAACCATTAGATAGGCTTAGAGAAGATAGAAGAAGGAAGGAAGCAATACAAGAAAGAAGGGAAGAAATACAAGATTGAAGGGGATCAAATCCTTTAGTTCTCATACAAAAGCTAAGGAAACAAGTAGGTGTTTCTTCATTTTCTTGTTCATTGAGGCTAGGACATTTATATATATGTATGTTTTGGCTATGAAACATTATTTCTTGATACTCTTGCAAATATTACCATGTGTTGAATTAACTTATGGTTTGTCTTGAACCTATTGGATCACACACAATAAAATCGATTGAAAACTAAAGAATAAAAAGAAGAGAAAATTAATTAAGATTTAATTGAGGTGAAAACCTAATTAAGAGTTAATTAAGGACTTTATTACAATTAATGGTTAATAAAGGAGTTATATGTAATTATGAGATAATTACAACTTGACCCAAATTAGGATTAAAGTCTTTAAAGTTCTATAAATAGCTTTATGTAGGAAGTGGATACAAGATATAACTACTCTCTTGCTAGTACAAGAAAAACCACCCTTCATTCTCTCTCTCTACCAGTTTATCAATAGTTGAGGTAGATCTTTCAAATTTATCAATTCGTGTGGATACCAATAGAGGCCAAACATTTGCGAGGTTCGAGGTAATGATCAAATTCAGATTTGAAAGTTCAAAATTTTTTAGAATGCTTGAAGATCGTTAAAGGCACACTTCAAGAGGTAACCCTTAATCTTCTCTATAGATCTAATGTTTCTCGGTTTGTATTAAACATGAATAGATCTTGGTGTGAGGAATCAAATTATTATTATTTTTTTTAAATTCCGTTGTGTTTATTATATGATTCCTTTCATCGATTTGGAGAGAGATGTAAAGCTTCACATATGTATGAAAAGCAAAAGGCCAGTTAGCAATTGAGAAAATACCTCATTTACTAATGGAGATTAAAGGGAGTTAGCTATCATGGGATCCATTCCCTAAAAAGCAATCAAAAGAGTCTTCCAGTATATTATCTCACTAATTTCAAAAGAGGGTTGGTTCACCTTTTTTTAGGAAAGGAAATTAATCTAAAGCTTTGATCAAGCCAAAAAATGATACGGATGGCATTTTTTTTACCCGTGTCTTGCAATCTGAATTATTATAGACATCATAGGAAGATGAAGTGATTGAAAACTCAACAAACTCTAATTCGTCCTTATAGAACTAGAAGTTGTTTCTGCTTTGAGATATCATATATAATTCATGAATGACCACATGTAGTTATGTTTCCATTTTCTTATAGTCACGTTATAGTACACAAATTTCAAATTAACAAACAACAAAACAGTAGCGAAAAGTTATCAAAGTTTTATTCTTCACATTTTGAAACCATTAGCCAAACCATTTTTGAGACTACAACGAAAGGTGCAAAAATTTGAACATCTTTGTTCTTTTTTTTTCTTTTGGGCATTTGTATTTGTGTAAACCCCACACTCTTACCTTTATATAGCAAGTAACTACTTTTGGAAACATTAATATTGCAACTCAATTTAGTTAAAACTTAGTTTTAGCTTGTAAATATATGAAATTGTTTGCAATAGAACTTGTATCAACTATGTTTAATGTACAAATGTATGTTGTATAAGTTTGGGTTGACTTTGGAAGGGTTTAGAATGGTTTGGAAATGAAAAACAGGTGAAACAAACAAATTCAGACAAACCATATCGGTACAGCGTACCGGTACTGTAACGCCCCAAATATCACTCTGGACGGCATTACATTCTAATAACCATTTAAGCATGAGAGCACTAAGTAATCCATCAACATTACATCAACAATTTATATTGTAACAAAATTCAGGCAGAGTCTCCCTTGTACGGGGAGCTCTACCAAAAACCCAACCTGTGCAATTCTACTATAATGACCACACCGGGTCCATTTACTTACCATAAAATCAATTCATCAAATTTACATGTTATCCCAAAAGAATAGGCCAAGCTATGGCCTTTACATCCCCAAAATCTAATAACTATGATAATGCAGCGGAATTTCAAAATATGGCTAGGCTTTACATTGTTTCAAAATAATACCCTAGTCTAGAACAAAATGTAGTGTCCAGCTAAGAGTCCTCCCCGGGATCCACACTCCCGTCTTGCTGAATCTCCCAGGGTACGGGCTCCTCGAGTTCTAACTCCTCCTCAAGAGTACAATCTGAAATATTTGTAAGTAGGGGGGTGAGTACAAGACTCTGTAGAAAAATCCTTCCAAACCCATTCAAGGTTTTGAAATCAAGTAAAACAGATAGGTCTCATTTTGCACATACATATCAATGAATTTTGAAATAAAATAAGGACATTTTAAAAGAGATCTCAAGTTTGTGCAATAATAAAGAATTGGAAGACAATAAAATCAACTTTAATTGGCAAATAATTTTCAACATAATCCAGTCCACTATACACCATTTCCACAAGTTATCGCGGCATCCCATACTACCCGAAACTCTTGGAGAAATAATATTTGGTACAATGAACAATAATTTTTATTTGGTACCACTCAAGTAGGCTGTCGCTTCTCATGAATCTACCAATGATTCTACCTCGTTCACCTATATCTCTTTAGGAAGGGCGTATATTGCCTCCAGCGGCATTGACGAAATCCTCCCAAGGATCTAGTATACTAACCCCTTTTGTCTTGAAAGTGAACAATAATGGTTGCTCTCACAAACAACAATCCATTACGGGCATTAGGTAACCATCTCACCCCCACTGGGATAGACTGACCTCTAACACCCTACGACAGATCTCGAAGTAATCCAAGTCCCTCACAACACCATACACAAGAGTAACATACCAATAATATACTCAAAACCTCATATATAAGCAATTCCACAACTTTTCCAACTTTCACAAGTATTGTACATAATAAAATAATTTAAGGAAATAGACTCATTTCGCAAATCATGTTACAAAAGACAAGTTTAAAGGAAATAGGCATGAGATCATCAATACTACCATTTTAATACCCAACACAAAGCTCTAGCATTTTAGAAATCAAGAGGATGTGAAGATATAGAGAGAAATCCATATTTCCCCCCAAAACTAGGGTTGAATGGATTTCAAACCATTATTTTGTTCAAATCATGTGAATGTTTGTAAAAATACTAAGAAACAATGAACACATAACAAATACATACTATTTAGAGTCAAATATATACATGTATAATAACCCTAGCATCATTGGATGAAAATAGAAGAAAACCCTACATTGAATCCAAAAATTTTGAGCTAACCCAAGCTCCAAAGATCTTCTTCCTCCCTTCTCCTTCTCCTTCTTGTCTTCTCTTAGGGTTCTAAGAGATGTGGGTAAGGGTGTGGTGAAAGGGTATATGAAGAGGGGAGAAGAATGGTGTTCTTGAGAAATTTCGGTTTTAATTTTTATGAGGTGTGAAGCTATCTTGATCTTGGTGTTTTTCCCTTTCTTTATCTCCTCCTAGAGCTCTAGGATGTTTGTAGTGAGAATGAGATGAAGAATGGGGCAAATAGGGCTTGGAATGTGGTTTTAAAACCCAAAATCTCGAATTTTTAACTGTTCGGAAGGCTTCAGAGAAGCGGTACCGGTACTGGGTACCGGTACCGTTTAGCTACTGATTTCGGGGTACCGGTACCATTTGACTGCCTCTACTTTCAGTACAGTTTTTATCCATTTATAGGTCGAATTGGAAAATTTTCATTAGAGACACTTTTGTATACCTTTATGTCTACTATCTACTGTAAAAATTTCAGATCAATTGGATATAAGGATAAAAATTTATGGCCAAAATACTAAGAGATGTCCAAAATATTTTATACCCGAAATTTACGTAATTTGTGTTTTTATTTCGGAGTACTTCCAAGCTTCCAATGCACCTCATATTACCTCTCCCAAGGTTTTTCGACCTTCCGGATTCAATGGAAACATTATTTTGATCTAAAAACATTTAGAAACTTATCTAATAACTATTTCCAATCTCAAACGCCTTTGAATCTTAAACTTCTCAAATCCATTTGTCTCCCAATTATTCATTTCTAATGTTTTAACCTATATGATTCATTCTTACATCATTATACGTATCCTCATTTCCACAACAATATTTTACTATATATATACAAATATATAAAAAAAAATGCGAGGTGTTACAGGTACGCCCGAAAGTAAACCATACAGGTACGGCGTACCGATAGCCCGATGTCCAGAGAGTTTACCATATCGATACTGCATACCGATACATTCTGTAAAATCCCAAAATTTTTAAGATGCGAACAATTGATTAGTTCTCAAATGTAGCATAATATTGTGCCATTTTTGGGCTAATTATGCTTTGATGGAGTTCAAGTGTTGATGTTTCAGATCCTAAAGTGAACAAAGACTCAAGTCAACAAATATCACAATATGATGTAACACCAACACATCAGGGAACAAATTGGAAAAGTTTGAAACAAAGAAGTCACGTTCGAACGCCATTCAACGTTCGAACGTCCATAAGAGCCAAAGCCACTGAGACAGAATGTGTTGCAGCCAAGAGCCAAAGTCCTGAGAAACAAAGGACCAACGTTGGAACGGCCACTGGTACACTGACAAAACCAGACTGAAGACATGGCGTGTTGCAGTGAAGAAGGTCAAGACTTTAAAGTGCAGTACCTGCAATACAACGTTTGAAGAACAGTTCCACGTTCGAATGCCAAACAACGTTAGAACGTCCCTGTGGTATGTGACAAGTGTACACTGATGAGACATGGCGTGTTGCAGTGAAGACTAAAGACTCTGAAGACTGAAGACTTTTGGTTCCATGTTCGAACGTCCATCCAACGTTCGAACGATCATGCAAACAGCCTGCAGAGTAGTTGTTGAACTTGGACATCAATGCTTTTTACCTCCTTATTTTACCCCTTTTCCTTGTCTATAAATACTCCTATTTTAGGAGCTTGTAAGGAGGCTAGAGCTGGTAGAAAAATCTAAGAGCTTCTTGAGAATTTATAGTCTTTTCATTATAGTTCCTTTATTTACTTCAACTCTTTACATTTTTGTTCTAGTTCCTTTATTTACTTCAAGATTTTACATTTATGTTCTAGTTCCTTCATTTACTTGTAATCTTCGTTGCACTTGTTTTCATTTACATATATGAAGAGAGATAGCTTTATTTTTGGTAGTGGAAGTAACCCACCAAAAATAACTATCTTTCTCTTACTTTCTTTCACTTTCATGGCTTGAGCATTTTCTTCTTAGAGGAGTGAAACTCTTCCACTTTTCTTGAGCTTTACCAAAGCCGTGAAGGGTGAAATGTGATTCACTTATTCTTTGTTGAAGATCTAGCTTTCGTTTACTTTATTTCACTTCCATAGTTTCAGAATCCTCTTCTTAGAGTAATGAAGCTCTTCTAATTTTCTAGAGCTTGACCAAAGTCGAGAAGGGTGGAACGTGATTCACTCATTCTTCGTTGAAGATAAACCACGGAGTTCCTCTACTTGGAGGGATGAGCATCATTCACTCTTCTGTAAGAGGTGAAGGGCATGTATAAATTGTCCAGAAGTTATATTTATGCTTTGATCTAATGCTTAACGTTTATAGCTCCTTGCTTATTGGATGGTTGATGGCATCTAGCAGAGCTAAAGTACTTTGTATAATCGAGATTCTTTCTATGACACGGATGACTCTTGCATGGAAAGACTCCTCGTTTCAAGGCAAGTACTCCGACTAGAGCTTCATGACTACCCTTTAATCATCCTCATTATTGTGTTTCATCTAAAGAATGGAATCACAATCCATCTTTATCTTTCGATTAAATTGCTGTTAACAGGGGAGTTAATTGAGTTATAAAGCATAAATATAATAACCCGGATAATTGATTACATGTCTAGATCCTTGAACTAAAGAGTGACTTCATTTTCATTTGAATTTATCGTATATTTTGTCTAGAAAACCTTATTGGAAAGAATTTCATATTTAATCCAGGAAGAAAATCTCCCAATCTCATAATCACAAACTTCAAGAGTTCCAAGCCATTGGTCTTCACCACTGATTATTTTGAACCACCAACACAATAAGTTCCCTGTGGATTCGACTCCGGACTCAAACTGGATTATTACTACAACTTGACCGCTTGCACTTGGGTGTACACATTTCGAATCAAGTCAACAACCGGCCCTCCTTCCACTATAAATACATTAGGACGCCTCCTTTAGCCCCATTTCAACCTTTCTAACCCTAGAAAACCTTAGAGAGGAAGAAAGGAAGATAAAAACATAAATCAAAAGGGATTTACACTTCAAAGAAGATTAAAAATTCAAGTTTTCAAGAACACCCTTCTCCACCAATTTTCTTTTATTCTTTCACTCCACTCTCACTCAAATCTCTTAGAACCCTGGAAGAAGATAAGAAGGGAACAAAAAAAGGGAGGAAGAGAGACGCTAGAACTTGGGTTAGCTTGGAAATTTGGATTCAAGGTAGGGGTTTCTTCCTATTTTCTTACATTGAGGCTAGGGTTTACTTATATATATTCTTTTGACTCTAAATCCTATATGTATCCTAGAAAATATTTGATTCTTATTATTCTTGCTATTATTACCAGTTTTTAAACAATGTTATGGTTGGGTAACCATTAAAACTCATTTTTCTCATCTTCAAATCCTAGTTTTCAAGAGAAATGGATTTTTCTCTTGATTTCTCCTTTGTCCTTGACTTCAAAATTTTAGTGCCTTATATTAAACCACAAAATGGTATTGTTGATGATCTCATGTGATTAAGACCCAATATTTACATTTATTAATGGAAAGATTGATTATTAAGTTATGAAAGTGTGATAAATATAGTAGTTTATTTAAGAATTGATGTTATGCTGATAAGAGACGAGTTGTGTATATTTTGCAGGATAATAGCACAAAAATTGGAGGTAAATTGTGGAAGAATGAAGCATAGTTCAAGAGGAAACACATTGAAAATTGCGTCCGGACGGATGAAGATTACGCATCCAGACGCAAATGGCAGAAAGGTGAAAATAGCAGGTGGAGCAGTCTAGAAATTGCATCCGAACGGTTGAGGAACACGCGTTCGAACACGTATCAAGGATCTGCTAACGCTAGACTTGGAATTCTGATGAAAATCAACCTTTTCTCCAATGAAGTTATAAATACGAATGGAACACCTTGTAAAACGGACCTTTTGCTTACGAACTGTTTTATTTTATTTTCAATTTATTATCATGTCTGGCAAGAAGGCTAAACTAGAGCTAGGGGAGAACCTCTCAATGAAGTATGGTATTGTTACTGACTCTGTGCTTAATGATTTATGATACCTTGTTGATTTAACTTCTGATCCTTTAGTAAAGTTTTTATTCTCTAAAAATCCTTCAATCGTTGTGTCATGTATATCGATTTTTTGAATTTTTCTGCGAGTAAATAACTGGTTATTCCATGCTTAAGGTAATCACCACTATTTCATAAAATAATATAATTGGACGATTGTTCAGGTTCCTGAATAATCCTTTGATTATAACTTTTGGTTTTGGACTTGACTTGTTACTTGAATCAACCGACATCTGACTCTTGTTTCAGGTTATGAATTGAGTTAGTAATCAATATTATATAGAATTGAGAAGGAGTACCCAATGCTCTAGTATTTTTACTACTGTTTTAATAATCAAAATAAAGTTTCTCCACTCAACAAATTTTTACACAAACCATCTAATTTTAAGTTCGTTTTATTATTTGTGTGATTATTTTCTTGTTACAATTCCTTGAGGGTTCGACATCAGTCTTCTGAGAATTATATTACTTCGCTCAACCTACACTTGGGTTTACAATATTAAAGTTCAAGCAAGGAGCCATCACATCTTTGAGGTGTTCGATATTTATGATTCTTCGGCGATCTGGTAACTTCGTTCCAATTTCTTTTATTTTTATTTATTCATTCTGTTGCAATTTATTTACTTTTTGTTATTTATTTAGATTCCTGTTTTATTTAGTTTGTTTAGTTGTTTTATGAGTTCTTGGCATCGTGATTTAAGTGATCGTTTGACAAGAAAAGATTTAGATACTCTCTTTGAAAATCTATTTGGTTCATCTGAGTCATATCATTCTCTGCATACAATGGCTGCTAATTCTTACAATAATAGGTAAAATGAATTTCTCGAACATGAGGATCATATTGATAGATTAAGCAATCATGATGAGAACGATGTGGATAATTTAAATGCTAATCAGGGTAGGACTTTGTATGTCTCACTGAACCCTCATTCATTATTTTTTCATTGAATATCTCTAATTTTGTTTTTAAACTTGGCATGATTCAATTACTCCTAAAGTTTCTTGGTATAGAATCAGAAAATCCATATTTACACATTAGAGAATTTGAGGATGTATGTGCTACATTCCATGACCAGAATGTTTCAATGAATATAGTTAGATTAAAGTTGTTTCCTTTTTCATTAAAGAAAAAAGCTAAAACTTGGTTATATCTATTGAGATCTAGGTCCATAGGTACATGGCCGGAGATGCAAAAATAATTTCTGAAAACGTTTTTTCCCACACATCGCACAAACTCTTTAAAAAGGCAAATAATGATTTTTTTTTCAAAAAGAGTCTGAAAATTTCTATCAAAGTTGGGAAAGATTTAAAGACCTTCTTGCATCCTATCCACATCACGGTTATGAGAGGTGGCGTGTAATAAGTTTTTTTAATGAGAGTTTAAGCTTGCAATTGCGTCAATTTGTAGAGATAATGTGTAATGGTGACTTTATGAGCAAGGAACTAGATGAGGCTTTTGATTAATTAGATCAGTTAGCTGAGAGTGCACAATCTTGGTATACCGCATCCCAAGAATCTCATAAAAGAAAAACTGCACAATCATCATCAAGTGGGGGTAAATACCAACTGAGATAAGATGACATAGGAGCTAGGATTGCCACACTAGCTAGGAGGGTAGATGTCATGGAATACAAGAGGGTCAATGAAGTTGACACAATACCTATTGAAGAGGTTTGTAGTATTTGTGAGATCGCTGGACATCCTATAAAGGAGTGTCGGACACTCCCTGTTTTAAAGGAAGTTGTGCATGATCAAGCAAATGCTGCAAATAATTTTTCAAAACCTTACAATAATCCTTATTTAAATACATACAATCCGGGGTGGAAGAATCATTTTAATTTTAGTTGGAGGAATGAAAATCATGCATCACAACCACCTCAACAAAATTCCTCAAATGTTGCACCCTATGTTCCTCCCCCTAAGAGAAATTTTGAGAAGGCATTGTCACAAATGATGCATAGTCAGGAAATTTTTATCAATCAGACCACACATGCCATAAATGATATCAAGAGTGCACAAAATAAGCAAGAAAATATTAACAGATAAACTAACCAGACTCTTGAAGATATTAGGAGTGCAATCACTAAGTTGACTATTTTTCCTTGCCATCAGAAAAAATGTAAGTTCCCAGCTCAACCACGATCAAATCCACAGGGTTAATTTGTTGTGAATGAAATTGGCACTTCTAATACTGTGCATGAACAGATAAAGTCTATCACCACACTCTGTAGTGGGAAATAAATTGATAAAATCATTCCTTCTAAAATTCAAGAATCTGAGAAGATTTCAAAACTTACAGAGAGTGATGATAAACTTAACCCCTCTGAAATCAATAAGTCTTAGAGGTATGTCATACCTGCACCATTCCCATAGAGATTGTTTACTTCCACCAAGCCTAATATGCATAATGATATGTTGGAGATTTTTAAGCAGGTAAAAATCAACATTCCCTTGTTGGATGCCATTAAACAAATACCTTCTTATGCAAAATTTTTGAAAGAATTATGCACAATTAAAAGAAAATTAAATGTGCAAAAGAAGACATTTTTGACTGAGCATATATCTTTCATCATACAACACAAGACTCCACCAAAGTATATAGACCCAGGTTGCCCCACCATTTCGTGTGTTATAGGCAACCACATAATTGAACAAGCTTTATTGGATTTAGGAGCTAGTGTGAACTTGCTCTCTTATTTAGTATATGAGAAATTAGGGTTAGGGGAGTTAAAACCTACTTCGGTTACACTTCAATTAGCTGATCGATCAGTGAAAATACCGAGGGGTATGGTGGAAGATATCTTGGTACAGGTTGATAAGTTTATTTTTCCGTGGATTTTATAATTTTGGATACTCAATCTGTATTAAATGCTAATGCTCAAATTCTCATTATTTTAGCAAGACCATTCCTAGCAACTTCAAATGCTTTAATTAACTGCAGGAATGGTGTCATAAAATTAACTTTCGGGAATATGACATTAGAGCTCAATATTTTAAATGTGTGCAAGCAACCAGTGAATGTTGATGAAGATGTGCATGAGGTTTACATGATTGAGTTCATTGTTCCAAGCAGAGTATATGATTCCTCTTTATTTGATTCACTTGAGGCATGTTTGTTGGAACAATCTTCTTTGTTAGTGTAACACCCCGTATTCTCTTTAATATATGTATATAGATATATAGTGATATAATTTTTTTGTGATTCATATATAAATATAATGAGGTGAGAATGAACCATATGCATGGTAATAGTAGGAATAAATACTAGGGAGGCAATTTGAGTTTTGAAGTTTAAGTTCGAAGACGTTTAAACTTAGAAAGGGTGATGAGATAAGTTTCTAAATATTTTTAGGACAAACTACGGTGTCCATTGAATCCGGAAGGTCGAACAACCTTGGAAAAGGTAATATGAGATGTATTAGAGGTTAGAAAGCATTCCCGAGTGAAAATCCACTTTAGAGTAAATTTGGGTAAAAATTATCTTGAACACCTTCTAGTATTTGGGCCATAAATTTTTATTCTTATGTCCAATTGATCTGAAATTTTTACAGTAGATAGTAGACATCAAGAGATACAAAAGTGTCTCTAATGAAAATTTTCCAATTCAACCTATAAATAGCTCAAAACTGTACTGAAAGTCGAGGCAGTCAAATGGTACCGGTACCGCTTCTCTGAAGTCTTCCGAACAGTTAAAAAGTCAAAATTTTGGATTTTAAAACCCCATTTCAAGCCCTATTTGCCCCATTCTTCATCTCATTCTCACCACAAACATCCTAGAGCCCTAGGGGGAGATAAAGAAAGGGAAAAACACCAAGATCAAGATAGCTTCACACCTCATAGAAATCAAAACCGAAATTTCTCAAGAACACCATTCTTCTCCTCTCTTCTTCTACACTTTTACTACACATTTACCCACACCTCTTGGAACCCTAAGAGAAGACAAGAAGGAGATCTTTGGAGCTTGAGTTAGCTTAAAACTCTTGGATTCAAGGTAGGAGTTTTCTCCCTATTCTCTTACATTGAGCTAGGTTTATTTATATGTAATCTTTGACTCTAAATGTTATATATATGCTATGAAATATGTAATTCTTGATATCCTTGCAAATCTCACCTTGTCTTGAACAATTTTAGACTCGGGTAACCATTAAATCTCCTTTCTTGCTTCCAAACCCTAGCTTTCAAGGGGAATGTTCTTTCTCTTGATTTCTCCTTGGTTCTAGATTCTCAACCTTAAATATTAATGTGCTTTACCTATGTTGTGCTTGGGTAATCAATAATTCACTTGGTATGCCTTGAAAACCCTAGTTTTCAAGGAAAATATGGTTTCTTTTGATTTATCCTTTGTTATTGATTTCAAGCTTGATATTCGTTTGTTGTCGATTTCAATACTTAATTGTTCCTTAATTCTTGACTCCAACTTGATATTTGTTGTTATGGATTCAAGACTTAATTTACCTTTTATTCTTGATTCCAAGCTTGATAATGGTTGTCATGGATTCAAGACTTGATTTGTCCTTTGTTCTTGAGTTTCAAAGCTTGATCATTCATTTGTTCTTGATTTCAAAACTCTAGGGATTTGTATTGAACAATAAAATGATACTTTTGATGATCTCATGTACTTTTTCTTAAATATGCTTTATGGGAAATATCACTTGCGAAAGTTATGGATTTGAAAAATTGTTGGATATGTATGATAATTGTTGGTATTATAATTATGAAAGGTTGTTTGGATGGACACGGGTGAGAAGTTCCTTGTAAGGATGCTCATACCACAAAAAACTAAATTGTGGAACTTGCTTGTTAATTGAGAAAGGAGGGTGTATTGTATCCCTTGTATGGTTGCACGATATGAACATGGGCTACCATTGACAGGATATCATAGAGTGGGTAGACGCCCTCTTTGGTAAGAGCTTTTTCTACCACTCATAGTGGGGTTAGTGCTTTGGTAAGACTAAACCACTATTGCTCACGGGGTAGCATTGGTATGTACTTGCGTGGGACATGATATTTGTGATGGTGACCATGCGGGGTCTGGCTTCATACTTGAGATGCGAGTACCATCGTGTATCGTTCATTCTACCATAGATGGTTTCTACAAGAGTCCTGGGGTAGTATGAGATGCCACGAGAACTTGTGGAAACGGTGTATGGTGGAAATGAATTATAAATTATATATGGATTATGCTTTGGAAATTGGTTGTCAACTCTACTTGGTTTCACTTCTTTATTTATCCATTTCAATTACCGTTGTTATTTAAACTTGAGATCTGTATAAATGTCCCGGTTTTATTTCAAAAGCTATATATGTTATTTTTGAAATGAGACCGACCCATTTTACATGTTTTTCTAAACCTTGTATGAGTTTGGGAGAATTTTTCTACAGAGCTTCGTGCTCAACCCCTACAATTAAACCTTTTTGAGATGTTGGGCCAGAGGATGTACTTGGTGCTAACGAAGCGTACCTTGGGGAGGCTTCACTAGAGGGATACTTGGATCCCAAGTGGGACATCAAGAGATGTTGTTTACTTTTTGTTCTAGACTAGAATACTATTTTGGAAATACTGTATAGTCTAGATTTATTTTGTAATTTCCGCTGCGCTATAATAGTAAATTTTCATTGAGAATGTAAAAGCCAAAGATAGCATATTCTTTTGGGATATTGATGTAAATGTTATGGATTACTGTTAGGAAGTCTTTTTTTTTTTATTGATGGTTTATCTTAGTGCTCTCATGGTATGAATGGTGATTGAATGTAATGCCGTCCAGGGTGTATTTTGGGGTGTTACAGTTAGAGATAGACAAAAATAATTCTGAAATTTCTGTTTTGACTGATTTGCTAAACTTTTCATAGGTACGTGAAATGAGAGAGTTAAGATAGAAATTTGAGGAGCTTCCACCAAGAACTGATCCACCAATCCCATCCAGTGATAAAGCTCCCAAGCTTGATCTGAAGCAGTTACTGGTAGAGTTAAAATATGCATTTTTAGGAGATAATGAAAGTTACCCAGTAATAATTTTTTCTCAATTAAATCCAGCACAGGAAGGTATGTTACTACAACTTCTTAGAAAGCATAAAAATGCAATTGGCTGGACTTTAGCTGATATAAAAAAAATTATTCCATTAGTTTGCACTCATAAGATTTATTTGGAGGATAATGCTAAAATATCTAGAGAGATGCAACGTAGACTAAATCCACCCATGAAAAGAGTTGTAAAAAAAGAGGTGCTGAAATTGTTGGATGTAGGAATTATTTACCCTATTGCAGACAACAAATGGGTAAGTCCTACACAAGTACTTCCTAAGAAATCTGGAGTCACTGTAATTACTAATGAAAATAATGAACTTGTACCAACTAAGACAGTGACTGGTTGAAGAATGTGTATTGACTACAAAAAATTAAATTCTGTGACTAGAAAGGATCACTTCCCATTGCCTTTCATGGATCAAATTTTAGAAAGGGTAGTTTCACATATGTATTATTGTTTTTTAGATGGATATTCAGGATACAACCAAATAGAAATTGCCCTAGAAGACCAAGATAAGACCACATTTACTTGTCATTTTGGCAATTTTGCCTATCGAAGGATGCCCTTCGGACTTTGCAATGCACATGCGACTTTTTAAAGGTGTATACTTATTATTTTTAGTGATATGGTTGAACGCTTTCTTGAAGTCTTTTTGGATGATTTTATTGTTTTTTGGTGATGCATATGATGAATGTTTATCCAATCTTGAGAAAATGCTTATTCGATGTGAAGAAAAGAACCTTGTGCTTAACTGGGAAAAATGTCACTTTATGGTTAAGAAGGGAATTGTCCTTGGTCACATTGTCTCTTCAGAAGGAATTCAGGTAGATAGAGCCAAAATTGAACTAATTGTTAATTTACTCTCTCCCAAAACCCTTAAGGATGTTAGATCTTTCTTGGGTCATGCTGGTTTCTATAGGAGATTTATAAGATATTTTAGTTCTATATCTAGACCACTTTGCAATCTCATAGGGAAAGACACTCCTTTTGAGTGGGATGATTCATGTCAAGAGGCTTTTGATAAGTTGAAGGGCATGCTTGTCACTGCTCCGATTATGCAACCTCCGAATTGGAGTCTTCTCTTTGAAATTATGTGTGATGTCAATGACTATGCCGAATGGGCAGTTTTAGGGCAAAGGAATGAGAAAAACCACATGTCATTTACTATGCTAATAAAACCTTAAACAATGCACAAATTAACTATTCTACTACAGAAAAAGAATTGCTAGCAGTAGTATTTGCACTAGACAAATTTAGTTCATATTTAGTAGGATCCCCAATTGTTATTTTCACAGACTATGTATTGTCACAAAATCCCCCTTGGATGGCATTACAATTTAGAACCATTAACATCATGAGAGCAACTAAATAAATCCATCAATAAAGAAAACTTCATTCATCATATCGAATATTTACAAAATCATTCAAAAGAATAGGTCAAACCATGACCTTTACATCCAAAAGAAAATGCCAAGTTAAGGCAATTACACCCAAAAGAATTCAACTTAATTGTGCAGTGGAATACGAAATACTAACATGAACATTATCTCAAAAGGTGTCTCCTAGTCTAGAACCGAAAAGTACCGTCTAGGTATCCCCCTCCGAATCTACATGCCCTTCCACTTGAGCTTCTCAAATTACTTGCTCATCTATCTCAGGCTCTTCCTCTAAACAGAAATCTAAAAGTAGACATTGTTTGTAGGGGTGAGCACGAAACTCTGTAGGAACATCCTCCCAAACTTGAACAAGGTTTTGAATACAAGTAAAATAAGTCGGTCTCATTTCACAAATAACATATATAATCTTTTGAAGTAAAATCATGACATTTTAATAGATATCTAGTTTATGAACAACAATAAAGTTAAACTGAAAAGTGAAACCAATTACCAACAATGAGCCATACAATTTTTCAAAAGTAAACTAATACCCCACACATGATTTAATATTGTCCTCTTTGGCATGAGCATCTTTACAAGGAACCTCTCACCCTCAAGGTTTTGTTTCTCAAGCATCCTTACAAGGAACTTCCTAAGAAGGAATGAGCATCCTTACAAGGAATATCTCTCACTCATGTTCATCCAAACAACAATATCAGAAATACAATACCAATAATTTTCTCAAATAACCAACCATTCCACAAATCCCCAATTTACGAGCAAATTTCGAAAATCTCCAATTCTCACAAATGATATTTCCAATAGAACAAATTGATGAAAAGGTACAAGAGATAATCAACAATATCATTTTAATCGTCAACCCAAAGCACTAGAGTTTTTAAAACCAAGATTAAGTGAAAATAGAGGGTAAAATCCATTTTTTCTAAAAAACTAGGGTTTTAAAGCAAGAGCAAGAGATTTCATGGGTATTCAACCCTAACTTTGTGTAAAACATGATAATATTTGTAAGAGGACCAAGAAACAAAGAACCCATAGCAAATAGATATAATTAGGAGTCAAAGCATGTATATTTATATAAACCCTAGCCTCAATGTAAGAGAATGGAAGAAAATACCTACCTTGAATCAAAGATTCCAAAGTTCAAATCAAAATTTCAAGCCCTAGAGACCTCATTTATCCTCTTTCTTCTTTCTTTTATCTTCTCCTAGGGTTCTAAAACATTTAGGGTGAGAGTGGAATGGAAGAATGGGGGTAATATGTAGTGAAAAAGGTGTTTTAAATGGTCAAATCCTGACTTTTACTATTCAGAATTTCGGATTTCTTTCGGGCGTAACGATACGGTACAGTACCGGTACACTGTACCGGTATGGTAAACTTTCTGGACCTCGAGGTACCGATATAGTATAGTATCGGTACGTTGTACCGATACGATTTTTCCAGTTTTGCCTATTTTCTCTGTTTTTCATTTTTAATCCATTCCAATTCCTTCCAAAACCAACCTAAACTTATACAACCTACATTTGTACATCAAACATAGTTGGTACAAGTTCTATGGCCAATGATTTCATATGTTTATAAGCTACAACTAAGTTTTAACTAATATTTACCCGAGTTTCACCCTGTCAACATTTCAAAAGGAATAATTATCGGTTATATATGTATATATATACATATATATATATATATAAAGATAAAAGTGTGGGTTTTATAGACCATGCAACTCTTAAATATTTACTAACCAAGAAGGATGCTAAACCAAGACTATTTAGGTGGATCCTCCTACTCCAAGAATTCGACATAACAATTAAAGATAAAAAAGGAGTAGAGAATGTAGTGGCTGAACATTTTTCTAGACTTGTGAGTGATGTGTCTATTGAGACAATGCCGATCAAGGACACCTTCCTTGACGAACAGTTGTTGGCAGTTTCTTCATTACCATGGTTTGCTGATGTTGTGAATTTTCTTGTTACAGGTAATATGTTATCGGCTTGGACTGCTTTGGACAAGAAGAAATTTCTAGTTGAAGTAAAGAGTTTTTTCTATGATGACCCATATCTGTTGAAATACTGCCCAGATCAGATCATCTAGAGATGTGTGCCCGATAATGAGGTAAGTAGCATACTATCTCTTTGTCATTCAGAAGCGTGTGGAGGCCACTTTTCTATTAAAAAGACTGCTGCAAAAGTTTTGCAATATGGATTATAATGGCCTACAACTTTTAAGGATGCGTATAATTTTTGTAAGGTGTGTGAGCGATGTCAAAAACCGGAGAGATTAACCCGTAAAAACATGATGCCTCTAAACCCAATATTGATAATAGAATTTTTTTACTGTTGGGGCATAGATTTCATGGGACATTTCCCCCCATAATTTGGATATATGTACATTTTAGTGGGAGTAGATTATGTCCCTAAGTGGGTCGAAGCTATTCTATGTCGGACAAATGATCATAAAATTATTTTGAATTTTTTTTTAAAAAAAATTTTGTCCAGATTTGGTATACCTCGAGTCATTATCAGTGATGGGGGATTGCACTTTTGCAATAAACGTTTTGAAGTTTTAATGAGAAAATATAGAGTAACACATAAGTTTGCAACCCCTATCACCCACAGACAAGTGGTCAAGTAGAACTAGCCAATCGAGAGATTTCTTACATCTTGAAAAAAATGGTTAATCCCGATTGACATGTCTCCGTATAGATTGGTATATGGAAAAGCTTTTCATTTACCTGTGGAATTAGAACATAAGGCATACAGGGCCATTAAGATGTTCAATTTTAGTTTTGATACCGTTGGGGCCTAACAAAAATTACAATTGAATGAGCTTGAGGAGATTTAGAACGAAGCCTATAAGAGTTCTAGGATTAGCAAAAAATTAATGAAGGTGTTCCATGATAAGAATATCCTGCGTAAAACTTTTACACCTGCACATAAAGTTCTTCTTTATAATTCTAGGCTCCATATTTACAAAGGAAAGCTTCGAACTAGATGGAGTGGTTCGTACATTGTTAAGGAAGTATTCCCTTACATAACAGTAGAAATTGAGAATCACAATAATGGGAACACTTTCAAAGTTAATGGACAGCGACTCAAACCATTCTTCGAGGAAGGTATTGATCAAGTAGAATCCATCAAACTGGTGGATTCCCACTATGAATGATCCGTCTCTAACAAATTTGTGTATTCTTGTGTATATTAGTGTATGTTGTTTCTTTTATTTTTTTTATTATTGCAGATACATGGGTACATTATACGTGCATCCGGTATGTTCGTCCTAACTCTTATTTGGTCTTACATTGCGTATTATTACATTGAGGACAATGCAAATCTTTGAGTGGGAGGATGGAGCATATTGGATTGATTGTTATGATTTATTGTGCACATGCATCTATTTTAAAAAAAAAATAGTTTTTCTTTGAGTCTTTACGAGTTTTTAGGATTAAGTCGTAGCAAGTTGGGAGAAAAAAGGTTAAAAATTGAAAAAATTTGTAAGTATGGAAGGAGCAACTAATTGGACAACACATCCGGACGCAGAAATAAAGAACAAAACTTACTGCAAAATTGCTTCCGAACATGACCAAAGAGGTTAAACTCTCTGGAGCACGCATCTGGATGCAAATCTTAATCGTTTGGGTTCCAGGAGACACGTCTGGACGGGACTTGAACACGCATCCGGACGTGTGATGTTCAAGGCAAATTAAGTCGGTAGTTGAGGCGCGTACGGACGGTTGCACCTCATGCGTCCGGACGCGTTTGAAAAAGTTATAAATATAGAGCCTGATCGGTTGCCTTGTCTTTCACTCTTCTAAACTAAAATACAAACTCCCCCACCCTCTTTGAACACTATCTCCCTTACTCATCACTCCATGGCACCACCAAGGACATCAACTTCCAAATGACCATAAACCAGTACTCAGGAATCCGAGGAATCTGAGGATACTACTTTTGATCCAGTCCGCTTCCAAACTCTAGAGGCCCGGGTAATATTTTTCAAATACTACGCCACTAAGCCCATTGTATGTGAGAAAAAAAATAGAATATGAGGATTTCGCCCGGCTGGGAATCCGGGATATAATTACATCTAGGAGGTGGACCGATTTCATGGGAAAGGAGTAGTTGTGCATCCCCATCTTGGCTAGGGAGTTTTATAGCAATGCTGATGACTGTGGGAATGGTCTTATCAGTACTTATGTTCAAGGCAAAGACATCAGGGTAGATGCCATGGCCATTGCCAGAATTATTAGTATGACCCAAGCCTGAGTGACTAATCCTGACTATCCACAAAACTATGTCGGTGATGAGGTTGGTCGAGAGTTGTTTGGGGATCAAGATTTTGCATGGACTGACAATTTGAAATATCTTCGGTAGGGGGACTTGACCAACAAATTCAAAATTATCAATTTAGTTTCAGTATCCAATATTTTCCCCTTGTTGAGGAATAATCACATTTATCTTGACTGGCCCAGACTTCTTTATGCCATGGGTACGGGTAAGACCATAGACCTACCTTCACTTATCTTTTTTGAAATGCAGCGAGCCGTCGTGGACCCGAAAAAACCATCCCTCCCTTTTTTTTAGCTTGGCTACTGCATTTTGTGATAATGCAGGAATGGTAATTGACGCTACAATGGAGAAAGCCAAGAAGGAGGTAGTGTTCAACTCTAGTTCCCTCTTGAAGAGTCAGAGTATGGTCCAGGTGGTGAGCCGACTACACCTAAGGGTATGGTACCAAGGGAGGAACAGTGGGATCAGTTCTTTAATTTCGATGAGGATTTTGATTTGCTAGTGGATGATGACACTGATCCCAAGACTGACAGGCAGATATTATTAGAGTTGCTGAGAGGACAGAGAAAGATGAGAAAGGAAATAAGAGAGTTAAGGGCTCAAATGAGGGGGTTAGGGCAGAGTTCTCAGAGTCAGGCAGGCCCCTCATCTTAGCATATTTCTTCTAGGTCCTAGAGCTTGATGATCTTTTCTTTTATTTTCTGTTAGTATCTGTAGAAACCAAGGCCTATTTTGGATAGATTTTTGTTAGGCTTGATTTCTATCATCTTTTGAATATGCATTGTACGAAAAATTCAAATATTATATGAAATGCATATGTTGTTTAGTGTGTATCAAATTTCTAAATAACATTTTATTTTCTTTCAAAAGTTATATATGTTATTTGTAAAAAGAGACCGACTTGTTTTATATTTTTTCTAAACCTTGTTCGAGTTTGGGAGAATTTTCCTACAGAGCTTAGTGCTCACTCCCTACAAACAATATATTTTTCAGATTATGGCCTAAAGGAGGAGCTGAGAGTTCATGAGTCGACACATTGGGGAGCTCCAATAGACGGGAACGTGAATCCTGAGATAGATGTTTAGAGCTACATGCTCTTAGGTTCTTCACTAGGAAGTCTATTTTGAGACAATGTAATGTCAAATCTTTTGGTTATTCCGTTGCAAAACAAGTTTGATTCTTTTGGATGTAATTGCCACGGTGGGCATATTCTTTTGTATGTAATGATCATGGTTTGGCCTATTCTTTTGGGATGATGTAGTAAATATTATGGACGATGAATGATATTTTCCTTATTGTTGGATTCTATTAGTGGATCTCATGATGTGCATGGTTATAGATAGTAATGTCGTTCGAGGGGGATTTTGGGGTGTTACAGGTTTTGGTATCAGAGTCTAGGCTTTAGGTCTTACATGAGAGTTGTAGGTTATGGATTACCCCTAGAGAAGTAGTATTTGGTTGAATGAAATTTTTTATTTAGATTTTACACAAGTATTATGCTTTAGATTAAAATGGTAGTTAGGATGTCTTACACATCAAGGAAACTAAATTGTGAATTGATGTGCAGGATGGAGGGGGAGGGGGACGTGGACGTGGTCATGGCCGTGGTGACCAAACACACCCACCACCACCACCACCACCACCACCACCACCTACCGATGCTATGAATGACATTTATCAATGCCTAAGGGAGCTAACCATTTTGGTACAACATCAAAATGGGAACAACAACCTTAACGATGGAGTTCACCCATTAGCTCAAGTACCGGGCAATGGGGACGAAAACTGATGGATGATAGTTCTTCGATAATTTTTGAGACAACGTCCACCTACTTTTCAAGGAAGCTCTAACCCCTTCAAGGCTTATAAGTGGATTTGTCGGGTGAAGAAAATGTGTGATGGCATGGGAGTTGTCGAGAATTTACGGGTTGGCTTGGCTACATACCTGTTAGAGGGGGAGGCCGACCATTAGTGGGACTCGATAAAGAGAATGAGGAACACAGATACACTCACTTGGGAGGAGTTCGACCAAATCTTCCAAGACAAGTACTTTCCTGAATCAGTCAGGGACAGGATGAGTGCGGACTTTCTCGCTCTACGACAGGGGAGCATGACAGTGATGGAGTACGAGAGGAAGTTTGATGAGCTATCCCACTATGCCATGGAGTTCATATCTACAGAGGCCAGGAGGGCTAAACGTTTTTAGCAAGGCTTGAGGCCTACTATCAAGGAGAAGCCTGTGGCTCTCAAGATCCGGGACTATGGGGATCTTGTTGATAGAGTTGCACTAGTAGAAAGAGACACCGAGGACAACCAGATGCGACAAAACTTCACGAGGGGAGGTCCGATCAAGACCAATACTAGTAGTAGTGGAGTGTAGAGAGCGGCACCATACCGTCGTCCAGACCAGGCGGTTGGTCAGAGACTTCAGACAACTCGAGAAGTTGGAGGCGTACCAGGGAGAGTAGGCGCTGACCCCGTCAATGCTTCGTATGTGGAGGTTTCAGGCACTTCAAAAATAACTACCCATTGATTTGAACGAAGACCAATCAAGCCACCGAACCAGTGAATGCAAACAAGACACCACCACAGAGGCCATTACAACAAAGACAGTTAGGAGATCTAGCCCCAGCGGCACCAATCAAGGAAGAGTGTTTGCTTTGACTCAACCAGAGGAAGATGTCTCCAATGCAGTTGTGGAAGGTATCATCCTTCTCTATAATTCTTGGGCCCAAATTTTATTTGATCCCAGTGCGACTCATTCATTTATACGCACGATATATGCTCTTAATTTGGAATTGGACTTTGAGAAGCTAGAAAATGTCTTGAGCATTGACATACCTATAGGATAGTGGTTGGATACTAGAAGGGTGTGCAGAGGTTGCATGCTTCGAATTAGGGAGCAAGAATTGATTGTAGATTTGGTTGTGTTAGACCTGAAGGGGTATGACATAATATTTGGGATGAACTTGTTGTCCGCTTTTCGTGCGGTCTGGTTGTGTTAGACCTGAAGGGGTATGACATAATATTTGGGATGAACTTGTTGTCCGCTTTTCGTGCGGTCATGAATTGTTCTCGCAAGCGGATTTCATTTCAATTATTGGGAGGGGTAGTCTTCAGTTTCATGAACGATCAAAATTTTTTCCATCAATTTCCTACTACGGGTAGTAGATTCTTGAAAGCTAAGGCGGGGAGCCATTTGAGTTTTTTAGCTAGCTTGGTAGGAGATGATCGGGATAAATTCCAACCGGGCGTGTGATGAGAACATAATATTGCACATTTCATGGCCTCATTACATTCATTATAACTCAACTTTTGTATTTAATTACTTAGTGTTAGCCTATTTTATGAATAATGTTGAATTCTCGATGTTGCATGTTTTGATAGCTTATATGTTAGATTTTAGGACCTTGAAACTATGTTGGATGTGTGGTAATGTCATGGACACAATACATGAAGAATTGGAGGCTTAAAAGTGAAGAAATCAAGGAGGTGTTGGTGTTTGGGAACAAAAGCGCCAGCAGCCACGCCACTGTGTAGCAGAGCCTCGGTTTTCCTCCATTTTGACCATGATCCGCTCAGAATCTGAAAAAGTTGAAAAAATAAAAGTTGTAGATCTGGATGTCTTCTGTATCGTGTCAAACTTTCAGCTCAATCCAACGGTTAGATCAAGAGTTATGCCATTTATACCGAAGGTGGTCTACAGCAAAAAACTCTACCGGTAGACCCTACCAGTAGGATTAAGCTACTGGAGTGCTCTCTACCGGTAGACATTCACACTCTACCGGTAGAGTCTCCTTAACAGCCCGAAATGCCTCCAAATCACTTCCCACTTGCTTGGGGGTCCCACCAATGATCCTCCCACTTGCCCCCATCATTTCCTTACACATTTTCAGCATTCCCTTACACATTTGGAAGACTTTGGAAGGCCAATACATTAATGAGGAATGGGAGAGAGGGGGACTACCTGGGAGTTGTAGGCAATGCTCTTCATAGCCTGTCTAAGGCATTCAACTCAACCCCATTGATGGGAGGCCTGCACACAGCTGGGGGGGACCACCATACACGAAAATGAAGGCAATCACACTCCATATATTCAACATTACAAGCCATTGAAGGGAGTGGCTACCTAAGATTAGAAAGCTCCCAAGGAAGAAGATGATGAATAGTGTCATAGTGTGAGAAATTTATGTTTTTTGCATTTTCTTCCATCTTTTCACTTGTAGTTTATTGTAAGACTCTTGTAATCCTTAACTCTTGCACTTTAATCTCATTCCTTTCAAGTTTATTGCAAGTTTATTTATATGTTCTTGAATCTACCATTATTGTATTGAAGCTTTCTTCATTTCTTAGCTTAAAATGGATATTGAATGTTTTTCTTCTTAGTTTATGTTTTCTTGCATTTAGTTAAGTTCCATGCTTTATTTCCTCATTATGTCCATTTAAATTATGCTTGTCTTTCCTTTATGCATGAGTAGCTAGCTTTTAAGTTGGTTAATCCAAGGGAAGACCTCCTCTTGGGGATTCCATTTCAACTCTTCTTCACTCCTCCCTTTTGAGTCAAATGGTTCGGTTTGACGGGGTTGAGAGTGGATGAGTTGGTGAGCCTTTGATATCCCGTAGGCCTAGTGACGACTTATGCTTAGATACTGACCAATCTCGTCCCTAGCTTTCCCCGAATCAATCGTTCATTCTTGCTCAATCGAAGGAAGGTTTTAAGTTGATTTGGTATTCCCATTGGAATGAATCCTTTGGATTAGCCAACACTTGTTTACTTGCATTTTCATTTACAAACCAAGCACAAAACTCAAATACAAGATTTTACACTTTCTTTTCACTTTTGTAAAATCACTTTCACAAAACTCCCTTTCCTTCCCTGAGGAGATGACCTTGGAATACTCTTCTAAGTAAAACACCAACCACGAAAGACTCCTTGCGATTGGGGAGCGCTTTTGTGCACACACATCTCATTTTACATCATTCCATTTCCTTTGCCTCATTGCCCTTTCTTTTGACACTATTCCTAGGGGAAAAAATCTTTCTCCCCCGGCCATACATTACATCATTTGAGGGATAGTAATTAGGAGTTAGTTGAGGTAAGGTATTACCAAGCAATCAGCGTGGTACTAGTAGTGTCAGATTTTTAGGATGTTTTCCTAGATGAACTACCCTGATTACTCCCACAGAGAGAGATTGAGTTTACGATTGATCTCTATCCGGGATCTGAACTCATATCCATTGAACCTTATAGAATGACACCTTTGGAGTTGAAGGAGCAAAGGATGCAATTGGATCATATGTTGGCTATTGGGTTTATCTGTTTAAACACTTCACCTTGGGGAGCCCTAGTCCTCTTTGTGAAGAAGCATGACAAGACACTTCAGTTATGCACGGACTACCGAAGATTGAATTGGGTGACAGTGAAGAATAAATATCCGTTGCCACGGATTGATGATTTATTTGATCAGCTGAGGGGTTCCAAGTACTACTCCAAGATTGATCTTCGCACAGGGTACCATCAACTGCGGATTAAGGAGAAGGATATTCCTAAGATGGCTTTTCGTACCCGGTATGGCCATTTCAAATATACAGTAATGTCATTCGGACTAACTAATGCTCTTGTAGCCTTCATGGATTTGATGCACAGGATTTTTCGGTCGTATCTAGATCAGTTCGTTATCGTGTTCATCAATGACATCTTGATTTATTCACGGATACAAGGAAAACATGAACGTCATCTCTCGATAGTGCTACAGACATTGAAAGAGCACAAGTTATATGGTAAGATAAGTAAATGCAAGTTCTGGATGAAGTGAAATTCCTTGGTCATGTTGTGTCAGAACAGGGCGTAGTTGTTGACCCCGCAAAGATTGAAGTCGTGATGAAATAGGAACCACCGAAGAATGTGATCGAGGTAGTTTCCTGGGATTAGCAGACCATTATTGGAGGTTTGTGGAAGGGTTTTCTAAACTAGCAATGCCAATGACTCACCTTACGAAGAAGGGGAAGTGATTCTTGTGGATTCAAGAGTGTGAAGTGGATTTTCGCACCTTGAAGGAGAAGTTGACCACAGCTCCTGTCTTCATTATTCCGAGCAGTGGGGAAGCATACTATGTTTACACCGAGGCTTCTTCATGGGGCTTGGGATGTGTGTTGATGCAAGGAGGTAAGGTAGTTGCTTATGGCTCGAGGCAACTAAAGATTCATGAGCATAACAACCTCACTCACCATTTAGAGCTTGCTGCTGTGGTATTTGCTCTTAAGTTGTGGAGGTGTTACCTTTATAGAGAAATTTTTTAATTATTTCCTGATTATAAGAGCCTCAAGTATATATTCACCCAAAGAGACTTGAATCTCTAACAAAGAAAGTGGATTGAGTATCTAAAGGATTACAATTTCACACTCAACTATCATTCGAGAAAGCCGAATGTGGTAGCAGATGCACTGAGCAAAGAATCTCGGGGTGAAATAAATGTTCATGTGGTTAATAGGTGGAAGATGATTGATATTTTGGAGGAATTTGATCTATAAGTGAACAGATAGAAGGATCGACCGTGCTTATTCAATCTTGTAGCTCAACTAATTCTCTGACAAAGGATTGTGGAGTTGCAACGGTTAGATACCAAGTTGGAAGCTATCCGTGGTAGATTGGAGAGAAATAAAATTATTGAAAACTTGTCTATACATAATGATGAGTTACAGTTTTGTGGAAGACTATGTGTACCAAACAATGACCAAGTAAGGGAAAAAGTGTTGGGTGAGTGTCATCATTCTAAATTCTCGATACATCCAGGGAGTACCAAGATGTATAGGGACATGAAGCGTCAATATTGGTGGAAAGAGATGAAACAAGATGTGGCTAAGTACATTGCAAAGTGCACGGTGTGTCAACAGGTGACGATTGAGCATTAGAAACTCAAAGGATTACTACAGTCCTTGCCTATTCCAGAGTGGAAATGAGATCACATCACCATGGATTTCGTGTCTGGCTTTCCATGGACTGCACGAGGGCATAATGCGGTATGGGTCATTATTGATAGACTCACCAAGTCCACTCATTTCTTGAGTATGAAGACTACTAATTCTTTGGAGACCTTGAGCAAGCTTTACATCGGTGAGATTGTTAGATTACATGGAGTTCTGCTCTCTATTATTTCGGATCGTGATTCTCGTTTTGTAGCACAATTTTGGCAAAGTCTACAACGAGCTATGGGGACATAGTTACACTTTAGCACCGTCCTTCATTCCCAAACGGATGGACAATCCGAGAGGATGATACAAATTCTGGAAAATATGTTATGAACTTGCATGTTGGACTTCAAGGGGAGCTGGAGTGATCATTTGTCGTTGGTGGAATTTGCGTATAATAATAGTTTTCAATTCAGTATTGGAATGGCACCGTTTGAGGCACTGTATGGAAGACCATGCAAGTCCCCGACTTGTTGGTTAAAATTGAGCGAAAGTAGTTTGTTTGAGCCAGAAAATATTCGGGAAACTACGAAAAAAATTCAACTCATCCGAGAGAGATTACGCACAGCACAAAGCCGATAGAAAAACTATGCGGATAGAAGACGAAGACCATTGGAATTCCAATAGAGGGACTATGTGTTCCTCAAAGTTTCGCCCAAAAAGGGAGTACTTAGATTTGGCAAGAAGGAAAAATTAGCTCCAAGGTACATCAAACCTTTTGAAGTGATTAAAGCGGTGGCCAAAACGGCGTATCAACTTCGATTACCAACTCAGTTGTCAGGGATACATGACGTATTCCATGTTTCAACATCAATCGAATACCACGCATGTCATAGATTTGGAGGATATAGAAGTTCAAGATGGAGCAACATATGAAGAACAACTAGTGAAGATTCTCGATGCCAAGGAGAAGGTGCTTCGCAATAAAGTCGTCCGACTGGTGAAAGTCTTGTGGCAACATTGATTGATTGATAACGGTTGTTGTTCCTAACCTCTCAACACCACCCTCAAATGTGTATGGCTTATGTATGAAGGGAGTGTCACTCTCCCTCGGGATGATACAAGAGATTAGGCGACAACGGAATGTGAATGGTGGGAAATGGATGAACAAAATATGTGTGAAATAAAAAGTGGAATGTGCACAAAAGTGCTCCCCAATCGCAAGGAGTCTTTCGTGGTCAGTATTTTACTTGGAAGAGTATTCCAAGGTCGTCTCCTCAGGGAAGGAAAGGGAGTTTTGTGAAAGTGATTTTGCAAAAGTGAAAAGAAAGTGTAAAATCTTGTATTTGAGTTTTGTGTTTGGTTTGTAAATAGAAATGCAAGAAAATAAGTGTTGGCTAATCCAAAAGATTCATTCCAATGGGAATATCAAATCAACTCAAAGCCTTCCTCCGATTGAGCATGAATGAACGATTGATTCAGGTGAAGCTAGGGACGAGATTGGTGAGTATCTAAGCATAACCCGTGACTAGGCCTACGGGATATCAAAGGCTCACCAATTCCTCCACTCTCAACCCCGTCAAACCGAACCATTTGACTCAAAAGGGAGGAATGAAGAAGAGTTGAAATGGAATCCCCAAGAGGAGGTCTTTCCTTGGATTAACCAACTTAAATCCTAACTACTCATATTAAAAGCAAGACATTCATAATGTAAAGAGACAAGGATGAAATGGAGATTAAAACTTAACTAAATGCAAGAAATCTTAAACTAAGAAGAGAAATCAATAATACCCATTTTAAACTAAGAAATGAAGAACTTGAAAGCATAAATGGTGAAATCTAAGTTACACAACTAAACTTAAAATAGACTTGAAGTAAATGACATTAAGGTAATAAAATGAAGATTACAAGAGTATGAAAGCTTACTACAACAATAGCAAGTGAAATGGGAGAAGAAAATGTAAAAACATAAACATTGCTACTATTCATCTTCTTCCTAACTATTCTAAGCTTAGGTAGCCACACAGGAAAATGCTGAATAATGTTGAGATATATGGAGTGTGAGCCTTTCATTTTCGTGCAAGGTGGTCCCCCCAATGTGTGAAAGGAAACCTCCCATCAATGGCAGGTGATTTGGATGGATTACACAGGCTAGGATGAGCTTAGCCTGCAACCCACATGTCAGCCCTCTTCTCTCCCATCCTCCATTAAATGCCAAGCCTTCAAAGTCTTCCAAATGTGTAAGGGAGGCGTGTTCTTGTGTCAGGAAATGTTGGGGGGCAAGTGGGAGAAGTGTAGGTGGGACCCCCAAGCCTCAAAGTTGAGTTACAGGCTGTTTTTCGGCCAGAAGGTTCGTGGTACCGGTACTGTTTTTTTGCACTGGACCACCTTCGGTAGAAATGGAATAACTCTTGATCTAACCGTTGGATTGAGCATAAATTTTGACATGATACAGAAGACATCCAGATATACAACTTTCATGCTTTGAACTTTTCCAGATTCTGAGTAGATCATGATCAAAATGGAGGAGAACCGAGGCAATGCTTCCTAGTGATGTGGCAGCTGGTGCCTTTGTTCCAAAACACCAATACCTCCTTGATTTCTTTACTTTTAAGCCTCCAATTCTTCATGTATTGTGTCCATGCCATTACCACACATCCAACATAGTTGCAAGGTCCTAAAATCCAACATTTAAGCTATCAAAACATGCAACATCGAGAATTCAACATTATTCATAAAATAGGCTAACACTAAGTAATTAAATGCAAAAGTTGAGTTATAATGAATGTAATGATGCCATGAAATGTGCAATATTATGTGCTCATCAAAAATCATGGAGTGGAGAAAGCTACTTAGGAACTAGAACTGGAGATGCAAGAGAAGTACCCTCATTTGTTTGCTACTCGAGGTAAGTTTCGAGAGCAAAACTTTCTTTAAGAGGGGTGGATTGTAAACCTCACACTCTTACCATTATATAGCAAGTAACTATTTCTTTTGGAAACATTAATATTACAACCCAATTTAGTTAAAACTTAGTTTTAGCTTGTAAATATATAAAATCATTTGTAATAGAACTTGTACCAACTATGTTTGATGTACAAATATATGTTGTATAAGTTTGGGTTGGCTTTGGAAGGGTTTTGAATGGATTGGAAATGAAAAACAAGGGAAACAAACAAATCCCGACAAACCGTACCGGTATAGCGTACCGGTACACTCTAAAGTAAACCGTACCGTTACGGCACACTGGTACGCCAATGTCCAGAGAGTTTACTATACTGGTACTGCATATCGGTACACTCTATAAAATCCTAAAATTTTTAAGTCGCGAACAGCCATTCCTCCTTCCACTATAATTACATTTGGACGTCTCATTTAGCCTCATTTCAACCTTTCCAACCCTAGAAAACCTTAGAGAGGAAGAAAGGAAGAGAAAAACATAAAATCAAAAGGGATTTACACTTCAAAGAAGATCAAAACTTCAAGTTTTCAAGAACACCCTTCTCCATCCATTTTCTTCTATTCTTTCTCTCCACTCTCACTCAAACTTCTTAGAACTCTAGGAGAAGATAAGAAGGGAACAAGAAAAGGGAGGAAGAGAGTCGCTAGAACTTGGGTTAGCTTGGAAATTCAGATTCAATGTAGGGGTTTCTTCCTATTCTCTTACATTGAGACTATGGTTTACTTATATGTATTCTTTTGACTCTAAATCCTATACGTGTTCTAGAAAATCTTTGATTCTTGCTATTCTTGCTATTATTACCATGTTTTAAACAATGTTATGGTTGGGTAACCATTAAAACTCTTTTTTCTCATCTTCAAACCCTAGTTTCCAAGAGAAATAATTTTTTCTCTTGATTTCTTCTTTGTCCTTGATTTCAAAACTTTAGTGTCTTATATTGAACTACAAAATGGTATTGTTGATGATCTCATACATATTTTCTTAAATTTTTATATTTTAATACTCCTTATGAAATTTGGGGATTTTTGGGATTTGTTTGCGATTTGAGGAAATTGTTGGGTATTGTATCTCTTGAGGATGTTGGATGGCCATGGGTGGTCATTGACCGGGTATCGTAGAATGGGTAGGTATGTTTCTTACTCCATGCAGGTTTGAATTTTTTCTACCACTCGTAATGGGGTTGGTGTCTTGTGAGGGCCAAACCACTATTCGCTCACTAGTGCAGTGGCAGAGGATTAATATACTATTCGTGGGTTGGATTTCGTCATTGCCATTGTGATGGTACACGCCCTTCCTAAATTTGTATATCCTTGCGAGGATCGGATGTGTGTGTGTGGGCGAAGATATTCTCGATATGTTTATTCATGCGATTCATGCATCATACCTGAGATACAAGTTGTGATTTGAGTTACATTGGGGTTTGTTGTTGTGTCCACATGGTGGATGATTGTTTGTTGAGCAAATGGTAGGTTATGTTGTACTGTGGAAATGATTGTTGTAGAAATGATAATTGGTTGGAAATCATCATTGTTGAAAATTGATTGTATCCTTTCATTTAATTATTGTTCTTGCATAAACTTGAGATCCATTGAAATGTCCTTATTTTCTTTTAAAAGCTATATATGTTATTTGTAAAAAGAGACCGACTTGTTTTATATATTTTCTAAACCTTGTTAGAGTTTGGGAGGATTTTCCTACAGAGCTTAGTGCTCACCCCCTACAAACAATATATTTTTCAGATTATGGCCTAGAGGAGGAGCTGAGAGTTGGTGAGTCGACACATTGGGGAGCTCCAATAGACGGGAACGTGGATCCTAAGATGGATGTCTAGAGCTACATACTCTTAGGTTCTTCACTAGGAAGTTTATCTTGAGACAATGTAATGTCAAATCTTTTGGTTATTCTGCTACAAAACAAGTTTGATTCTCTTGGATGTAATTGCCACGGTAGGCATATTTTTTTGTATGTAATGGTCATGGTTTGGTCTATTCTTTTGGGATGATGTAATAAATATTATGGACGATGAATGAAATTTTCTTTGCTGTTGGATTCTATTTGTGGCTCTCATGATGTGCATGGTTGTAGATAGTAATGTCATGCAAGATGAATTTTGGGGCGTTACAATTTGTTTGGTGGACATAAAAAATGTATATTTTATTGAGAAATCATAATTAGGAGCACGTCAATCAAATATAGTATTTAGGCCCTTGTAAACTAAACAAATTGGTGCATCTAAATATTGCAAATTAATTTGACTTGTTCAACAGGTATTGCTTCAACATTCTACATATATATCTGACATAATCCTGTGGATTATCTGGAGATTTTTTTTGAAGTAATTTAGCCTATCTAAAATCAACTTTTAGTTGATGTGCTAAATATGTATGGATTGCTTATGCAGGTTGGTAGTTAGTGTTAGGAGCTATGTGGATTCAAGGTTATCATCAATGCTTTATGAAGGGAAAGGAAGATGGCATGTGTGGATTGAAAAAAAAAATAGATTTTCAATTTAGTATAATATTAGCTAGATTCTGTCATACAATCTGAACTTTGGTCTTTTTGATTCTCAATTTAACTTTCACCAACATCATTAAAAAAAACATATCCTCGGATCTTTTTAATTTTAAATTTAACTTTCACCAACATCATAAAAAAACATCCTTAATTGTCTATATGAAATTTATAAAATATATATGTCATATGAGAATCATGTACTTTGTTTCGTTGTCCATAATTTATGAGTCATATACAGTATTATTGTAGATTTAGTTAATCTTTTCAAATTCTTTTCACATTTCTTTAAGTCACAAATAGCATAAAAACCGCATTCAAAGTCCTTTTTCTCACGTTGCTACCATCAGGAACAAATAAACCTACATATACATATCACAAATAATAAAAAAATGAAAAAAATTTATAATACAAAATGGTTCCCGTGCAACGCACGTGTGCACGAACTAATAAATGCAAAGTATCAAGAAGGAAGCGACATGCATTGGACAAATCTAGAATGACTTTGAAGAGTATATGCAAAAACATAGTTTTGTCTTTGGGATTCTAGTAACGCCAAATAATTGACAGAAACCAGCTTAATGATTTAAAGAGAATATAGTGAGAGAACAAGAAGACAGAAGATTAGTGATTATTGGTTCAATTTTGTCTGAATGAGTTAAGGAAACTACAAAGTCTCTCAAGTAAATATATTGCTATAGTAGTTGAAAGGTCCATAGTTTGAATGAGATACATAATTATTGAATTAAGGTAATTATTAAATTACAAATATGACTTTAAAGAATTGTTTAAGGGTAATTAATTAAGAATTGTGTAGATAGATTATTGGTAATTAATTGAGGTAATTAATCTTGCATTAATATAATTTTATACAATTGTTTGAGGGTAATAATGGTAAAGAAATATTTTTGAATTTAGTAACCTTTTAAGAGTAATATAGATGTAGAAGACAACTAGAAAGTTAGAAGTTAGGAGGAACAAATTGTCGGGTTGCACCCTTAATGTGGTGAAGAGACGCTTAAAAACTAATAGAGTGGCTTAGTGCATAGAATATTAGAAGAAAAGAGCATGATGATTCTTGCATTTGTAGGCAACTATTGTATGCCTCAAATTATTTAGTTTTCAAGAAAATGAATATTATGTCGATTGCGTTTATCTCTTCTTCTTTTTTCCCTAAGAGATAGTAGTTTAATCTGGGCGTATGGGTCATGCGTGTGGCACATAGTTCACAGCTTCAATTATCTATATTATTTTAAAATGCCAACATATCTGAAAAACATTTTTTTCCATCTTTATCCTCCAACAAATACAACTATGTCATTCTTATCCTCAAAATCAATGACATATTAAACCCAAATTATCATTTTTAGCTAAACCTACTTGTTCGGAATCCTAATGCTGTTCCAACACAGCCTCTCTCTCTCTATCTCTCGCCTCTCGTAAGAGTCTCTTCCTCTCTCTCTCTCTCCCACTTTATCTCCTATTCACAACCCTGCGATTCATTACTAGGTAAACAATTAGAAACTCCCCTTTTTAACTTCCCATCTCTCATACTCTCCTTAATTCTCTTTGAGAGGCTCTAAAAATTCTCGATTTTCTATGTACGACGTAAGACAACCTAATGGACACTCACCTTCACTACAAGCCTGACTTTTATCATTCTCTATCATTAATTTTTTTTAGTCTCACATTTATAACAGTTAGTAGCATGAACATCTCACAGACATTCACACTTCACTGCCCTTTTGTTTGCTCAACATTGCTAGCTATAGCTTAACGCACATATACGAGTGCGGCTCTTCTTCATTGTGCAATTGGATTGACAATTACAACCAGACAATTGGTAAGCATGCCTTCTTTCTTTTGATTTTATGACTTAGATTCGCTTTTTTGCTTTTTGCGCTTCAAATAAGATTTCTCTTTTGTTTTTTTTTCTTTTAGGAATTTCAAAAGAAACGACACAAACAATCCATATGGAAGATAGCCATGATCCTACAATAGTGAGTGTTCTACATTTTCTCTATTCCAAGGTTATTCAATATGTTTTTTTCTCTCTCTCAATTCTCATTTTGCATCTGATTTTGTCAAGTTGTTTGTTGACTGTAGCCCACCGTTGGTTTGCCATATCTTGAAAGCAATAGATAAGGATTGTCATCTCAAGTGATCAGATAAATTAGATGAGGATACCCAAGTGAACAGATTTTGTTTTTTCATCAAAATTTATCCAACTTCATCAACAACTCAATACTTGTGTGAGCTTCTTTGCCTTCTTTATATCTGTTATATGTAGTTTGGTTATATAATCAATGAGTTTTATTACCTTGGGATGATATAATTTTTTATTATGCAGTTGGTTATGTGTTAAAAAAAATATTGTAATGGGATATTGATTGAGAAATTCCCAAGGAATCATTACCAAATATTTTAGATTTATGTGTTAGTTTTTTATATCATATATTTCATGGTTAATAATGCGACTGCTCCCACATATTGTTTCTTCATATGACTATTCTCATATTCATCAGCTTGAATAATATCACAAAATATCATAGACGATCATGGGATTCAATATTCCTCAACCAGTCCACTGCACAATCCTACACTTATTATAGCAGTGAACCTTCAAATTACATTCTTCCTTCTCTTCCTACAAGAAAAAAACGTTGGTAAAGTTATTCTTATCACGCTATGTTACTCTTTACAATATACCTTTCTTTACTTCATTCAATTTTGTGTTTCTTATTTTAGTATTTTGTATTTGTTTCTCAATTGTTATGTTTTATTGTTATTTTCAAGGTTATGCATTTCATGTTCTTTCATAAAAATTGCATTTGCAGTTAGTGAAATATACACAACTACATAAATTATTGCACTCTTGTACAACAATACTTTCATTGTGATTCTTATTTTTATTTTTGAAATGCATAGAAATTGGGTGTCTTGTTGAGATTCAAGGTCTTGGTCCAGTATATGTGTGATTATGCTATGTCTATGCCTTGATTTTTATTTTACTTTTTTTGATCAAACACATGCCTTGATTTCAAATTCACATATTTGGTATTAGACATAAAGTTGTTTGGGGATATTTGGCTGGTAGCTTAGGTACATGCACTGAGCTTCCTAAATGATAAATTGTAGCTTGAAATTCTGAGTGTTCAATTCACCTATTTATTCACTTAACCTCATTTTGAGATCTATGGAATGGCGTGGGTCAGTGGGTGAAATAGTTAAACTTCTGTACAACCCCTCCCTTTGTATTTTTTTTTTTTTTTTTTTTGGCATCATTATTCATATTTAGATATGTAATATTTTTTTATCTTTATTTTATCTTCAACTGACTTTACTTATTATTATGCTTAAGCTTCGACTCGCGATAATTGATGCTTCTGTGAAGGCCTAATCAGACGAACTAATTGAAGTGATATCGGTTTTAGACACAAAATATTTAAAACACGTAGGAAAATCACCTTTTTAGCTACTCCACGTGAAAAAAATATTCTATAGTTTTGCTCTGCATAAAAAACAAAAAAAAGCATGGTTTTCCATTCCAACTCTAGATTTCAATTAGGTGGTTTATTTGTTTTATTTTTTGCTACATTAATGTTCTAAATTGTCATGCTAATGCAAAGTTATAAGCATCTTGTTAGAATAAAGGCTCAGATCTTGATTTTTTTCTTCATTTTGTTGTGTCGCCACTTTGGAAGCAGAAAGAAAGCTACAACATCATTTGTCTTTTTTTATGCAAATCATATTTTTAGTTACCCTTTTTCCACAATAATTTATTACTAATTTTTTTATTTGCATATAAAAATCCCATCTGAGGATCGAAGGGCTTTTAAAGCTTGCAACTAAACAACAATATCACATTTTTGCATCAAAGACTTCGTTGTCGTTAATTTCTTCTTTTAAATCAATGAAAATTAATATAACATTGATGTTCTGCTATACCTTTTTAGTGTTAATTTACATCAAGGATTTTCGTGATGGCATGGGCACACCCTTTTTTCTTGTGTACATTGACCGGCTTGATGTTACATTTTTTGGTTGAGAGTTAGCTTTGCAGGGTATAGAGAAGATTGAGTAGAGATGGTCTTTATTATTACCAAGTTAATTTCTCTAGGCCCTTTTTTATTAATTTATTTTTTTATTGATTCAATAAATACAAATAATGACAACTACAAAAAGTTTGGCCTACAACTCAATTTACATAGCAAACTTTCTTAGCATAACCATTTCCTAGTTAGATGCGTGCTTGGCTAAATACATAGCTATTATTCCCACTAATTTAAAATTCACTTATCTAGCTATGGATATGGGAAGTATTAAACCCTCAAAATATTTTTTTCACGGCAAGGTAATTTAGATGCAAATTCACTTATTTCAAGCTTGTCTCATGTGTAAAATGTTTGACCATTTTTTTTTTTAAGTTTGCTGGACATGGAGCGATACTGTTTACACATGTTTGAAGGCCTCCTAAAATAGTTAGTGGTAGACCTCAGCAGAGATATTGGCACTTCGTCAAACACACTAGGGTTATTGGATTTCCTAAATTCTCCTTCCTATGTTGCAAGTCTATACTATATAGTTATTTCAAGATATTAGTAAAATATTTGATTGACTTAAAATTACACAAAAAAAATTTCATCCAATTACTTTAATGAATGCATTAGTTTGTTGTCATTTGTACTCATTCTCAACTGATCGTCACATTATATGAAATTTCACTAACACTGCTTTAATTATTTTTTTGGCCTTCACTCACATTTCTTTGAACTGTACACACCATTATCACAAGTGATGAGAATTTTTAATGCTAAGAATTCTTTTACTCCTTTATAGATTTAGCTTTGTATTAGATTTTGGTGGTTCTATTGAAAAGAATAATTAAAATTTTATTTGTTTGTTGTCATTGTTCACATGTATCTGCAAGAGTTTTGCAACTTAGTTTGTCAGTTATTTAAAAGCATGTTGAATATGATAATAACGGTGTATTCAAATGCTCCAATGTTAAACAAATAAAACAAAACCATACAAATAAATATTCAAATTGAAACCTATAATTCAAAACAGTCCACGTACAACACATGTGTGCAATAACTAGTAGCTACAAAAGTTTCAAAGGAAAATTCAGCCCCAATAAATATAATAACGTCTCAAAAAAATCAAAATTAAAAGAGTAAACTACACATATGACCCTCAAACTATAATTGTTGTGTCAATTAAGCCCTTAAACATTTTTTGCGTTGAGCCCCTGAACTTTATAATTGTGTCAATTGAGTCCTTATGTCTGCCTCCATTAGATTTTCTAACGGAAAGTGGTGAAGCGTGTCACTCACGTGACACAAATGATTGAAGTAAACAACATATATGACCCTTAAACTATAACTCTTGTGTCATATAATATGTGAGTGACACAATCTAACGGAGGTAGATAAAAGGGTTTAATTGACACAATTAGGAAGTTTAGGGGCTCAATTGACACAAAAAAAGTTCAAGAACTTAATTAATAGAATAATTATAGTTCGAGAGCTATATATATAATTTACTCAAACTAAAATTATTTTTGCAGTATTATACCACCACACAAGGTGGGAGGAAGAATGACTATCGACTCCCCAATCGAGATTAGTTATGTGCTTTTGTTGAAGCTTGATTTAGAGTTTGGACCATAGGTTCCAATGTGCCTTGAGTCAGTTTGTTTGTCTCACTACTAAGCTCGAGTTTTAAGTAAAGAATAAAATAAATTCAAAATAACAGTGTCCTTGAAATCTAATTTAAGAATTTAATGAAATGTCATCAATTAATTAATAGGGTTAATTACAAAATATCCCCTCAAAGTTTGACTCATGTTGCAATCAACTCCTTCTGGTTTCAATTTAAACAATGTACCCCTTCAAGTTCTCACAAGACCAATTTAACAGATAAGATGGATAACAAGTACAAAAATCCTAAAATACCGTTTCTTTCCATCTTATATACAAGTAGTTGCCATCATATTTCCACCTTCATTGTCAACACCACTGCCCCACACCTTCGCCACCGCCATAGCCATCACCAACCACATGCTACCATTAGCCACTTCAAACAAATTCTAATCTCAAATCGATTCAATCAACAACAATATTTGAAAAAGGAATCATCCAAGCAATTAACCCACCCAAAAAAAAAAGAAAAAAATTAACCCAACCAAAAACTTCATGCATTCATCAATCTCAATCAACAATGATGCATTATAGATTGAACTAGCTTCACCAACCCAATATCCACTGGTAGCAAAAACACCAATGTCACTCTAATCCTTTGTCATCGTTGCAGCCACTGTCCACATAATCCCCATCAACCTTTATCAACCAACTAAAAGGAAAAGAGAAATTGAGACAAAAAAAAAACAATGAATAAAATCCAACCCCCATCACTTTGCAAATGTAAAGCACAACCACCAATAAGACTCCGATTTCACCCATTCGACATCAACCCTGAACACTCTGATTCGATCGAAATATTGAATGGAGCTTCAGAGTGATTATGTGTCAACAAAGGCCCGTAGGAGAGCATTGGTGAATGCTCGACAATGCATGTGTGCCTCGATGTGTATGCTTTCATTTTTGTCTTTGTGTAGGCGAAAAGGAAGTGAAACTGCGGCATTATATGAGTCTGAATTATGGTGCGCAATCATGGTGGTGGCAACGATGGTCATGGTGTTGCTTGTCACGAGGGGGTGGACTAGGTTGTGGGTTGATTGTTAGGAAGGAGGTGGATCTTCAACTTGTCGATGAGGTTGTTGGATTCTTGGGTAAGTGGAATTGTTGGTTTCAATGGGTAGCTTGGCTTGCTGAAGAGGGGTTGGGTGTTGGGTGGGGTGAGATTTTTCATTTTTCCATTTTTTTCCCCAAAGGCATAAAGATTAAACGGTAGATGTGTCCTTTAATATAACTAAGGGTCAAATGACCAACTTCTGTTAATTGTTAACGGTTAGATTAACAGAAAATGAGTCATTGATCTAATGTTCAAACTTGGAGGGGGTACATTGTTTAAATTAAAACTAGAGGGAGTTGATTGCAACATGAACCAAACTTTAACGGGCATTTTGTAATTAACCCTAATTAATATTCGGTCCGAGTACGAGATTGGACTTATTACCTATCAAATGCTTTCAATTTATGGTTTCAAAAAACATGTTGAAGGAGATACAAGGCAAAATCTCCTATGTACAAATATATATATATATATATAAAATAAAGTAGAATGAATTTGAATCCAAGAGACGAAGAGCAGCTCAGATCATTTCGTGACCAAAAAAGACATTATTTAACGGACAACGTTATCCTAATCTAAGAGACAAAGAGCGGTTGAGATCGTTTTGTGACAAAAAAAGACATCATCTAATGGACGACATTATTTCAAACTGCCTCGAGCTATTGACGTCTCAGATCGTTTAGATCCGACGTACTACATTAACTCTTAAAATATTTTTGCCGTTAAAAATATTTAATTTCTAAAATTAACATCCCTAAATTAAATCTCTCAAATCCTAATTGGTCAAGTAATACAGATGGCCCCAAGTCTTTCAAATCATAGTGATCTCCTTTCCATAAGAAGGCGATCTATATGATCTCTCCCAAATCTGCAATTACCTTTTTCCCTGATTTTATTTTCTATGTTAAGGGATCACTTACTACACTGAGACATTGATTGTCTCTCACGCCCTCATCTTTCATGATTCTCTTTCCAAATTGAAACACATGTCTTCCCAAAATTCTATCATAATGCAGCTACTCTCTATCTTTACTGTTCATATCATACACATATCTTTACTGTACATATATACAGTACAAATATCGAAGACATACTTTATCTACATGTTATATCTAAGGAATGTTTCATCTAAACAACATGTAGTTGAGTCTATATTCAATGACAACCCCTATAATAGTAACTTTTGTCTCTATCAGTAGATAAAATAATGATTTAACTAAATATTTTGTGAAAATACTAAAATTACCCTTTATTATGTCAATAGACTAAAATGTCATCAATTCTTTTCCCATTATTTATGTGCTAGCCAGCCAACAAATATAATTTTCATCATTACATTATCTAAATGAATTTCTATTTTAAAACGTTGTATCATAACTTTGTTATAATATTAGCCATTATATTATCACTCATTTGCTTACATAATCAAGTTTTTATAATTTTTATATTTTTTTATCATATTAATTTTTATAGTTAAAAATGATTTTTCTATAATAAAAATTACAATTGATAAAGTCAATCTCAAAATCTCATTCATTTCTAATTCCTCTGCTAACATATGTCCTCCACAATGTTGTCATATCGCTCCTCACACATCATACTTCATATATAAAATTTAAAATTATTTGATAA
>CM042193.1:16789379-16834112 GCA_023539305.1 Ilex asprella | reverse complement strand
TGGTGAACTAGTGATCTATTAGAGCAATTATGATTTTAATGTGTTTCACAAGGTTTAAATTTAAAATAATTGTTATTGTATTTGTATAATAATTATGATAGATTGATGTTCATGTTTTTTTGTGTTTGATTTTAATGAAAATTTTTATCTTTTGGGGTACAAAGTAGAAATTCTTAAATCTACCGGGCAAAGTGAAATTCGCCCAAAAGAAAAAGAAAAAGGAAAAAAAAAAAAAGGAAATATCGCACAGCAGCGAGAAACTGAGAAAAAATGAGAGAGCTTGGTGAGGAGGAGGAAAGAAGCAATCTCTGAGCCAAAAAGGTTTTGGATGTTGTTGCTGCCATTACTCTTCATTCATTTCTTTCTTTCTTTCTCTACAATCTATCAGTCACGTGAAGAAGAGAATGCTTTTGTTGGTTCTCTGCAATTAGGTCCACCGACTCTGCATTCCCGATCTACACTTCATTCCATTCAATGCCAGCAGATCTCAGATACTGTTTCAATTCTCGTTACTTGAATTCAGTTTCAAACTCATCTGCACTTGTAATTGCTCGTAATTCGAGGAGTTGACGAACTGTTGAGTAGGTGCTTTGAAGACATTTGACTTCACCGACGGTAAGTCAAAAACTGCGACTTTTTCTTTTTGAAATGGAGATTCCGTACGTGTTATTAGAAGTTTGACAGAGCTTTGAAACTTCAAAAGAGTGGAATTTGACTTGAATCAGGGTTTAATTCGGGGGTAATTGTCACTTTTTTGGGATCTTAACCTGGAAAGTATCTAGGGTTTATGAGGTGGTTGTAGAAGAATTGTGGGTATAAGTGTGGAATTTTAGATATCTGTTCACATTTGAAGTGACACTGGAATGTTGGGTTTCTGAACTCTGCTGCATAAATAGGGTCTTGGGTCGCTATCAGATTTAGGGGAAGAATAGTGAAATTAAGTTGGTTGGACGCTAATTTTCGTCATGTCAATGTGAAGAGGGGGTTTCGTTGTGGTTATCATACCAAAAAAGACTTTACACCCTAAATCGCTCGCAAAATCTAAAATTTTGAGGTCACATTTGTATTTCACACCGAAGCTTTATTGTGATCAAGTTTCATGGACTTAGCAGTGTCCTATTTGAATGCTACTATCGTGGGGGGGTTGGATTGATTGTAATTGTGCAGTGTTATTGGGGGGGTGGAAATGCCCCCTTCACCAGCAATGAGGGTTTCCTCTGGCAGGGAGATTAGAGCGGACTGTCACAAGAGGGGGCGCAGTCTTGAGAGCGGAATTCTGTTCAGAGAAAAGGATGATGATCTTGCTTTGTTCAACGATGTACAGAGCAGAGAAAGAGACAATTTCTTGCTTCAGTCAAATGATGATTTCGAAGACACTTTCTGTAATGTCCAAATACTGACATCCATTTTTGAGATTTGGTTTGAGTAGTAGTGAATCTTACTTGTTTGTTTACTTTGGCTGACAAATATTTATTTGCATTCCTTGGCATTTTACAGCCACAAAATTGAGATACTTCTCAGATTATAAGCTAGGAATCTCCATTCCCTCCAGAGGCGAGAGTAGTGATCTTCTAAATGCAGATGGAGAGAAGAATGACTATGACTGGTGGGTTGTGTTTTTTGTTGTTGTTGTGCTTTTAAATTTATGTTATTTAACCACTGGTTTTATTTTTATTTTTTGATAAAATTAACCACTGGTTTTATGACTTTATACAAGCTTCTCAATGGTTCTCCAAAAAGGAAATGAAAAAATTGAAAGAGAATGAAAATGTGCTATTTATTTTGGATTCATTTGGGAGCTTTCTGCTCCATGTAACCTCTAATATAGCATTTTCTTGTGCTTATAATTCAAGTTTCCTTCTACAAAGATAGAAATTATGGTGTCAGCAACGTCTCAACGTAGAACTAGATTTCAGAGCCAAATCTAATGATTAGCATCTGTTTAGAAATGAATGTTATTTCTATTGCTGCGTTTGGATTCAATTGTAATTTTTGGTGTTCTTTAATTGAAGGCTATTAACACCTCCCGACACCCCTCTCTTTCCTTCTTTGGATGATGAGCCACCACCAGTTAATCTTGCTCAGAGGGGTAGACCTAGAAGTCAGCCTATTTCAATCTCAAGATCATCAACGGTAGGTCAATTTATTACTTCAGTGGGTTGTGCAGTTGTTCTTCAGTCACTTACTTTTTGAGTTGTCTCTGAATAGATAACATTCTTCTTATCCTCTTCTTGCTTTGGTTACAATGGTAAATGAATTCTTTATTTATTTACAGATGGAGAAGAGTCAAAGAAGTAGTAGAGGTAGTGCAAGCCCAAATCGCTTAAGTCCATCTCCTCAGTCTGGCAGTAGAAGTTTCCAATCGAGGGGCAGGCCATCTTCAACACCTCATTCTAGTCCAACTCCTAGTATACGGCATGCTACTCCAACACGGCAACTATCATCCCCACCAAGTAAACCCTCAACACCTGTTCCAAGGGCTTCTACACCAACCCCTCGGAGAATTAGCACGAGTTCTAGTGGTACTGTGACCTCATCTAGGGTGAGAGGTACCTCCCCTGTGAAGACAGGTAGAGGGAACTCTGCGTCACCAAAAATAAGGGTGTGGCAAACAAATATTCCAGGTTTTTCATCAGATGCACCTCCTAATCTTCGTACTTCGCTTGTTGATCGACCAGCTTCATATGTGAGGGGCTCTTCTCCAGCATCAAGAAATGGCAGGGATTCATCCTTCAGATCGGGCAGACAATCAATGTCTCCAACTGCTTCTAGAAGCATCAGTTCATCATATAGTAATGACCGGGATCGACCTAGCTCCTCCCATGGTAAAGGTTCTGTTGCATCATCTGCTGATGATGATGTAGATTCCCAACAGTCTATTTCTGTGGGTAACTCAGACCGCTCAGCTTCAAGGGGGGTGGGTGCATTTTCAAATAATAAAGCTTTGGCCTTCTCCAAGAAGCCAACCCGGATAGTGTCCTCAAGTTCTGCTCCAAAAAGATCTTTTGATACGGCACTACGACAAATGGTATCTTATTGTCAGTTTCATTTGAGCTCTGATAATATCCGCTTCATGGTTAGATTATTGCGTGTGAGAATTAGTGTTTGAGAACAATTATAGAAAAATAGGTCTGCATGTTTTTAGTTTACTTTTTAAACTTTTCTCCAGTAAATTATAGAGTAGGTGTGTTCAATATTTCCTAGCAAAATTTGCTCAGGAAGGACTAATGACAGGAGGGTGGTGAAATGTTTTGCGCCTGCTGGGATGTTCAATGAAAATTTAGTGGCTCTATTGATATTTTTGTGGCATTCCGAGGTAGAAATCTTCATTTTTATTGGAGCCACAGCAAAAATTGGCAGCAATATTGGAAATGAAGTTAAGAATATTTCTTGTTAGTTTAGGAAACCTAGCAATAATTGCATACCCAGAAATGTGGTGAATATCCATTTACAACCTTTGAGGTAAGTGAGGAAATTCCACTTCAATGCGATGAGACCTGCAATGGGAATATTTGAAGTCAAGGGACAACCAAAACAAACTGTTAGCATATTTTCATAGATCTTGAGCCATATATGCATTCCACACCTTTGTTTTTTTATCAATGGAGCACTTTTTGTTGACATATCAAACGTATCACCAATTTTGGTCTTTATCTGTAAGAAATGAAGGGGCATCTTAGCAATACCAACTCTGGATATCTCTTTGAATTGAGTACTTTCAATGCTTATAAGCAAAATACTAAGGCGTATGATATGATTGCAATGGGTTGTTCCTTCCTGCCTTAGGTATACCATCAGTGGAAGAAAAAATGTGGAGTGTTCCTCCAACTGTGATCATTTTTCAACCCAAGAACGTCTAAGAAAGTGCTAATTTAATTTGAGTTGTCCATTGTTTACTTCCTGGTGCTACCACTTGTGGTATCATAATCAAAAGTCATATTTCAGTCATCCCATCTCATCTGTTGATGGTTTATGAGAATAACTGGAAACTTGGGAGAAACAATAAAGATGAAGTGTGTTGTGCCCCTAAGACCTTAATATTCAGCAACTTACATATTCCATAGGTTTCTTTGATCTAATTCTAAGAAGTACGGACACGGACATGTGACACGAGACACGGATATGCAAACACTACATTTCTAAAAACACAAGGATGCGGACTCGTTGGGAATACACTACAGATAATTGTGTTTTATATCTAAAATTATATAATTTATCACAACTATAGTGATAATGACATATTATTCATAAAAAAATCAATATTTTATGATAGTAAATATTATGGTTAGTTATCTAGCGTAAATATTTAGACTTCATAATAGCCAATAATCATCAATTTTTCATAGACATGTACCAAACATATATAATTTAAATGATTGTTCTCATATTCTCAATTGCTTTTGTTCTAAATCTTTTATTTATCTTTTGATTGTGTTATTATATTTTGAGGACAACTTTAACTTGTTTAGTTTTGCTAATTGTATGTTCTCTCATAGTATAAGATACTTATTAGTCAAATTTTAAGCTTGTTAATCGCAAGTCAACACATGTTTATTATTTAGTAGACACAGTTTGAAAGAAGTATCGGACAGGTCATCGAAGAAATGTCGGACACATGTCCGAAATTAAAATATTTTTATTTAATTATGGACACAGATAAAAGAGTATTTAACACGTGCCTGAACGTGTCCGAGGAGTGTCGGTGTCTGACACGTGTCTGACACAAATACGTCACGTTTTTTAGAGTGTTTGTGCTTCATAGATCTGATTAATAAGTTGTTTTTGGCACTTACTATATTAGTTTGCCAACTTTCTTACTATTGACATAGAAAAAAACTGTACTGTTCATCAAACTGCAAAAGTTTCCCCTAATCTATATCGTCAGGCAAGTAGGTCAATTAGTCAAATTGGAAAATAAACTTCTATAAATAGTCACTATGTCTGGCTGAGAAAGGATATAAAACTACATAATCAATAAGTTGCTCAAATTAAGATTTATCATGTGATGCAAATGGATAATATGGGGGATATCACCATACAAATACGAGAAATAACCAATAATTCTTAGGTGCACGACATGTATAATTTTCTATGTTACTTTGCTTTTTCTTTCCTTAAATGGTTTTTGAGGGAATATAAATACAGCGAGTTCAATCGCACAGAGCAGTTAGAACTGATTTTTTGGCTGTCTAAATAATGTGAATAAGTAAATCAAACAAGTTTTGCTGGGTTTGGTTGAATTATCATCAGATTATGTTTTGTTAGGTGTTTATATAACTGTTTGAGTTCCACACTCCAATTATAGTTCCTTATAAAGTTTAAATTTAAATTAAGTACCTCACATTATTGGTTCGCTTCTAGATCAGTGTTGCAAAATAGGTTAGTCTTCATTGTCATGTATATATTTGTCTTGGTTTTGAGAAAGCCAATAAGAATTGTACTTGTATTCCCACCGTGTCCTTATATATTCCATAAAAGCACTTTTTCCATGGCGCTACAATGGATGGAATGTATACATAAAAGTACAAGAACACTTTTGGTTTCAATTCAACTTGACCTTTCTTCACAACTTTTACTGTGGTACATAATTTGGCATGTTTTTTCTATCATGGTTTATATTTTTTGTTCAATTGTTACAAGTGTCTGTGAAACAGTCAAGGATAGAAGATCATTTTGTTTGACAAGAGTTGTCAAATTTATCAGGTGGTAAAGGGGCATGGTGGGGTGGAGTTCGTGTTAGACTCAATTTTTAGCTAAAAATTCCAAAAAAATTTATTCATAATTTGGAAATATTAGATTTTAACGACCCTGCATCTTAGAACTGATGTTCTTAAATTCTATTAGCGATTAATAACTGTGACCTGTGCTATTTGTTTGATAGCTTAATAGATGTTCCATTTCAAGTGTAACCATATTGACTGGGGAATTTAATATTTGATACCAATAGGGGAAACAAACTTAGGAGTGTTCTAGCAGAATCAGTCCTATTTTTGTGTAACGCAATTGTCTAACACATAAGTTCTAATTTCTTGAAATATTGCCAATTCTGAAGGAATAATTGCTGTTGAATCTTTTTGTGTAGGATCAACGGAAAGGGCCTCAGAATATGTTCAGGCCACTCTTATCCAGTGTCCCCAGTTCAACCTTCTGTGTTGGAAAAGCAAGTGCTGGACATCGTGCTATCATATCTAGGAATTCTTCAGTCACAACTAGCAGCAATGCAAGTTCTGATCAAGCTACAAGTGGTGCACGTGATACTGAAGGCAGTGACCAAAATCAGGAGGATGTAACAAGCGAATTTGTGAAGGCACAACATCCTGATGTTCAGGATGAAATATTTGTCTTTGACAAAGGTGATGCAGCAAATGAAGATAATGGAGATGGAATCATTGCTGGATTGCTTTGCAGTGAATGTGATGAAGGCCTTAGAATTGATTCTCAACCAGGTGGCTCGGAAAATTTCACCAACCATGACACCTTTATGGCAATCACTGTGACTTCTGAAGATTTGGATGTCAAAAGTGATTTTGAAGAAGTTGATGGTCTTAGGGATATGCTACTTTGTTTTAAATGTGGATGCAAGTACTTTGCCAAGCAATCAATAGAAGGGGACTTACATCTTTGCCCAGACTGCAGAAGGTCGGATGTACATTTGGATATAAAAACTTCAATGACAACCATGACAGTTGCAGAGAACTCTCCAATGGTGCATACAAAAGTTTCAGAAGAACATGAATCATTTGATTCAGTGGAGCTCCTGGTTGGAGCACCTGAGTCTCCCCAAGTCACTACTATGCGTGAGCCTAGGGATGGTCAAGAGGAAAAGTTTTCCAAGACAGACCAGAAATCCTATAGTGAGGCAAGCTGGAATTCCTTGTCAGAAAATGATCTTGCTCAAACATATGTGGAGGAAGTTGAGCCGAGGTTCGCCAGCCAGCAAGTGATAGGTCAACTGACTTTTCGGAATAGCATATCTGATGGTGATGCTAGGGTTCAACAAATACGGCATTTCAGTGACCATCCAAACTTGAAGGTTGGAGTAGCTGAAGGAGCAGGTATTGCTGTAGTGCTGAAGAGATCGTGTAGTGGAAAGCGAACTAATGTCCAAAGCAGAAGTTTTTCTGCCTCTAGCATTCCTTATGAAGATCTATCGTATGTGAGAGACAGTGCAAACAGCATGATGAGCTCCGTTGGACTTGGTAGTATGTCTGCATCATCTTCTGTGGACTTGGGCTCGGCTAGACAAACGGAGACTCCTGTTAAGCGGCAGCTAAGTGGCAGGAAATCTGAAATAGAAAACTACAGATATGACGTGAACACAAAGCACCAACGCACTGGATCATCTTTGTCTGGAACTTCAAGTCACGCGTTGCAAGCTTTAGGTCTTGCCACAAGCACACATGAAGGAAGTACTGAGGGATCTGTTACCCTTGTGGAAGAAGATGATTTAGATGTCAGATTTGTAGCTCTTGACGAAGAATTTATGGTTTCAGAAAAAACAGAAATGGTAACATGCATCGATATTAAGAGTAAGTGTATTGAAAGCAAATTTCCAAATTTTGAAGTGGCTGTTTCAAATGACCATGATTATGACTTGACAAACAATACAAAGAACGTCTCAGATATGGAAACATCAGGTATGGCATTAGCGTCTCCTGCTGTTGAGGAAGATGCCGTGGTCAATTTGTGTGTTGAGAGGGTGGATGTTGCAGAGGATCTCACTCGGAGCTCATTAGATACAATATTGGAAATAGGAATTGAGAATAGTTATCGGGGATCTCCTGGTTCACAATCTGATGTTATTTCTTTAAATTCAAAGACCAGCATAGATGAATTGCCAGAACCTTCTGTTCCTACTGCATCGGATAAGGACATAACAGCTTTGATTTCAGAGTCTGACGCCGCAGATCCTGCACATGGCATCCTTGGTACGTATATGTTGCAGCATTACTGGTGCTAACTTATGCTTAACCTTTTATCCCCAACCCCTACTAGTTTTTCTTTCTCTGTCTCTCCCCCTCCCAACGCTATCACTTTCCTACATTAAAAAAAAAAGGAAACAGCAAGAGGCATTAAATATATCATCTTGGGGTTCATGTCATTGGTTTGCTGGTTGTGCTTTTCAATTGGTGATGTATACGTGCTTAGTGCACCATATCCAACGACTACCTGCTTGATCAGCATGTTACTTTGGCCTGTATCCATGTATGCGTTTTCATGTGGAGAGCAGTTAGGCATGAGGTTATTGCTGAACTATTTTAGGGACTTCAACTATTCTTCTCAAACTTGAAATAGGGATATATCATTGTTGTGCCTCCCAATTGGAGCCAGGATGCTTGAAAGCTAAAAAGCACGGACACGGATATGACACGACACAGACATGTTGACACAATTTTTTTTAAAAAAGTAGGACATGGATATGTTGGCGATACGTTAAATAATATGTATTTATATATATATATATATATATATATATAATCATGTGAGAAATTAAAAATATTATCATAATAATCTTTTAATCATCATTTCCCTAATTCTAAAAATTCACATAAGGATATCACTGTATAAAAAAGTACAATATAAGATATATTGATACACATTCAACATCAACATCCATGATTCAACAATTAATGTCTATTATAACTTTTATTTTCAAAAATATTCCACTTCATAATACTAATTTTTATCAATTTTCAAGAATTTCATTTTTTCTCACATTACTTTCATATTTAAAAGTTAAATCCATTTGTATATAAGTTCGTATTTGTATTCAAAATTATGTTACATTTGTGTTCTATATTTAATGTAATGATTATAACTTCTTTTACATTATGATTGTTACTCATATCTCTTTAAAATTATAAAAATAACTCTTAATTATAAAATTATCAAAAAAGTTCTCAAAATTTTGAAAATAAATCTTAGAACGTGTCCGACACCAACATTCAGTTTAACAATAAAACAATTGAACACTCATTTTAACGTGTTTGACATGTGTCCGTGTCCGACACCGACACCGACACCGACACCTTCTCAAAATGAAGCGTCCATGCTTCCTAGCTCGAAAGATCTAGATGTAGATATAGTAAGAGTAAATGACTGATATTCTTTTTATTTTGCCGAAATACTTGGCTTTCTTTTAGTCCTCCAATTTGTATTAGTCAACTTTTGATGGCAATGGGAGAGTATTGGAAATGTTTGTTAGTTATATAGCTTTCCCTAATTATGATGTAGAGAATAGATTTTGTATTGGTTCTTGTGGAACTGAGGTTTTTTTATTAGTTTCTCAGCTTTTGTGGATTTAGTTGTGTCAGATATTCAGTCTCCTGTGCGATGCATCAACAATTATTTGTGGTTTAGCTTCATATGCCTGTCCTTTTTCTTGGCCTTGATGCCAAAACGCCTCACTAACTGACATGTACATCTTTGTTACAGTTTTTACTTCTTGTGCACTAATATAATACCAGGGAGCTTTGGAATTTATGGATTTTTCAGTGAATTCTTATCTACTTCACAAAATAGTGTTTGCTTTTTTTATTTGTTTCACATCATGTTACCATTGAACTTATCTTAGCACTGGGCTTATATTTCAGAACACAGTTACCAAATTGGTAGTTAGATTGCCAATCGAGATAGGAGCTTTTAGTCAGTCATGAAACTGGTCAAGTATCATTTGTCACAGTTGCATGAATCCAAATATGAGATCATGTGAATATCTCATGAAATACTCACAAAAAATCTCCTTGTTTTGACAAACGAAGGAACTGTATCAATAGGGGGCCAAGGAGGAACCACTGGAAACCTGACGCAAGAGGAAGCAACTGATACAATACTCTTCTGCAGTTCTATCATTCAGAACCTGGCACACGAGGCTGCAACTATAGCAATTGGAAAGGAAAACTCAGTTCCATTGGAAAATTTCCGACCGACCGCTACTATATGGGGAAATTCCATCTCTAATAGAATGGAGCCACGTGGCAGAACTGTTTGGAAACATACTTCTAGGTCCCAGAAAATGAGGCAGAAGCGGGTCGAAACAGACACAAAACCTCCTACCAATACCATGGGCGATGATAAAACAGATGTATCTGCAACACGTATTGTAGGGGTTCCCAATAAGAGTGACAATATGAAGCCTCCAAAGCTGGAGTCCAAGTGCAATTGCACAATAATGTGAATGTCTTCCATTCAAACTATCCCTTTAATGCCTGTCACTCGCCAGTGGAGGAGAAGAAACTGAAATTTTATCTTGGGGCTGTTTGGATGATTGCCAATTGGTTTTTGGTATTTGTAAGAAAAAAAACGTCCTTGTGGTGACATTGTTATCATTGTAAAGCTTTATTTGGTATTAGGCAGATAGTAGTGAGGTATTGGAGGCTCTCAACTGCTCCAATTGCCCTATTCTTATTAGTCATTTGTATGTGGTCCTAGTTCTACTTTACTGAAAGTTTGAATTCTTTTGTTTGTGATGGTAGAGAAGATGTGAATTCAAACTTAACCATTCGGGTTCATAATGATGGTTGAAGTTATACCCTGAATTCATTTTGTTCATAGTTCGTTCTTGGCAGCACTTTGTGGTGTTATGGTCTTTTTTGTTTTTTTCCTCGACTGTTAGGGTATTCAGGTCAATTTATGTATACTTCGATTAATTTTCTCTTTTGTTTGATCAAAGATAAGCTATTCTTAAGGTATACATGAAAGATAAATCCTTCATGGCCTGACTTTAAGATTCAAACTTTGGATGTTTGAGTTTACATTTTATCATCGTTCTTACTTGAGCCATTTCTTAATTTTTCAAACATCATACGCTCTAAATTTTTTGATGGGTTAATTGTACTAGAGGTCTTCAAAATATGAGTTTCGTCTCATTTTGGTCTCTAATATTTCAATTACATTATTTTGGCCAGTGAAATATTGAATATGTTTTTATATAGTCCTTTAAGCAAACAACGTTTAAATTGCTAACAATTTTTTGTCATAAACTTGTCATGTAATAGTTAAATATAGATAAAAAAATAATTTTGATAGCTCTTAAATAAAATTTGGGTAGCTTTTAACAAAAAAAATGTGTAATATGGGTAGCTTTTGACGAAAATTTGGATAATTCATGATCAAAATTATGTAATTTAGGTAGGTATTTAACCAAAATTTGAGTAGAAATTTGATCAAGAGTTATCCAAATTATTTTTTTATCCATATTTAAGTATCATGTGACAATTTTATGATAAAAAATCGTTAACAATTTGGGCATTGTCTACATGAGGAACCATATAAAAATATATTCAATATTTCAGGGACTAAATTGAGACAAATTTCATACTTTAGAGACTTCTAGTACAATTAACCTTATTTTGATAATTGTTACGCAACACGAGATACAAAAGAAAAAGAATTTTCTCTGCATTCCTTTGAACTATCTAACCTTTTTGTGTAGACTAACAATTTACGTCGAAGTCATACACTATTACAGCGGCTTTTGGATTACTATTGATATTTTCCATTGTCAGTTTGTTGTGTTTGATTTGGGAGGAAAGACGGGAATTAAAAAAAAAATATAAAACTGTAAAAACAAAAGGGAAAACTGGAAAAATAGACCGATTTTTTTTCTTCATATTTCTTGTTTGATGGGGAGACAAAATGCATAGAAATCGAATGAGAAGAAAATAAGAGATAAAACATAATGGAGAATTTAACAAAAGTTCCACACTCTTCTTTTTTCTTTGCTTATTTTGTATGGAGGAAAATGAGAATCCAAGGAAAGAAATAGTTTTATGTCAAGCTGTAAAATTACACTTTTTTAAAACTTTTAATTTCAAATTTTCAATTCTAAATAATAGACAGAACCTCAATTATTAGATATTAGGAGTTCGTTTGTTTAACGAGATAATAATAGAAAATATAAGATAAAATTTTTATGTGTTTGATTAGCATTAAATACAAAATGATGAAAAAAAATATTTTTTTTTACGTTTAAATTCTCACAGTTCACCAACCTTTTTTTTTTTTGTAAAAAATACAAGAAAGTTGTGATTTATAATTAATTTTTTTATTTTACTCTTATTTTTCTTAAAATATTTTTTGTTATTAATTTTAAAAAACTTGGTATTAATTTGGTTAAACATATAATTTGATGTAGAGATCTTTGTGTTGATATTTGTCTCTAAATTAGGTTAAGAGCCACTTTTTTAAAATTCTTAAACTTTTAATTATAATATATATTTTTAAATCGATTTACTCTTGATGATGCACAAAATCGTATGGTGCGAGATCAACAGTCACAAGAATGATTAATGAACAATCAATGACAATTAAATGGCAAAACTGTAAATAAGAGTCAACACAGGAGATTTATAGTGGTTCGGTCTCGGATGACCTACATCCACTCTTCGAACGGCGACGGTGGCCTGGGGTGTTTTATTGATCAGCGGTGGTACTCCGGAGAGTTTACAATGAGTCTGGAGAGAGAGTGTGCAGAGAGCTTCGAGAGCTTGCTGAGTGCAACTAGTGTAGTGTATTTGTCTCAAGAGTCATTCTGTCTTTTATACAGTGAGGGCTTACATTATATAGGCTCACCAAGGCGGTGAGGCGGTGACGTGAGGGAGAAGTCTCCCGTTAATTTGGTAAGTACAAACATGGTAGGAGTGAGCCTCTTTTGGAAAGTAGAATTTCGGTAGGAGATCTCTGTATCCCGAGTCTTCCTCCACGTGCTCCTATTTGCTCGGATGTCATTCTGGTGTGGAGTGTGCTCAGGCTTAGTCTTGGACTCTGAATCTTGAGCTCGGACTTGCTTCGGAGTGGGCTTGGACTTGTGTTGTGTTTGATGTTGCATTAAGGCATGAAGAGGAGAAGAGGTGAGACCAAGGGAGCCAAGGGGTGGGCGGCGCCCACTTTGGAGGAGACCTGGGCGGCGCCCCAGGTGCCTTGGGCGGCCCCCTTGGTGTTTGGGCTGCCTCGTCCCTTCCTTTGGTGCTCGGCTTTGAGTTGGTGCGACTTGGTGCTCGTCTCGGTCTCGAGGTCGGACGTCGAGTTTGGCTTGGTGCTCGTCTTGGTCTTGGGGTCGGACGTCAAGCTTGTACTTGAATTAGACTTGGATGTGCATCGGAGTCAAATGGCGAAGGAGGAGAGGTCGTAGGCGAGGACGAAGGAGAGGCCGAGTGCGGAGCTGGGTGCCCTAGGGACCTGGGCGGCGCCCTAGGGGCTTCGGGAGACGCCCCTCGCTGCCTCCTGCAGTCTAAGTCCTTCCTCCGTCTTTCTTGACGATTGCCACTCGGTTGGCCCAAATACATGGGTCTTTTGGGCTCTTCTATTGGCTTCTTCGACTTCGTTTGGATTGGGCCTTAGCTTAGTAAAATCCGGACTCATCAACTATAATTAAAGATAATTTAGATAATTAAAAAATCTTATGACTTTTGTTTCTTTTAAACAATATATTAATTTTTTTTAAAAAAATTCTCGTATGTTTTTAATGCTAACCAAATATATTTTATTTCATTTTTTCATACTAACCAATCGGAATTATTGGCAAATATCGTGTCACAAAAATACAAAATTTAGTAAAAAACTTTATCATCAGATCAAAGCTATGTCGTCAAAATTATCATTTGTTTTGACGAATAATGTTTTATTTTTGAACAATATGTCTACATTGGAATCAACGAAATTTAAACCCACGCCCATTAAGTCCAACAACGGAACCAGGACGGTTAGACCAACCACACAACTATATATAAATGGAAGGAGTTGAAGGTTGAATGGCAAACAGAATATGCTTGGCTCCTCCGACCTAAACAAACACGTACTCTCAATACTGGAGAAATGCACTCACTTCAAACACCTTAAGCAACTCCAAGCCCATATCATAACCCTTGGTTACAGCCAAACCCAGTTCTATCAATTCAAGCTCGTTCGATTCTGCACCATCTCTCTCACTAACCTCAACTACGCTCGCTACATCTTCGACAACCTCAAATCCCCAAATGTCTACCTCTACACCGCCATGATAACCGCTTACACATCTTTTCCCGATCCCGAGTCATCCCTTCTCTTATACCGTGACATGGTTCGTAAAGGACGCCCCAAACCCAACCAATTTATATACCCGCATGTTTTGAAGTCTTGTCCTGAAGCGGTAAAGTCTTATGGGACTGAATTGGTGCATACCCATATTGTGAAAACTGGTTTTGGGAAACACCCAATTGTGCAAACTGCTCTTTTGGACTCGTACTCGAGGTTTTGTTCGGATGTAAATTGCGCAAGAGGATTGTTTGATGAAATGTCTGAAAGGAATGTCGTTTCGTGGACTGCTATGATTTCTGGGTATACAAGAGTTGGCCAAATAGGCAATGCCGTATCGCTTTTTGAGGAAATGCCAGAGAGGGATGTTCCCTCTTGGAACGCTGTTATTGCAGGGTGCACGCAAAATGGGATGTTTACTGAGGCAATTTCACTATTTAGAAGGATGGTAGTGGAGGAAGGGGAGGTTTTGAGGAATAGGCCGAATCAGGTTACAGTTGTTTGTGCACTCTCGGCTTGCGGACATACTGGAACTCTTCAGCTTGGCAGATGTATACATGGTTTTACATATAGATGTGGTCTTAATCCTGATTTGTTTATATCCAATGCTTTGGTTGATATGTATGGGAAATGTGGTACTTTAGTACAAGCAAGAAGGGTTTTTGATAAGGCTCTGAAGAGAAGCTTGACATCGTGGAATTCTATGATCAATTGCTTTGGGCTGCATGGACTAAGTGAGAGATCGATTGGTGTTTTTGAGGAGATGATGGAGTGTAAAGATAAGGTAAGACCAGATGCAGTTACCTTTATTGGCTTGTTAAATGCTTGTACGCATGGGGGTTTGGTTGAACAAGGCCGTGCATATTTTGATATGATGATTACTGATTACGCAATTGAGCCACGAATAGAGCACTATGGATGTTTGATAGATCTACTTGGTCGAGCAGGTCAATTTGAAGAAGCCATGGAAGTTGTGGAGGGAATGAGGATCCCACCTGATGAGGTTGTATGGGGTTCCCTGCTTAATGGGTGCAAGATTCATGGGCATACGGATTTGGCAGAATTTGCGGTGAAGAAGTTGATTGAGATTGATCCAAATAATGGTGGTTATCAGATTATGTTGGCAAATGTATATGGGGAGATAGGGAAGTGGGATGAAGTACGGAAAGTCCGGAAAAAGTTGACAGAGCAGCATGCTTCTAAGACACCTGGTTGCAGTTGGATTGAGGTTGATAACAAAGTTCACCAATTTTATTCTGTTGATAAAATGCATCCCAGAACAGAGGAGATATACACAGTTTTGGAATGTCTGGTTGGTTTTTCCTAGTGTGTTACTGCTGGGATTGCCTCACAGTATCACCAGAAACTGTAATTGGTATATGTACATTGTGATGGCCGAGTTTGTATTGGATTTCTGAAGCACAGATGAACTGGGATGTTCACAAGCCTTTTTTGATTTGAACAAAAAACCAGCGCTGTCTGTAGAGCTTAATAGCAAAATGTTGGTCTTGTTTTGGTGATTTGTGCCCTATGAAGATGAGAAGAAGAAAACCATGGAATTAAGAGAAGTTTTGTTGATTGCATTAGGGGGATTTTGAAGCCATTTTTGCGAGATCCAATCCAATATGCTTGGTCATCATTGTCTTTTCCAAGATGTTATGGGAAAATCTGTACCTTCATTTTTGAAGTCGAATTTCCAATTACAATCACATTTGGCGAGACTGTTCAATCTACAGAGTGTAGGGTATTTTTGATCACCGAACCTCCTAGTGTTACAAAAGTGCTAACAACCAAAAACTCAGTAAAGGTGTAAAACAGACCCAACTTACTCTTAAGGACTAGGGCAAAGTAGGCCAGTGTAGCAACAAAATAGAAACTGCAGACACTCCCTAAAGACTAGGACAACTCCTGAAGACTAGAACCACTTCTTGACTTTTCCAACAATCCCTCCATTAAACTGATGTTTCAACATTCAGTTTACTGAAGGTTAGTTCTCTGAAACTCCCTCCCTCAAATTGGATTATCCAAAGTGCAAACACCAAGCATCTTTCTCAGCTTCTGAAACGCAGGCAATTTGAGGGACTTTGTTAAAATATCAGCGACTTGGTCTTCATTTCTGCAGTAAACTAGATCTATGACTCCATCATTCGTGAGATCTCTCAAGAAATGATACTTCACATCTATATGTTTGCTTCGACCATGTAGAACACGATTTTTAGAGATTTTGATGGCAGAGCTGTTGTCACAAAAAATTGTGTGTCCTTGTCGCTTGAAATTTAGCTCTCCAAGAATTTTCTTCAACCAAACAGCTTGGCATGCCCTGCGAACTCTGCTTCACTTGTTGACAAAGTGACAATGACTTGTTTTTTTGAAGACCACGAAACAGCTCTCGAACCAAGCATGAAAACATATCCAAAAGTGCTCTTCCGATCATCTAAGTCTCTGGCATAATCACTGTCAATGAATCCAAACAAATCTGACTTTTCTCCCTTCTTGTAGAATATCCCAAATTCCAAAGTACCTTTCAAGTACCAAAGAATTCTTTTGGCAGTCAAAAGATGCATCTCCCGAGGACATTCCATGTACCTGCTAATAAGACTTACCGCATGCATTATATTAGGCCTTGTGGCAGTCAAATACATCAAGCTTCCCACAATTTGCTTGTAAAGGGTGTTGTCGACCCTCCTTCCTTCAAGATCTTTGGTTAGCTTCAAACCCACTTCAATTGGTGTGCTAACAGAATTGCAGTTCTTCATTTGAAACCTGTCTAAAATTTCTTGCACATATTTCTTTTGAGAAACAAATATCCCAAGAGTAGACTATACCACTTCAATACCAAGAAAATAGTGCATCATTCCAAGATCAGACATATCAAATTCAACCATCATGGACTTCTTAAATTTTTCAAACATGACACTATCATTTCCAGTATAAATAAGATCATCTACATATAAGCAGACAAAGAGCATTTTCCCTCCATCTCCCATCTTTGTAAAAAGTGTATGCTCATATGGACATTTTATAAAACCCTCTTTAGAAAAATAATCATCTATACGACTATACCAAGCTCTAGGAGCTTGTTTTAAACCATACAGTGCTTTTTTTAATTTATACACCTTATGTTCATCTCCAAACTTCACATATCCAGGAGGTTGATCAATAAATACATGTTCTTCCAAGTCACCATGTAAAAATGCTGATTTCACATCCAACTGGAAGATAGGCCATGAGTTTTGTGCTGCCAACGCAATCACTAGTCTGATTGTATCATGCCTTGCTACAGGAGCAAATACTTCTTTATAGTCGACACCGAATTCTTGCTTATAGCCTTTAGCTACTCAGCAAGCTCTGTACTTATTGACATCGTCATTTTCTTTCAACTTTGTCTTGTACACTTACTTGACACCAATTTTCTTGTGCCCTCTTGGAAGATCAGTCAACTCCCAAGTGTTGTTCTGTTCAATGGCTGCAATTTCTTCATCCATTGCTTTTCGCCATTTTAATTCTTTGATAGCCTCTTCGAAAGCTGTAGGATCACAGTCGAAAAATAAAGCAAAATGAGTGAGTGGATCTTCAGATTGATCAATTCCGGTTACCTCATAGTCAGACATCCATGCTGGTCTTATTTTGGCACGTTGAGGTCATTCCCCTTCTTCTGTAGTTGCTGGAATTGGTTGTTGTTCGTTCTCCACCAGTTGCTGCCTTCCATCCTCATTCTTTCCATCAATATCAGTCGGAATTTGTTGTCCAACACCATCATTGTTTCATGGCCATAACTTCTCTTCATAAAAAATAACATCACGATTGATAATGATTTTCTTGGTGCTAGGATTGTATAGCTTATAAGCTTTTGATTGATCGCTAACACCAAGAAAAATGCATTTTTCTCCCTTATCGTCTAGCTTTCTCCTCTTCTCGTCTAGAAGATGGGCATATGCAACACACCCAAAAATTATGAAGTGGTCCACCGTTGGTCTTCGACTGCTCCATGCTTCTTCTAGTGTCACATTTTGAACATCAAGAGTGGGACTTCTGTTCAAAATATGAATACTCCAATTTACTGATTCAGGCCAAAAGTTTTTTGGAACTACACTTCTTGACAAAAGGCTTCACACCATATTCATAATAGTGTGATTTTTCCTCTCGCAAACTCCATTTTGTTGGGGTGTGTAAGATGCAGTAAGTTGCCTTTTGAGTCCATGGGTCTCATAGAAATTTGCAAATTCATGGGAGTTATATTCTCCATCACGATCCGTGCGAAGAACTTTTATGAGTTGTCCAACCTCTTTCTCAACAAGCTCTTTATAGCTTTTAAAGGGTAGAAAGGCTTCAGATTTTTCCTGCAAAAAATAGACTCACATCTTCCTGCTATAATCATCAAATAAGGTAATTATATATCTTTTACCTCCATTAGAACATGGAATTATTGGCCCGCAAATGTCGGAATGAACAAGCTCCAATGTCTTCTTTGCTCTCCATGATTTTCCTTGCGGAAATTGATTATGTTGTTGTTTGCTAACAACACATTCTTCACAAACTTGAGATGGAGCAGTAATTTGAGGAAGACCAGTCACCATATTTTTCTGTTGTAGAGTCTTCACTCCACCAAAATTAAGGTGACCATAGCGAAAATGTCATAGCCATGTTGCATCCTTCAGTTTTGTTGAGAAGCATGAATGAGTGGTGTTGTGGAAAAAAAGCAGGAACATACGATTCGCAGTCATGTTAACTTGAGCAATTAAGCCCAACTTTGTATCTTGGATTCGACATACTCCATCTTTAATAGAAATCTCGTACCCCTTCTCTTATAGTTGACCCACACTAAGCAAGTTGGTCTTTAAATCTGGAACAAAAAGAACATTAGAGATAGTGTGGGTGGAGTGTTCCTTGGTCTGAAGAGTAACCTTTCCTTTTCCCATAACAGATATTGTGGAGTTGTCACCAAACTTGACAGTGTTGCGAAAAGATTCGTCTAGGTAGGAGAACGCTCTCTTATCTCCGCACATGTGGTAGCTGCAGCCAGTATCTGAATACCATATGTTTTGTTGAGTTTCTTCATTCACGTGACACGCCATCAAAAGAGACACCTCTTTTTCTTTTTCTGCAAAATTAGTTCTTTCTCCATTTTGCTTATTCCAATTAGTTCGACATTCTGACTGATAATGGTCATACCTATGACATTGGTATAGGGATAGAATCAAGAATTTTGGTCAGGGTGGGCACTTTAATTACGCACTCTAATTTTTTTCCTTCTAATTAATCACATTATATAATATATTTATATTTATTATATTATATTTGATACATGAAGTCCATTTAACATAAAAAATGCCAATATATATATATATATTGTTAGGGGCGAAGCCATATATTTCTATGAGGGGGCAAAATATAACTGGTATAAAAAAATATTTAGCCGAAATTGATACAAAAAAAAATCAGTTCAAAAATTACAAAAAAATAAGAATCAAAACAAAATTATTGTGAAATAGTAAATTCAATTTTTATTTAGTTCAAACAAAATCTTAACAAAAAGACAAAAAAAAAATTAGTACATTTTTAACCTAATTATATATTTTAATAAAATATAAAATTTTTAAAAATCACTAAAATTTGTATATGAATTAAATGTAAATTAATTTTTCACTAATTTTCTATCAATGCGCACAATCACAAGTCCGTAGTAAAATTATTCTTTATTTAGTTGCAACTAGGGATTTTATACCATTTTCTCCATTTTAACCCCATTGGTCTCCCATTTGCTACGAACGTGTCTACCCACTGGTTCTCTCTCTCTCTCTCTCTCTCTCTTCGGGCTTTGTAGCCATGGATAAAAACAAAAAAAAAATCCAAAAAATTCGGTCTATATAAATCAAAGTCTAAAGAGAGAGAAAAATTATTTACTTCTTTAAGTTTTGTCAGTGGTGGTGGCCCTGTGTAACTGTGTCGATGCAAGGAAGGACAAAAAACTCAAAGAACTGAGCTTCTTGTATGTTGAGCTTCTCTCTATTTCTTATCTTTTTCTTGTGGCTAGGCAGTGGGCAGTTGGGAGTGAATGAGACAGAGAGGAAAAAAAAAAGGAAGTATAAGATAGGTTTTAGTCAAGTGGGCCAAAAATTTTGTTTTTTAATGATGGGTGGGCCAAAAGTTTTATTTTTAATGTTGGGCAAAAAAAATCGTTTTTAATGTTGTGCTAAAATTTTTGTTTTTTTAATAGGTTTGGATAGATTGTGATAGGTCAAATATTTGATTTTTTAATAAGTTTTAGTAGATAATAGTTGACTCAATTTTTTTTGCTTTAAATAAGTTTAATTTTTTAATTCTTTTAGGTAAATAATGTGGGCCTAATATTGTTATCTTCGATTTTGGGTGAACACAAATAATATATTATACAAATATATAATATATATACTTAACTAAAAAAAAAATCGTGCCCCCTGGCCGTGGCCCGCCCTTGAACCTAGAGACATACAACAGCAGAAACATCACAACCCAACTTTCCCCCGCAACCCAACCAGCCCAGAAACCTAAAAAAGCGCGAGCCCACTGCCTAGAAGCCACTCCAGTGAAACCACCATCCTACCATACGACAAACCCACTGACCATACAGCAACCTAGTCTCCACTGACAGCAAACCCAGCGCCAAAACCACCCAGACAGCAACCTAGTGACCCACTGCCCGACCCAGCAGCGAACCCACCCAGTAACAAAACCACACAGACAGCAACCCAGTGACCCATTGCTCAACCCAACCCACTGCCAAACCCGGCAGCGAACTCACTCAAGCAAACCCAAAACACCAGCACCAACAGAAGCCCACAAACCCAAACCAGAAACCCCAGTCTAGCAACCCAGCGATCCAACCAGCAGTGACCCACTGCCCAGTCCAGCAACCCAACCCAGCGACAGCCCAACCAGCAGCATCAACCCAATTGCCCCGCCTTCGTGCTTCGCGCTCTTCGTGGCAGTATCGTCATCTCTTCGCGCCACTGACTTTTTTTTCCTGGGTTTGCAACATCTAGAACCATTTAAGAGGTTGAATCATTTTCTCCGTTAAAATTCTACGGAACTAGATAGAAATGTAAATTAGACAGTCACACGATCATAGTAATAACCACAATTACTATAAAAATTTTATGAAACTAGACAATAACGTAAATTTGATAGACACACGATCTCAACAACGTTAATCACAATAAAACATAGTTCATATACATCTGACGTGATTAAAAAACAACAAATCAAAGTTGTGTCATCAAGTCATAGCAACAAAAAAAAGTGATCAGGACCTTAGGGGATGTTTGTTTGATGTTTTTGTTTCTTGTTTTGTGTCTTTGTTTTTTATTTTTCCCAAAAAAAAAAAACAAAAACGTGTTTGGTAATTGTTTTTGTTTTTGTTTCATCTCAATTTTCTTAGAAACAAGCCAAAAAAATGAGAACAAAAAAAAGATATTCAAAGAAACACTAAAAACAGAGACAACACGTGCAAAAGGGTGGGGAATTAATGAGATCCGAACTTCAACTTCGCTTAACAGCAAAACAAAACTTTTTTTTGTTGAAGTATAAACTCATTTCATCCCTCTCTCCTCCCTAGCACTTTTCTCTCTCTCTCTCTCTCCTTCCTCCCTCCTCTCTCTTTTCTCTGTATCAGACCACCAGATGAATCGTTGGCTGTTACCTACCTTCATCGCTCATTCCCCCTCTCTTCCCCATCTATTCTCTCTCTCTCTCTCTCTCCCTCCTTTTTTTTCAGACAACCAAACGAATCGTTGGCTGTTACCCACCTCCATTGCTCATCCTTCTCTCCTCTCCATCGTTTCTCTCTCTCATCTCGCCCCCTCTCCTTTCTCTGTATCAGACCACCAGACGAATCGCTGGTCGTTACCCACCTCCATCGTTCATCCCTCTCTCGTCCCTATTGTTTTTTCCCTCTCTCTCTCCTCTCTCCATCCTCTCTCTATATCAGACCACCAGACGAATCGATGGCCCATTACCCATCTCCATTGCTGCCTCCGCCTCCGCCTCCACCTCCATTTTCGTCGCTGCCTCAACCACAAGATGATGCTCTCTCTCTATCTCGCTCTCGTTCTTTGTGAAACCCATAATATTTGTGCATATATATGCACAGATCTGCGCATATATATAAATTCTGTGCATGTTTGTGTGATTGGATTGAGATTAAATTGTCACTTATAATTGATTGAATTGTTATTTGGGATTGGTGAATTGCCATTTGAGATTGAATTGTCAAATAGATACCAAACAAATTTAGGATAAAACTTGAAATAGTTACCAAATATATTTTTTGTTTTTATTCTCAAAATTTGATAGACAAAAATGACTCACAAACATGTTTTTTTTGTTCAAACAATAAGTTGTTTAGTTGTGATAAAAAGACTTCCTGCAATAATTTGTTCAACATTTAAAATGCGTATGGATAATTCTATGTGCATCAAATTTGTGTACTCTAAGTTGCACCAAAATCAATTGTATTCATTGGATCTGTGATGGGCCCATTAATCCAACGGCTACAAATATAATTTGGTACTATTTTTTGTACACATAGCTTTGCTCAATGCATAAGGAACTGTAGAGATGTGTTGTCTAATTCTGAAATCTTTGGATTTCAAGGAATTCTTTTAGAATTGTATACACTTGACATTCTGTTACTGACCACTGAAAGATGTATATTCATATCGTGAAATCTAGATATAGTAACAATTTACGGTGTCTCATCCATCACAGGAATGACAACCCAAATTCAACTCCACCAATCCAATCAGCTTGGACATCTTGGAGATGATCGGAGTATTCCATCAGCACAGAGTATAGCGTGTGAGTGAGTTCTAGACATTGCCACGAGACATTCCCCAGTGAATACTAACAACCTGGGTGTGTTTGGTTTAATAAGTAGGAAGAAATGGATTGGACAATTTTATCTGTCCCATAGTCATTTATTTGGTCTTTGGACTAATTATAGTGATAACGTCTCTTCATTTCATGTTTAGTTCAAGTATTAAGAAGACATATTTTTTAAGCTAAAAATGTATTTTACACAAATACTTCTCAATGAGAGTATTTAAACCCACCAAATAGATGAATTTATTTAAGAGGTTATATATGGGTTTAGAAATACTTTTCATCCGGGTTGGAAATATTTTTAGGTTATAATATCGGATCAAAATATGTATCCAAACATGGGATAAATTTGATAAATTGGCCCAGACATATTTTCTTCTCTGCATCTTCAAACACATTAGTCAAGGCATCAAGATACAGCCACATAACCGAATCTAATCCCATCCCATCCCATCCCACCAAATTCACATCCACTGGAATGAACTTGATAAGATAAAAGGTATCCAACTTAATGGTGCTCGAATTTTTTTGATTTGAAATCTAGAATTTTTGGGGCCTCTTTGAACATGAGGCTTAAAGCCCAAGCTTTGTTGGCTTTGTGGTAGGGGCTGAAAGTATTAAGTAATGGTATAAATATTAAATTATTAAAAAATTCTCAATGTAATTATATCATTTTTTAAGGTAAAAATATATCTCAATCGGATTATTTAAACCCATCAAATAGGTGAATTTATTTAAAAGATTATATGTAGATTTAAAAATACTATTCATTCAAGTAGGAAATATTTTTAAGAGATAATGGGATGTGAGTACTTTTTTCAAAACTTATTTGGTTTTAAGTACTACCTTCAAACTTATCCTCTTTTAAGTCCTCTTTTTATCGAATAATTGTCAATAAGTACACATTTTAAAACATTTTTAAATTTTTTCTAAAATGTATTCCATAATTACCCCTACCATAAATAGTGCATACCTACTTGAATGTGAGATTTTCAAGATTAGAATTAGACTTTCAAGATTTTTTTTGATATTTGTGTATCATTTGAATTTTGAAATTTCAAATACACACACACACACACAAGTAATACAGTGACATCAAACAGTAACATACTTAACAAAAAAATAGTAACATCAAACAGTGACACGCTCCACAAAAATATTTGTTACTATTTGAAGTTATTATTTTTGTGTTGAGTATGTTACTGTTTGACGTTACTATATTTTTTGTTGAGTGTATCACTATTTGATGTTATTTTTTTTGTTGAGCGTGTCACTGTTTGATGTTACTTGTTTTTGTTGAGCGTGTTACTGTTTGATGTCACTGTATTACGTGTGTGTGGGTGTATATATATATATGAAATTTCAAAATTTAAATGATACACAAATATCAAAAAAAATCTTGAAAGTCTCATATTTTAATCTTGAAAATTTCACATTCAATTAGGTATGTACTATTTATGATAGAGATAAAAGAATTTTTACGACTTTTTTTTACCACGTGTATTTCTATCAAAAAAAGTACGTAAACACTATTTATTTTGAAAGCGACCAGAAATGAGCACTTATCCGTTACGGGAATCGAACCAGTATCTTCGAAATGAAAAGCCGATATCCTAACTACTGGATAAAAAGCCGATGTCCTAACTACTGGCCGAAAGGGATCAAAAAGTCATTCTCTCCCTCTCCCTCTCCCTCTCCCTCTTCCTCTCCATAATTAACATCATCTTTCTCGGTCACCTTTCCTAATATTCTCTCTCTCACTTTTGTGTGGTCTGTTTCCCTTAACTGGGTTGCCATGGAGTCTCTGAACCTGTGCACTCCATCACTTCCTGTATTCAATTTGATGTTCAGCACCATATATCTCTTGGGCTACTTCATAATTTTCAGGAACTGGAAACAAAATCTCAGGCCTGAAGCTTCAAGTTGTCTCGTCTCTCTCGCCCATGGAACTCCTGCTGTTCTCTTATCCCTCTATTCAATCTTGTACCCACAGACCCAACTTAATTTCTCTTCACCAAACACCAACTTCCAGAACATGGTTCTTGACTACAGTATTGCTTACTTCTTCATGGACCTCTTACATTACTTGATCTTCATCCCCAGTGATGTCCTCTTCATTGCCCACCACTTAGCTACTCTATATGTTTTCCTGACATGTCGATATATAGTTCATCACGGCGGTTCCGCCATTCTTCTTCTTCTTGTCCTTGCTGAGGTTACTAGTGCTTGTCAGAATACTTGGACCTTTGCCAGATTCCGAAAAGCCGATGTGCCGGTTGCTGCCAAAGTGTATGAGCGCTTGTCACCTGTGTTTTATGCATTTTATTCCGTGGTTAGAGGGTTTCTTGGACCGCTTTTTGTGTACAAAATGGGTGTGTTTTATGCAAGTGGTGGAGCTGATGGAGTAATTCCTAGGTGGGCTTGGATTTCTTGGATGGTTGTGATTGTCAGTGCAATCTTGGTTAGCATATTGTGGGTTATCAATCTCTGGATAGATTTGTATAGAGAAAGAACCAAGAAAGGGGAAAGGAAATCAAGTTAGAGGTTGGTGATTCTTTGATTCAACCCCAAGGTTAAATGTAGGGGTTATTTGTGAATATGAAGTTAAATCAAGGGTTCAAATCCAAATTTCTGGGTGATGATTGCTATGATGGAAGATGGAAATTAGATTACAGCCTGTATAATACTATTGTTTCATTTATACAATCTTTTGATTGGGAAGAAAGTTGCAAATTTGCTAGGTAGAGAGAAATTGTTCTTTGGATTTGTTTCTTGGTATCTTCTGCTTTGTTATTTATATTTTCATTTATTCTACAATAAACTTTTGAAGTTTTTCAACCTAGTGGTTTCTCGAGTAACCCACTTCCCATAACTTGGTAAGACAATTCATCACACATAATTAAGGGAGTCATTGAAAATTCTTTCAACTAGCGGTTTCTCTTTAGCAAAAAATTAGTTGAACAATAATATGAATTGGGTCTAATCATATTTTTCAATTAAAAAAATTATCTCATATAATATTGAAACTAGCGGTTAATCTCGTGACAATGACACTGTAGTAGCAGCGTTACTCTAGCCTAAAATAATAATTATACATGCTTATTTTCGGGAGTGGCATCCTTACTTGGAGTGTGGTTAACAAAATGCTCTCCCTTTAAGCAAAATAGAATCCCATTACAATTGAAGAAGTAAAGAAAAAGTAATTTGAAGAAACTTCAAATTGCGTACTACGGAATTATGTGATAATATCGTCGTGTGGATCTTATCTCTATCATTTGTCAAATTGTATTTGTGAAATCTCTTGACTACCCAAATTCATCGGATTTGAGAGTTTCTTAAGAAAAAAATTATTTATACTTAATTTAGTGATCTTATTTGTTGATATGATGGATTATAATTATTAAATTGATACTGAATCCCAATTAATAATAGAGTTCACTGTCAATCTAATAGCAGAGAATAATAAAGTGAACAAATATATCATCGCCTTGAGTCTGAAAATTTTTGGCCAAAAAGAAAAAAAATTAGGGATAATTGTGCCAAATATTTTGTAGCTTACATATAACGTAATGGTTAGACAGGGGAAGGAAATTCTTCTCTTTTTCGGCATCGAAGACGGACAAGTGGAGGAGAAGGGTTTTGGTTCTTTGCCATCTACAATGCTCCTCAGCATTTGGGAAAGCAAAGGTGTGACGCCCTAAAATTCATGGATACTTTCACGGGTTGGTGGGTAATTAACGAGTGGGAAAGGATGTCCAAATTTGGGACATCACAAAAGACAAAATAGAAATTTTTCTCCGATATCCTATCGGCTGGGTTTGTAACCCAAGGGAAAAGTGGGTTGCATTTAACCGGTGTAGGGGGTTAAAAATGCACTGTAGCAATCGGGTCAATATTTGACCCAAAAAACTCATACAATAAAGTCTATTTTGAATTCATAACCAATGATTTACCATTGAATTTAACATATTGAGAGATATCCAAATCCTAGTGATACGCACAACTTTGCGTGACACCAAAAACCACTATAAAAAAAAAAAGAGTGTTGTTCTCGTTCGGTCAAGAGGAAAGAGATAGGAAAGCACAGGGGGGAGTTTCGTAAGGAACATAATATTTTATGGCATGACTATAGATTCTCATATCATTGGCATATTCCATACACTTGCTTGTTAATAACCACTAGCCTACCTGGACCAGTTGGAGGCCATGTGGCTGGTTAACCACCGAGTTTGGTGGGTAACTATGTTGATTCTGACTATCTGTTTATGATTTTGAGAGTTCACAGAAACATATACTATAAAAACTAATCATAATTTCACAAATAATAAATTTCTAATCGCAGTCGGATGGCATATGATGTTGCCTAACATTTAATTTCGAAATCATAATGCCAACTAGACCATTGACACTCGAAGCAGAAACCAGCAACAACACGGCCATGGCTTGAAAAATGGCTATATGATGGTTCGGAACAGATTTGTTGTGACAGTCCTCTGTGTTGCCTAAAACTAAAAGATGAGGACAATTGCAGCAAGTTTGGATATTTCATGCCCCTTTCAGATCATGATTTTCGTTGCCCTCGACCACAACCATCACCAACGGAAACATGGAGTAGTACTTTTAACTGTATTGGCCAAAGATCTATATGCGGATCACTGAAGCAGTTGTGTTGTCAGGGCTACCATGGTAATTAAGCTCTACAAAGAAACCCCCTCCTTCTCCCCTAGCCAGTCTGCCTGGATTGACGCAAATGCACTTCACTTGCTCTTCTACTTCACTTCTTCCCCCAAGGGACAGCACCTGCATACATGGGGAATAATAAAAATTCAATTTTCAAACCGTATTATTATTCTTTCTATTAAACCTCTCATCATGAGTCTGTCTCCAATTTTAATCAGCTTGAAAGTTAGACTTGTTTGTAGATGTACTGCCATTGATTATGCCAAGCGAGATTCAGGTGTTTTACCCTCACAAATTGAGCCAAGTCTGAAGGTAGGATGAGGATATCTGGAATGGAAGAGATCTGAAGAGCTTCTGGCGAGAGTGAAAAGTCCAAGGGAGTTCCTTCTGCTAGTGGATATAGAGGATAGAAGCTGTTTCCAAAGATGGTAGAGGGATCAATAAAATAAAATTAAATAAAGTCCTCTCAGAGTAATTTGAACCTTCCGCATATTTACTGAAGGAATTTGCAGACAACTGGCTTTTTATAACATGCCTGCGCTGGTTCAGGATATGGTTTGCAAGTGTACTCAGCCGGTGCTTGGATACCCCTGCTAGATTTCGCGAGATTTCCTCTCCACTAAGTTGTTTGAGGACATCAACAGTGCAGCAACCCACCTTGACCTGAAACCAAAAGCTGTAAACGATGAATTATCCCTGCACATATCCTCCCCTCCCCCACCCCACCCCACCCCACCCCAGTTTTCTAATGGTGGGTGCACAGACATATGAACTATGATAGGATGATACAGTTACCAGTGTTTACCGCATTTGCACAGAAAGTCCCCGGGTTTGTAAGACTGGTTATCTGAGTGACGATAAACATAATGTCATTACATTGTGACGACATAGTGAAAGTACATTACAGGAACTAATGACTTGTGGAAAGTATGCCTCCTAGAATTCTGTACCTGATGTTTGAGATCAGGTAGACAAATGTCAAAAGCAGGCTGCAGAACCAAAACAGAGATAAATCTCAATACTAAGAAGTGATGTACCATGTCATTAAATTGATAAAGACGTTATATTATTAGATTCAGTAATAAAACCACCTGTGGAAAAACAAAGTCATGGTTAGCATCTCGTATCGATGGCACAAGTATCACGCGGACACTAGAACCCATGTATTCCACATAATCTTGAAGCTGGGAAACAGCCATTTGAAAAGGTACCTTAAAATACAGAGACATAAAAACTTCCAGCAAAACATGTACATAAATTTTCAAGTACATACCTGTCCAAGAATTTCAAGATTAAATAGTTTATCAAAGGTCCTGTTTACAGTTCCTTTTTTGATCTCTGGATGTTCAGAATCTACAAATGGCTCCATCTGCCAAAAGCTTCATATCAAGTTCAATGTGCAATTTCCACAATCATTCAATGATAGAGAAACTCATGTAGAAATTATTGACAGAAGATTGGTGGTTTTTTACCAGTACAAGCAATTGAGGCTGCTTTCTCCGGGCATATGCTAGCAACTCAATTAGAGGTTCAAAAAATAAGTTGTCGGTTGTGGTAAAAGGACCTGCTGCAATAATCTGTTCAAGATTTAAAATGCATAAGGAACTGTAGAGATAATGAACAGGACCTAATACATAATAACTCTCCCAGTTGCGTCTCTGGATTTCAAGTAATTCTGTTAGAATTTACACCTTGGACATTGCTGCTGACTCCTGAGAAAGTGAACCACTAAAAGGAGTATTCATACTATGGAATCTATATATGGTAACAGTTTACTTGTGTCATTCTTCGCAGGAACTACAATCCAAATTCAATTCTGCCAATCCAATCAGCTAGAGATACATAATAAATAAAACATGAGTCATAAAGCTTGATGACTTCATCAGTGTCTTGTTAATCCCAACCATCCCTTTTGGAGCCATCAAATCGCAAATTTCTGGATCCTGTCAACATTAGCTCTCAATCACCACTTAGGTTTTCCTCAGCGGTGCCGTCCACAGATCCTATAAACCCTCACATTCTTAACCTTATTTAGCCATCTTTTGCTTTATTAATCTTCACGGGAAACAAATGAAATAAGAAACTTATCAATGTTATAACATCAAGACATATGATAAGGTTTGGAAACCTGAAGTGAAGGAGTGACCCAGTGACAAAGGCTCAGTCTTGCTCGCAGGTGGTTGCGAGTGCCAACCTCGTCCCTCCCACCCACCCACCCCCAAAAAAAAAAAAAAAAATTGGGAAACCAATAACATATAATTGCAGATCATGATTTAATACAAGAAAGGTATGGCACTAGATCAACCTAAACATATACTCTGTTGTAGAATATGTGGTGATGTTGAATACAGCTTACACACCAATGATAGTTCTAACAGCATAAGAGAAGGATCAGTTGACTGGAATTCCAGATCCTTAGCCTGTTTCTTGGCAGGGTGAAAATTCTCATCAGAAGAAACTGACAAAGGAACACAGTCAGTAATTTTTGATGCAATCAAACAGTGTCCGCTAGGATTGTGCCCTTCAACACCTACCACCTGTAGAGTTGCACTCATCCATGGTTAAATAGAATCCCAGAACACAAATATGATATGCTGGTCAATAGTTATGGTTTTTATTTTTCATTTTTTCTCCCCTTCTTCTTTCAATCCTAGTTACCTGGCCAGGAAAAGTGGAAAACTGGCTCAACTTTTGCAGGTCAAGATGCACACGATGCCCTCCAGAATGCTCAACACTGTCAGAAACACAGGTAATTAACAGCAGCCAGCAATATGAATTTATAGACAGTATCTACAAATGTCAATTAGATCAGTATATCCTTGAATTCAAGATCCTAGACCTGTGCAAGATGGCAATTCTGAACACCTCATTTCCTTGGATTCAACTTACATCGAAGCTAGAAGCGTTGAAGCATGTTTGCCCCAACTTAAGTGCTGTGGGCCCCGACTGAGAAAGCAATGGCCTACAAGTTTCCCAGGACAACTATTTGACCACAACAATGTTTAATGAGTGGACTTCTTTTTACTTGAGATCATTGTCCCAAACATTGTAACATCGATCATATTAGTCATCTCTAAATGCTTCAGGCTTCGCCTTTCATGTGGCACAGCATTGTCGAATGTGGTTATACTGAGGATAATGAAACTGCTGAGTGCTGACACACTAACGAAGCAAAGGTAGCATCTTCCCAGGACAAGGGCAGCCCCTCTGCCCCACCACCAATCAAAAAAAGGAAAAGAAAAGGAAGGCAACCAAAAATGCATAGTATTGACTAGGGATGAGAGACTTTACCTGCTTTGCAGCAAGATAGGCTTCTCTTTCAGGCGGCCTTCTTCATCACAACAGATCATGCCAACTGCAAATACAGTTTTCTGTAACAATAGGTTCTATCAGATGCAAGGACATGTTGGCTTTAACTAACAAATAAACTCTTTAAAAGAAGATGGAGCAACGGGAAAATCGTTGAGACTGCTTAAAACTGAAGCATCAGAAACAACTACACATCTGGAAAAACCCATAACCAGATGCATAATTAATAGCATGACATTAATGCTGATCTCAGAAGCATCACAGATCAAAGCATAGTGATAGAGACAGGAAACATCATCAGGTTAGCTTTACCTGGGAAGCAACAGTAGGGTCCATTAGTTCCTCATACATCCCAGAAGCAACAAGGGCTGTTTCATGCATTTTAATGCGATTTTCAAGAAAATTGAACTATATCACGGAAAAACAAAATCAGTGCTGTAAACATGAAGGAAAAATATGCCTATTTGACAGCATAAGAAGTATCAAACACCTTGTTTTCAATCCTGTCATACATGAACCTGCAACCTGGTTCAGGCTGAGAACCATGGATTTCTAAGGAACACCTTTTGCTGGGTAGTACCCTCTTTATGACATCATCTTCGAAATTCTCATGGTCATACTCTTTTCTGATGTTCTCTGCAGTAGGCAGGTCATTGAGAGTGGACTGCACCACAAATTTACTTTTTCGTTGCCAAAGGGAGTCACTGATTCTAAGGTTTTCCCAGAGGAAAAAATGTTCCCATTTGTTTTGAGTGTGGAATCATATGGCTCTGGATATGGGGTGTCAGATTTGCCTGTTGGAGAGTCAGGGATGCCTTCTTTTGTATCTTCGTTTTCGTCATTTAATATCCTGTTTAAAGCAGTTCAATCTAAGATTCACATGGTAAATAAAAGACTAATAACTTGCGACTATCCATGCTATTTAGGGGAACATTTGAATGGTGCATACTGTTAGCAGTATGCTCTAAGATCAATCATGTAGACGATGTCTTGGGGTTGTACTAACAACATTCATTACTTAATTAAATAAAAATGTCAAGTTTATTTATCATGTTTCTACTTTATTTCATTTTAATATACATGATATAATCCATAGAGTATAAGTTAAGGAGGTAGTTTCTCAAGGTGTTGAGAAGAAGAGACCTATACTTTTTAGTACTTAACTTTTAAATATTCTTAGTCATAAGATTATTATTTGGGCACTACGTAATCCGGATAGACTAGCACACACCATGTTTACTCATATTTGATATTAGATGACTTATCCAAGTCACTAGTGTAGGGACACTAAAACAGATGTGTGGGTGCTTGTTAGAGAACAAGCACACTGAACGTGACCGTTAACTAACGTAAGATTTTTCATATCCTACGTTATGTAGGAGGTGGATGTAAGATATAACAACTCTCTTGCTAGGAAGAGAAGAACCACCCCTTATTCTCTCTCTCTACTAGTTTTATCAATAGTTAAAGTGGATCCTTCAAGTTTGTCAATTCGTGTGGATACCCATAAAGGCCAAACGTTTGCGAGGCTTGGGGTAAAGATCAAATTCAGATTTAAAAATTTAAATTTTTTTAGAATGCTTGAAAATTGTTAAAGACATGTTTCAAGAGATAACTCTTAATCTTCTCTATAGATCTAAGGTTTCTCGATTTGTATTAAACATGAATAGATCTTGGTATGAGGAATCAAACTATTTTTTTTTAAATTCCGCTACGTTTGTTATATGATTCCTTTCACATACACCATGACATTTACTTATAAACTCATCAACTAAAATCTGACACCAACAGAGTCCACACTTCCACAAATTTCCTAGTCAAATTATGTATCCTCTGTTTCAACTAAATATATTCAGACTCAATAAACACACGAGCACACAAAAATACACTAATTTTTTTTTAAAGATACGAGTATAACAGGAGTGTAATGCAACACATCAATTGATTAGTGCGACGAAATTGATAATAAAAAGCGACATCGTGAAAAAGGCAGCATCAATCAAAGGTGACAATCGTTAAAATATTGAATCTCTTTTATCTTGTCATCTCTTTTTCCTCTTGTTCCCCTGTCATCTCTTTTCCCTTCTTCTCTTCTCTTCGCTTGTGTTGATTAGGTTCAATTTTCATTTATGAATTCGATTTGATTATTTTCAATTTGAGTTCAATTTTAATTTTGTTTGCTTAGGTTCAATTTTGATTCATTTTAGGGTTAGGTTGAATTGCATCATGGATTGTTTCTAAATTTTTTAGAAACTTTTTGAATACAACAATGCAAATTATTGTTTCTAAGTTAGGTCTAATTGGTTATGTAGTTTTTAAACCTAGCATCTCAAAACTGAGTTTTTTCTATCTCTTTATTGATATGTGTTTTGGTATTGACTTTGTATATATGAATATTATCTAACATGTTAATGAAATTATTGAAGGCGAATTTTATATAACATGTTATGATATAATTTATGTGCTACTTGTTCAGATATGTCACCTGTATCATATTTGGATCGTACAATATTGCTTAAAAAAAATGGCAGTTCCAAGAATTGATGATGATGAAAGTCAACTGTTGATTTATGCACTTCTGGAATATAAACAAAGGGGTATAGTACTTGAACAAGGGAAGTTCACATCACAGAACTTAAAAAATTTGTTAAAGCTGTTGAAGAGGAGGATGCCCGAGTTTAGTTTGGACCAAATACAACTTGTGTAGATAATATTTTTTTGCAAGAAGCAATACTTCGCAATCAAGAATATGTTGAAAATAAGGATGTTTGCTTGGAACACAACCATGATGTGTTTTTTTGGTGATCTGATGGATGGAGCTACTAGTTATTTTCGCGTAAGTACTGATTTAAAAAAATGGTATGAGCAACGAAGTAAAATCATTTTTTTTTGTTACACCTACACTAAAATTTTATTTCCCTAATACTTATGTGCAGGATGTAATACCTCCAATTTTTGAAATATATATATAACTTAATTTAGGTCAGTTTGTGATATTATTTTTTTGAAAAAAGATGTTAGTGTAATTAATGAATGAGGAATTGTAGGGTTTCTTTTATTTTGTATATACAAATATGTAGGAAGTCAAAATAGGGAAAAACAAAAAAAAAGGAAATGAGGATTTTGTCGCTAGAGAGAGAGAGAGAGAAAAGAAGAAGAAGAGATTTGGATCTTATTGAAGGTATGAATCCATCATTTATTTTATGAATTTTATATTAAATCACATGGTGTTAGCTTTATCTTAATCTATCTATATATATATATATATATATATATATATATATATATACATACATAAATATAAATATATATATGTGAGTGTGTGTTCATAATGGGAAATAAAGATGAATACATAAATAAATTTTATTACAAGTTATTAAATTTATGTATTATTAGACCTAATTTAGATTGGTTGATTTTGAGGCTTGTAGATAATTTAATTATGTGTTAAAAAGAAGAATAAAAACAAAGAAGGAAGAACCATGAAAGTTACAAAACCAACTTTCGTAGGTTGAAGAAGATGAATTTTAGAAATTATAGAAACATCCTCTATAGTTTTAAAGAGTTTTACTTTGCCCCTATATTCTTCTAAACTTAATCTTAACCACTGTTTTACTTGGTAATTTGGAAGAATAGAATTTTGCAAAATTTTTGGTAGTCCCGAAATCAGAAAAATCTTTTTTTTCAAAGAAATTACACCTTGACCCCAAAAGTTTCAAAAATTGTGATTTGACTCCAAAACTTTAGAAACTTTTTTTTCTAAACAGCTCAGAATACTTCCATACCCAATTACCTCATATTAGAAAGGATATTTATATGTAAAATATATATTAAGGATATATCAGTGGGTAGGAAGTATAAAAATTAAATATAGAATCGCAAAATGACAAAGTTAGGAATAAGGATTGATTATTATATGTTATTTTGGATTTGATAGTGATTGCATTGAGGTTGAAAAAGAGGGCTTTGAATTGAATTTTGGAAATCAAGGTGAGTAGTTTACTACTTCTTTTGGGAGGATTTTCTATATTAAATGTGTGGGTGCGTGCGTGTGGATTTTTCATATATATGATATATGTTCTGATGTTTGGGATTGCATTTGAATATTTTGAAATTGTGAACTGCTATACATGTGAATTTTGGAAAACTTGTGGGATAATTTTATATCATTGCTTTGGTGATGAAAGATAAATTTTGTGTGTTGGGATTAAAACTACAGTTTTGGTATGTGTGAAAGTCATGTTTACGAGACAGAGACTGTGGTTACCAGGTCTAAGTGGTAACAAGCGACTAGAACTGGGGTTACCAGGTCTAAATGGTAACAAGCGACTAGGTCAGTTACTAGGCTAGTGGTAACAAAAGACGGGGCCAGTCATCAGGCTAATGGTGACAAGAGACTGAGCTAGTTACCAGGCTAGTGGTAACAAACATAATTTGACAAATGTGTTTGGAATTGAATGTGTGTGAGTGTTTTGAGTTATAAATGTCTTTTCATTTATAAAGTTATTTGTGATCATGAAGTCATTTTGTTTAAATGATTATGTGAAAGGGGTTGGGGTACAATTTGTTGTACTTATGTATGTATCAAGTTTATTTTTGGTATATAAATTGTGAAATTTATTTTCAAACCTCATTAGAGGTGGTTGCTATTCACGGGCCTTTGTGCTCACTCAAACATTTAACATTTTTCAGGTGAGGATCAGGATGGAAGAGTAAGTCCTCAGATAGAGAAGGGATTAGAAGAATTGATGATTTATTTTATCGTAGGTCTTCAGGAATAAAGACCTTTCGTAGTTTTGAGATAAATATTCAATTATTTTGTGTACATAGATAACAGTAACATTGTAATATCATGAATGTAATACATTAACACCTTGATAGGGAAATCTGGACCCAACTTTTCCTCTTGGATCATCAGTATAACATACATACCGCAATCATAGTCATTTTTCTGTATAGGTACCCAGGTTGGCCGAATAATAGGCCATTCATGCATTTTTTCTACATCAGGGGTCACCTCACATATTAGATGATATAACACCATCACCTATTCAAGGAAACAAATAAAGTTTTTTTATGAGCGAGATGATAGGTACTGCATTACACAAGCTCTAATTAATTTTGGTTGTACAAACTTTACCGTTTTATTTGCCTGCCCAACTCGTCTCAGTTTCCTTACAATAGTAGGTAAAGTATCGCGAAACATGATTTCTTTTTTTTTGGAAATCTACTATGGTGAGGTACCAATGCGACTTTGCATCATTTATTGGTAAATATATCTACAACGACACGAATGTAATACAATGATAAATGAGCACACACAAACACACACACATATATACACCATAATTAATGAGAAGGACCTATATAAAATAAAATGAGAATGTCAAACCTTATCGCAATTTTTAATGTCACCAATGAAATGAGTAAAAGTCTGTCTAATAACAAATTTTAAGACATTTTTTCCTTGATTCTTCCTCGCAATTGCTGCTTGCTGCCAAAACCATTCATTAAGTATACACGATTAACAAACATATATACTGAGTATCACATTTTTTTATTTATGACAACCTAACGATAAGAAGTATGGATACTTTACTGAAAACAAGGTTGGGAAGTACCATCTGGCATTTTGTGAGGTGCTGTTGATCTTCGTATCGGGTGACATAATGCAATGTACCATATTTATTACCTGTTAATAAGGACAAAAACAAGTTATTGGTTATTGTAAACTACTTTGACACAATAATTGAACTCATAATTCATTCAAAAGCAATCCACTTACATCATCAACTATTCACTCTGTTCCCCATAAGGACTGCATTGACTACCAAGTTGCCGAAAATATGGTGTCTTCGAAATTAACAAGAACCTCTCTACATACAATAAAATGCTACCAATTTGTCAATGAATATGTATCATACCAATTATGGTGAAAGTATCTCATTTGAAAACTTATGGTTTCACTTACAATTTTTCCAACGAATTGTCCAGTATGTACTCCCATATTGACTCCTTGTAGCTTGGCAAGACTGTTGTTATGTGAGGGTACCCCTCTCTGGCATATCATCATCATCATCTTCATCTTGCAATGTTATTAACACAATTATCCAATATTACTAGTTAAGGCGTTCAGTAGTTTAATATCCAAACAATAAAAAAATTATGAAATGATTCACTCACGCTGTTGTCGCCATCATCGTCATCATCATCAATATTTTTTGTATCCAATTCCTCAACACCTTCTTCATTCTTATTCAATTCCTCAACACCTTCTGATTTGTTGCAGATGGCATTGACTCAGTTGGATAAATCTTTTAATAAGTCATTTATAGTAGAAAGCTCGACATCCACCATGAGAGATAAATCTTAAATATCTAATTTCATTACAGTCTGTGTCATCTCTACTCTGGACAATCTTGAATCAAAATCCTAAACAAATGAACAATATGTGAACAAAGGAACAATTCGTGAACAAAGGAATAATCTACATTGAGTGTTTCCTAATACAGATAGTAGCATTGGTAGGGTGTTGAGTAATACACATACATCCGCTTCCATTTCCACGCATTCATCAGCCGATGTTGGCATACTCATTAACCGTGACCTTAATCTACATCAAGCATTCAATATGCATTTGAAAATAATGGTAGATCGCATCAATATACTGAATAAACCATGATGTTTAATGATATGGTGAAAATGACTTACCTTGAAATTTTGAATTCCAATGTTGAAAAACAAAAATAACAGCACAGTTCACATTTGTCATCTTATCCAGTTGAGCACCACGCTCTAGTAACATTGACTTATGACAAAACCGACTATGATAAAGCTCTTCACTAATTCTATTGAAGAAATATGTATTTTGATTTGCTTGAGGATTTACAAGATTGGATGAACTTACCAAATTTGGAAGATCTGTGGAGGGATCAACATTTTTTTTGAATCAAAGGGATCAATTGACTTTGGACAAGTGGAGAAATGGACCACATTTGGAGGTTTTGGACAATTGGAGGGATCAACAACCTCAATATGTTTATTCTTCATTTGCCCAATTCCACGATAACAAGTGTTATCCACTCTTGGCTGATACTTATGAGGTAATGCTTTTACACTTTCTCGCTCAGATTTCCTCTTCTTCTTTGTTTCCATCAAAAATTCTATTGTGTGTATCTCCCTTGTTCTGATACATTACAAAAAAAAAACAAGGGACATATCCCCAGTCAAACATAATAAATCAACACATTTGGTATTAATACGTAAACGAGAAAATAAATATGGAACAGTTCACAGCCTCATACACGTACACACAGCAGACTCGACGCATACACACTTTCTTATTAACAATGGCCACATACAATCATATGTCAAAGAATAAATACAATTATACACTTACTTACAGTGAGATTTGAAGCATTTTGGAGTTAGGGGTTGGTAACGATCGATAATCCAATCTACCAAAGGTTGGTTGGCTGACGTGAATTCTTGAAATCGATCAAATTAGGGTTAGGTTTGAAAACTTGAAATCTTGATCCGATCACTCAAGGTTGGTTCGTAGATATGAATTCTTGAAATTGATCTTAGGGTTAGGTTTGAATGTTTGAAGTCGATCAAGGTTGGCTGGCGTGAAGGCGTGAAATAGATCAAGGTTGGTTGACGTGAATGCTTGAAATCAATTTGGAATGCTGAAATCTTCTTTGCTTGAAGACGATCGACCTTTTTCTTCTTTGATCGATCCCTGATTGTTGTAATTTTTTATTTTATCCCGATTTGGTCTTAATTATTTTATAACATTATTTAAATATATTTTGATGAATAAATATTTTATGATAATAGAAGATAACTGTGTAATATCAAACCCTTTATACTTGGATCGGTCGCCCATTCCTAAGGCAGGTCTTAATTCATCTATAAGTAAATTACACTTACACCCCTGAACTATAACAATGTTTTCATTTTTCTCTCAACTATCAGATTTCCTATATTTCACCTTCAACTAATATTTTTTATTCCACATTACCTAATTAGAAACGTATATTATCTTTTTTGGAGAGAAAATACATAGTAGGGGCAAAGTAAAATAACTTTCCCTTAAATATATAACTGACATTAATAATTGGGTTAATAATTGAGACAATTTGAAACTAATCAAATAGTTGAGGTGATAAAATGGAGAAATAGTGATTTACCCTCTCAACTTGTTTTAAAATTTGTGATAGTAGATGATACAAGTGTAATATTAAACCAGTACAACAATTTTTTTGGGGTACAATCTTTTGGTTACAACTTTTCCTCAAGTTTTTTGGTATGTTATAACTTTAATGGTAGTTTACAACTTTTTTTGGGTGGGCTACAACTTTAATGGTAGGATTACAACTCTTTTGGATGGGTACACCTTTAATGGATAGATATACAACTTTAATGGTAGGGTTACAACTCTTTTGGATGAGTACACCTTTAATGGATAGGGATACAACTTTAATGGTAGGGTTACAACTCTTTTGGATGGAGGTACAACTTTAATGGTGGGGTTACAACTCTTTTTGCTAGGGGTACAACTCTATTGAGATGGAGAATAACTTTAATGTTGTGTTACAACTATTCTGGGGTTATAACTTTTATAGATTTAGTTTCAAACTTTTTGGTATCTTACAGTTTTTGGGGTTAGATTACAATATTTTTGGTGGGTAACAACTTTAATGGTATGATTATAATTCTTTGGGGTGGAGGTACAACTTTAATGATAGGGTACAACTTTTCTCGGATTGTACCTTTTATGGATTTAGTTTCAAACTCTTTGGTATGTTACAAGTTTTTGGGATTATATTACAATTTTTTGGTGGGTTACAACTTTAATGGTAAGATTACAACTCTTTTGGATGAGGCACAACTTTAATGGTGGGTTACAACTTTTCTGGAATTATGACTTTCATGGATTTGATTTCAAATTTTTTGATATGTTACAATTTTTTGGGTTAGACTACAATATTTTTTAGAGTTACAAGATTTTGGGATGCGATACAGCTTTTGGGCTAGTTACCACTTTTTTGGTTCAACTATATACCGGTTTCACCAGTCATTTATTCTTCTAAAGAGACACGTATAAGATAAGTACGCCAACTTACTTTTTGGTATGGTACCGAAAAGTAAGTTTGTGGTATTGTAGTGTAATCCCTCTCCTTTAGGTTTGTCATTTGTCCTTGCATAGTATGAACACGTTTCTTGATTTTATAGACTACTACAGAGAGAAAAAATGGGAAAAAAGAGATCCGAGTTCAGGAGGGGGCAATCTGGTTCAATGGAATATTAGGGAAGGGCGATCAAGGGGAAAAAGGAGATAGGGGAGAGCCAAAAAATTACTAATCTAATATACCAAACGAGGAAAGTGTCTTAGAACACCAAAAGAAAGTCACAGATGTAAAAATAAAGGGAACACTGAATTGCCAAAAGCAAGAAACTACAAGTTGCTCTTATGGACGAGAACCATGTGGTTGTAATTGCGAATGAGCAAGTAGGGGCGAGCAACTTGTCATTTACTTTGGCCCAGAAAGCAATGAATGCCTCTCAAATGATGAACTCGTGGAAGAGTCTGAGGATAATAATGACATCACCTTTACCAAAAAAATAAATAATAACATCACCTCTATAGATACAATAGATGAAACCTATTCATATGACCTCTGAAATAAAACATAGCAAAGAATTAGGAACAATTGTAGTTTCACGTAGTGTACATCATTAATAAATGATATATATATATACATTTTTAATGAATGATAGCCATCTAAATTTTTTTTTTTGGGAAAAAATCAACTTGTGTGATCTATAAGATAGTCGTGTTATAATTTCTTATTGGGTGTTGACACCTAATGACACTGTCACACCTAATTGTGAAGGCATGATCGAGGACAGTGGCTGCTTGGTTTTTATTGAAGACTCAATGACACATCAAAGCATTCAAGTGAAACTCTGGGCGACTTTAAGGGGTTTGGAGATCATCCAAGATAAGGGGATAAACAGAGTAATGGTGAAAACTAACTATCTGGAGGCCACAAAGCTGCTCACAGGCAACACCCACGAGGCCCACCCGAATAGAGCTTTAATCGATAAATGCAAACATCCCTATTACACATACCCTCAGAGAAGGGAACCAATGTGCTAATGCAACTGGAAACTCATCTCCCTCAATTGGGAGGGCTTCTGATTTCTAATCTAGTTAGTACCTCCTTCACTAGTAGATCTTTTGTAGTTTCTTTGTTTTGTTAAATTTTCCGATGAACCCCAAAAAAAACACCTTCAAAGAAATTTAGGCTATAAGATGTGATGTACTAGAATAAGGGTTATATCTATATAATAAAGTAGTTAGATTTTTTTATCTTTAATTTTTTGCAGCTCATATAATTTTTAAACTTTTGATCCAACGATCTTAATTAGTCCCTGAATTTCTTTTCCCATCCATGAACAGGCCTCTCTTCATAAGACTATACACTCCTATCTCTCATACGTCTTTGTCTCTCTCATGCAGGCTCTTTCTCCTCAACCCATATTTAGCAATTCAAATCTTGCCTCTCATCACAGAACTCTGTAGTGTACACTCTTTTTATCCCTCATACGTCTATTATCTCTCTTAGCTCTTTTGTTAGTCTTTCTATCTCCTAATATCTCTATTCTCTCTCTTATCCTAGTCTCCCTTCTCCAACGTAAATGCAACTTCTCTTTCCTCTCCCCGTCTATCTTCTCTATTATTTTCCATCTCTTATAGCCCCTGTTGGCGCCACCAATAGCAACCTGAACGAAGCAGCCACCGTTAACCCGCCACCTAATAGATATCGCGATGAAACCATTCATTGCTAATAGCATCGCAACGCTAACAAGCACTGTGATTCATAGTCGACCTAGTATGCCTCCCTCTCTACACATCTCTCAAGATTTGTGTTTATATGTGATATGGTTTGTTTAGGGGTCGGTGTCAGTTCAATTAATGAAAGATTTGGTTGTAAATTTGGGGTTTTTGGCCAGGTAGTAGCAATGCTTGGAGATTTTAGGGTTTTTAATTAATATTTGTTAAAGTGTAGCAATCTTCTTTAATTGCGAATCTATTTTCTTTTATTGAATTTGTGTTGATTTTGGTTCCAATTATGGAATCTCTATCTTGAACTCTGTTGTGTCAAAATCCTCTGGGAATAGAATTGACGGGTTAGAGTTTCTTGAGAATGTGTTATATTTAGAGTTTAGTTTTGGAATCACTACCAGGAGAATTGTGAGTTCGTTCTCCTGGACAGTCTAAAGTTTGGATTCTCTCTCTACGAAAACAAATTTTATGTTGCATTTTCATGGATTATTTCATTTGTTTATCTTATTGGTCGGAGTTTCTTAAACACTACCCACTGTCCACCATTGAACCGATCCCCACCATAGACCCCGCAAACCCACCCCACAACTCTCTAAGCTAGGTCACAACCACCCCACAGACACCACCACAACCCCAACGTTCGTCACTTCCACCGCCAAACAGCCAGCTGCTACCCTAACCTATAACCTGTTTCCTTGATAATGCACGTCAAGTATATGTTGAAATGCCTGACAAAACCAAATCTAAACTAACCACCAACTAACTGACATATTGGCATTATTTGAAGTTGAATATCCTAACCATCCAAAGAATGAGGGATGGCTAACAATGGTATGTATTTCCACTTATATAAAAGGCATGAAAATATTTTCTATTCTCTTGATGGTTCATTAGGACAATGCTTATATGTTTCATTAACTATTGGATTGCTTTAGGACAATTCTTTGAGTTCCTTGGTTCCATAAGTTGCAAATTTTAGTCTACAGATAATGATGTATGAGAACATGATTTCCCTTCATTATTCTATTCATTGTTTCCTTTATTATGACATGATTTATCATTCACCAAATAGAGTACCAACTTCATTGATGCGGCAAGAAAGGTCCCTTGCAATGACATTTACTATTAAGCATTTATAGTCCTAGTAGCTTTAGGTTTCAGTATCTAAGGGACAAAACTTTATTTGAGTGTTTCTTGCAGAGTTGGAATATTTAAGGGGTTGAACTCCTCTTTTAGGGTTTTTTGGATTTACGAATAGAAGAGCTGAGAACTTATTGTTTCTTGTATATGTTTAGGGTGCTTCTATCAAGAAACCACTTGCTTTTAAATTGTACAATGCTCAAGAAGAAATTCTTGAGAAGGAAATGAAGGTTTGAGTTGATTTCTTTTTTTTTTTCTTTTTTTTTCACTAATTTTTTTTAGAAGTACTCTGTGTAATTGCTAACTCAATTAAGTCGTTATTCATCGTAGGATTGAATGTGATTCAATGTTGTGGTATTGTTTGAATGAAAAGTTTGTAATTTTGCTTATTTGATTTAAAAGTAAATGGGTTTTGACAGAAATTTTTGGTCAAAAGTCAAGCTAAAAGTCTTGGATATCATGAGGGAGTGCGAAAATTTTATATACGGTTCATGAGGAGTGAAGATAAGAAGGCTATATCAGTGTAGTCACTTCTGGATGTTGAATACAATCATGAAAATTGGCTTGGTCACAAATTAAATTTGTCTGAAAGTGCCACTTGCAAATAATCAGAGAACCTAAGCCAAACTTTTAGCGCTGGTGTTATCTATGTTCAATTAGAATAGGTTTTTCTTGAAATTTAATAAATTTGTTGATTTTATGTTTACTTCCATATGTCCGATTGAGGTTAACTAAGTACAAAACTATATTTTTTGTTGATGTTGGCATTTATGCATCTGTACAAGGTGTGATGCATTATGGTTATGATTATTGCTCATTCATTTTTTATCTTGCTCCATCCACAATAATATTGTAAATTTCTCTCTCGCATTGTCTTTGTGCATACACCTTTTATAGGTTAAGATAAAGAGAAAGCAATACTACAAAAGGTGCCCGTTAATTGAAGGTTTATTTCTTACTTTTTATCATAGAAAGTGAGATTATTTCATTTCCTATTTTGTTGCAATTCATTATGTTTTTAATGTTTGGTTGGTTGCTGGTATTTATGTGCGGTATGACTAAAAAGCTATCAACCAAGTTCTTTGTTGATATCTTTACAAGTTACATAGTCCTCATGTGCTCCAGATATGTTTTGATATGAGGTTGGTACACAGATTATTCTCTATTTTGCATAGACAATATCTTTTGGTTGGCTTCATGTCGTAGTGGATTGAAAAAGTCACAAAATTGAAAGTTACAATTCTATCAAATATTGGCTACATCTGATTTCTGATTCTATTAACGAATTAGATTAAATATGTAATTTTTTTGGAAGTGAGTTATGTTTAACCATAGCATGATTCTTGCGGTTGACAATGGTGATTGAATTTTTTTTTTTGTAAAATATGATGAATTCATTATATCGTTATGCCTTTAAAATGCTATTTTCAAGGACATTCATCTCTATCTTCATATGGGTTTTTTGAATATTTTTGGACCTGGAAAATTTTCCATTCTGTTGAATTTTATATCATTGGCTGAAGAACTTGCTTTATTGTCAAAAGGTGTAACTGAGGGAGTAGAAACATAATACATGCAATAGTGAGATTTGGATATTATTTGTAATTTGAGCCTCAAATGGATGTTCAACTTTTGTTCCAATGGTTTGTCATTTTTTCTTATCGTCCTTTTTTTTTGTTGAGAAATACTACAAGCACAAACACATGCCCAGAAAAGAGGAGATAAATTAAGAGTTCAATTCAAAAAAGAGTACATTCTATTATGTCAAGTGCAATATTTTTGTTGAATTATTATGTTGATGTAGTACTTTAACAGTGATTGTTAGCATGATTGATTATTATTATTTTTAATTTTTTTTATTACTTTTTTTGGGGGGG
>CM042193.1:16763629-16779379 GCA_023539305.1 Ilex asprella | reverse complement strand
TAAGAGACAGTATATATAACTCAGCAGATATATAATATAACATTAAAAATACAAAATAGTAACATTTAAATACAACAAAAAAGTATCGTTTAAACACAAAAAATAATACTATTTAAACACAAAAAAATAGTAATATTTAAACATAAAAAAATAGTAACATTTAATATTAATTTTTTTTAAAAAAATAATTATAGTAACATGTTCAATAAAATAGTAACATATTCAAGAAAAATAATAATATTCTTAACAAAAACAATAATATGCTTAACAAAAATAGCAACATACTCAATAAAAAAAATAGCAATATGGAATATTGAATAAAATTGAAAATAAAAAAGTAGCATCCAAACTCATAACCAGATAAAGAAGCCTCCAATTTTTCAGCATCCAAAAAAGTAACACTGAAAAAATAATAACATACTCAAAAAAAAAATTATAACATGAAAAAAAAATTGATATGTGTTAGTAAATTACGTTTTGAAATCGATGTTACTGAACTGATATTACTATACTAACATCAAGTATTTGGCATGTACTGTCCATGTTACTTTTTCAAAATCTCGAGATCGTACTCCAACTTCAACCTTTATGCTTAATCTCGAAAGCCGATTATTTAAATGTATAACAGACAAAATAATGACTAAGAATTTGAATTTGAAGTATTATGGAAAGTTTATAATCCACAATTACTATCGTAAATCAAGAATTCACATATTTAACCATTGACCTCCATATATAGCTCCTTGTAGATAATGTCTTCAACTTTCCAAAATTGACCAAACTAAGATTGTTAAGAGTATTTTTTACATTAAAACAAATGGACTTAACTTTTTACTAATAAGATTAAAAATGGACTTACTCCTAAATAAGTTTTTTTTACGGATTCAACTCATTTTAAGTTCATTTAGGAGGACTTGACCCTAATTTTCACTAAAAGATATGATATCATTAACCACTAATGAAACTCTAAATATGCAACGTAAATCACACTTAGATAGTCATTGACTTACATGAAAAAAGAGTTAGTAGTTATCTATTTAAATGGACGGGTAATTATTGGCATGTGTGGTGTTCACTTTCTTATTTATTTGTATATTATTAATTAGTAATACCATGTGACAACGCCTACGTGATATCACCAATACAATAAATATATTTTCGACTAGAAGATAATAGATATTCAAACCCTAATGGGCAGGACAACGAACAAGATATTCGTGAGCCCAAGGAAGAGTGAACTACAGACCTTGGATGTTGCCTCAGCCAAGAAAGAAGAAACTAGGCCTAAACAAGAGACCGGCCCAAGGACAATTACATGGGGGATTCCAACAGGTTCCAAGCACCGGGAGAATATGGGCTAGACCAGGGGTTATGCCAATACTTTTTTGGAGGTGCGTACATTTTTTATTACTAATTGTTGTGTACGTGCAAATATACGTGGATTATTTTGAGTTTCAAATATATATTTTATTTTTTTAACAATAATAAAAAATTTAGCCCACAAGGTTACAAGACTCTGACTAACCACAACACAAAGCATTTCACGGTAACATTAAAATGCGATAAATTCGAGTCATTTATATAAGTGTAATATTAGAAATAGGACAAATTCAAGTCTTCTTACATTAAAAAAACTGACTATAACATTAGAAATACAACAAATTTGAGTAATTCATACAACAATTGAATTAGTAGTGGGTTCTATCTAACATTAGAATGGTTGCATTGAAAACGACATCATTAGACCTCTAGATTAGTTCCCCAAATGAGGTTCCTAGATTATGAAGAGCAATGCTATAGGAAAAATATTATGTATTCCAAATTTTTATCTTAAATCTCTATCCCAAATAAAGGGAGACCATTTAATGAGTGGGTCACATCAACTTTTTTAAATGAGGCTCACTGATCCAATTGTCCTTTTTGATTTGGGATAGAAATTTGGGATACATAGCATTGTTCAGGCTATAGTGACCTCATTTTGGGACCTAATAATTTGTTTTTAATGCAACCATTAGATTAGTTGTGAATTCCAATGTTAGATGGAGTCCACTACTAATTCAATGGTTGTATTGAATTTAGTCTCTAAATTAGGTCTAAATAGTATTTCCTTCATGTAAATATCTAATAATCATGCAAACAATGCAAGACACGTAACAAGCCTAATCTTGGAACCAAACAACACACGCAAAAAAAAAAGAACAATGGAAAATCTATTCCTTTAACGGAAAGAAAAAAAAATTCATTGAAAATTAGAACAACTCAGTAATGAAACATTATGTGCTTCTTTTATTAGCTTCACTTTACAAAACAACCCAAAAAGGAGTGCATATCACAACATTCTTGATATAGAATTCCTTAATACGAAAATGGAGTCAATCACCACAACATTCCCTTTGAATTTCTTAATGTCAGTAGATTCCAATAATTTTGTAATTCAAGGTAGACAAAAATATGTGCAAAAGACCTTCTTAACAAGTAAAATGACCATAAAATCCACATTAAGGTAAAGAATGCATAATTTATCATAATGTTTATTACATGAATTTTCTCTATTAATCAATCAAATCAAAAAGTCGTAAGACCCCTAATGTTCTATACAAATCACTAAAACAAGTACATGACAAAATTGAAGGGATAAACCCATATATCATGGTAACTGGTGGAAAACAGAAGCTATCATCATGGCTACTGGAGTCGACGACTTTGTGGCTTGCTAGGCATTGTCTTTAAAAAACGATGAACCTTATAAAAACTTCAAGACCATGGGTAGTGGAATATATACCCTAGAAGTCTAAACCAAAAGTTAAATAAGCTATTATTTGATTAAAACTATTTATTCTAGAAATCTAAGAGTTAGAAGGTAAATTATTCTAGAAGTCTAAAAGTTAGAACTGAATGAAAAGTATGAAGATTAAATTTAATTTTTGGTGGAGTTGGAGTCATGGAGAATCAGATGAGTCTTCTTGACTACAGGTATTTTAATGTAGAATAGAAGACGGGAATGAAAGAAAGTAATACTAATTTAGCTTTATATAATTGTTTAAGAATAATTCTGGCAATTTTTGGGTTTAATATCTTTTTAGAAGTAATATAAATAGATATAGTGTGACACCCTCATCCACTTCGCAATATTTCAAGAGCGCTAATAATTTTCACAATCACTAAATGATATAGTCTCCAAATGAATAACTCTGATACCAATTTCATATATATTTCAATAGATACTGTCAGACTATTATAGCTTACACGTCTCAGATATAAAACTCTTTCAACCCAATCCGTATAACATAACACATTTTTAAATCCTCACTAAGGAAAATAAAAAAAATATCGACAGTTCTAACATACGCAAAATTCCTCGCCACCAGCTAATATGAAAAATGAGAAATAATGTAGGGTGAGCATCAACAGCTCAGTAGAGTGACTCAATTTCCAAGCAAACGAGTTTGAAAATAGTATAGGTTAACATGATTGGGCAGAAATCCAAAACGAGCATTTGATACATATACGTCAGCAAAAACATCATTTTATTTGAAACTGTAGCAGTTAAACAAAACTGTAAAAGAAGTTCAGAAATTTAAATACAGTGCTACACTGGTGGGTAATTCATCCTAATAGACCACTCAGGGTCAATACGATCCATACGATCCAATAATTTAAGGGACTTTCACCCCAAGAAAGATACGCTCCCAAGTCAATATGATCCAATTCAGTACCCAAGTCCGAAGACCAACAGGGTCACCCAGGCATTTACAAATTCAATGAGTACCCTCTACGGCCTCAAACTGGAATGTAAGCCCTTTTGCCACTCGACCCTTGTGCACTTATATTTTCATTAAAAAAGATCCCGGAGTTTCATTCAATGTGAACAATTCAAGCAATACGATCATTTTTAAAACAATTGTGCAAACCGCACTAAAAAAAAACCATAATCCGGGTCCGAATTCACATCAATATTTAAAACACCCAATCATATATTTTAAAACATGCTAAATCATCATATATAACATATGGAATAATTTAGAAACAAGTTTGTAAAGCATCGCCTGTTTTGGAATTGAGAAACCCTACCCGCTCGGTATTTTGATCTGAAATAGCCAAAAATTAAACAGTGTTATTTTTTAATGAAATTTAATACACATACTCAATTAACCTACCTAAAAATTAATATAAAATTTATTTTTTAAAAATCACTCAAAACTAGGTCAAATTGATCTCGGAGGTCAAAATAATTATTTTATTTCTCATATAGATCCGGCCGTTGGATCAACTTGAAATTTTACCGGAAGCTTCGCACGGACGTTACGGAACTTTTGGGACCAACCAGAGGTCAATCAGAGATCAGACACGCCCTCACACGCAGACGGGGTTCACTGGTGTCCTTCATCTTCTTCCTTGGGCACCTTGACCAAAAACCCTAATTTCCCTTCTACCAGCCTAACATCCATACTTCTCACCCTTATTTCTCCCTGCTCAGTATACCTTTTCCCCTAATTTTTGAACCTAAACACTCACCATACATCACTCTAACAAACCCCATAATTTTCAAGCTCTGAATTAAATTTAAACCCATAAAATAAAGAGGTCAAAGTTGGCTAAAAACCATAATTTACACACATGGGTAGACCTACAACTGCCCGTTTCACACCCTCAAACGACCTCAAAATCCAATTCCAAGGCCGGAAATAGATTCCTTGACCCCAAATTAGCTAGACCCAAGCCCTCTTTCGATGTTTAAACAAGTTTTTATTAAAATCTCATTTTCACTTCTTCAAACTCTCACACCACCATTACACCACTATAGACTACGACAACCAATGAATCCACCACCAAACAACTCCTCAAGACCTCCAAAACTCAGTCATACCGAACAATTAACCCAAATCATGCTCAAATCTCAAACCCGTTTCAAAATCCAAAAATCCATTAAACTCTAAAACATAAATTCATGCATCAATACTCAACCAAATCAAAATCTAAATACATATATGAGTTCCCAGCATCCATATTAGGCTGTGAGAATACCTCTTAGTGCTCGAAATTGTCTCTGCAAAAATCGAAAAATCCAAAGTCTCCTTTCTCTCTCTAAATTCTCTTTCTCCCCTCTCTCTCTCTTCCCACCGAATCCTTCTCTATTTTATCCCCCCAAGCAGCTTACTCAGGCTTCTCCAAGCAGCTGGGTGTCCTCCATGCAAGCCAACAAGCCTCCATCAGCCACCTTGCTTGTGTAGAAGATCCATGAATCTTCAATGGTAATTTGATAATTTTCTTATTTTGTTTGTGGCAGTTTGGTAATTTTCCTATTTTGTCTAATTTCGAAAATTAATTAAAATTCATAATATTTTTTTTATTTTTTTTAATTACTTAAACTCGGGTTATTACATATAGATATAGATATATTGGTAATTATTAAATTTGTATATTTCTTTAAAGGTACACACAAGGTCAATTTTCTATGATTTAAGCCATAAGTGTCTTCATATATTTTTTTAAAGACAAAATAAAAATTCAAAAGTTTTTTACATTTAGATCAAATTATTAGTGTGAGGTATAATTGTCCTTATAATTTTGTTTCAGGGCAAAAAAGAAATTCAAAATTTTTTCATTTAAGGTATTTTTATTAGTAGTATAGATTTATTTGGCTTAAAGTCCAAATCCCAAAAATTTGCGGTCAATTCACTCTTTTGGATTTTATGTGTGAATTCACTCTTTGTTGTCACACTATTATAATAGCTTTATAAATTAAGTTGTAATTTTCATATTTTGGGTCTTATGTGTGGTTTCTATCTTTGTTGTCACACTGTTAAACTAGCTTTGTGACTTTAGTATCAATTTTCATATTTTAGATGTTATGTGCGGATTCACTTTTTATAGTCACACTATTACACAAGCTATATGAATGGATTACCAAATGGAAAAGAACTTTTCTTCCGTATATATAGCTATATATATTTCAGGTCAAACCCGAGTTTTAATTTCGGGTTGAGCTCAATTTTATTAATTTGGACTGAGTTTAGGTTGAACTTGTCAACCTAAAGCTTCAACCTGAATACTGTCGAAATTCAATTTAAATTGAGATTTTTTTGCCAACACAACCCAAATTTTTAAAGAAAAAATTAGAACCAAGAATATTATGAGAATATTTTTGTCAATAAGTACAGGCATGTACTTATTGGGTCATTAAAACTACAAGATATACACTATTTGGTAAGCAATTTCGTGGACTCCTTTGTTTTGTTTTATTTTATTTTATTTTCTATTTTGACCTTAAATTATTCTCTCTTCTTTTAGTTTCTCTCTCCACTTTCTTCCATCTCACTGATTCTCTCACCTATATTTCTTTTGTCCCTCTTTCTCTCTTCATTTACTTTCTCTCTTCATTCAATTACTGTCTTTCTCTCTTCATTTATCTCTCTTTCTTCAATTTTCTATCATCTCTCTTCATCAATCTCTCTTCTATTTTTAATTTAAATTTTCCTCTCTCCTCTCTTTTCCATCACATTCATTTCCCTTTCCTCTCTCTTACATCCTATTGATTTTATCCCCTCTCTCTTCTATCTCACTCCTTCAATTTAAACTTTGTATTACTTGTTTTAATGCTTCTTGGTGCAGTAATTTATATTCAAATCGATGTGGATATTGGCCATCATTTGTAGCAAAGAGTGTCATCAGTCTTGTCCTTGGATATGTTACAAGTATCATTGTCGAGATTGCAAACTTTAAAGAGGTTTGTGTATTCTTATTACTGTATATTGTGAATTTTTTTTTCTTATTTTTGATATGCATTCTTCTTATGGGATAGTCGTTTGAGTAACTTCTTGTTGGATAGTTGTTTCGGTTACTATCATTGTCCTGGAATAGTGACAATGGGACATTTTCACTATCACAAGATATAGTAATAGTGGGATATTTTTACTATCCAAGGACAGAGATAGAAGCACTATTACTTTTTTTTTTGGGGGGAGGGGAGAGGAAGACTTCAACTCTTGACCTCAATAAAGCAAAATTTTCACAAGACAATGAGTACTATTGAACCAAAGACTCATTTGTAGAAACACTATTACTATCCTAGGACAATAACAGTGAGATTTTTTCATTGTCCAGGATAGTGATATAGTGGCGTTGTCATTGTGCCAGAGAGTTTTATATATGTATATATAAATTCTAAAAGATCTAAAATAAAAGAGAAATGAATTTATTTTGAATTTTATATAGATATAGTTAATATACGAGAGATAGAGAGTTTTAATTATGAAAAATCTAAAATGAAGGAGTTTGTACATTTTATATGGTTGTAGTTAAACTTTCTATTTGTATTTAAATAAGGGTAAATGAATCTTTTGATATAAATTTGTCTTTAATAACCCAAAAGATGGGCTCCTGAACTTACTGATAAAAAAGATGACTACAAAGGACTAGCCTCCAAAAAAACCTACTTTTAAAACCTCAATCCAAGCCTTAATTTTTTCGAGTTAGATTAGGGTTATGCTCAAGTTAGCCCACCCAAGTTGCAACTTTACTTTTTCTAGTCATCATCTTCCTTGCAAAAGCAGACAATAGGCTCATCATTGTGGCAAGGGATTAATTGTTCAGGCAAAACTAATCCTCTGATTGGAGACGAAACTTACAACATTAGCGCAAGGCTTAGTCACTCGCTCTACCGACTAATCAACGGATTGCACACTAGGAAAGAGAGATCGTTTGACATTGCACAAGATAAGAACTTGAGGCAGGACCCAAGCTGTGCAGAATGATACAGGCCACCCCACCCAGTGTGACTGATGGTGGCTTTATACTGCTACAGGACTGCCCATGCAGTTGAGCTATAGAATAAAATTTCAACCCTTGCGAGTTCAGCCTGTCATGGTCGACAACTACCAATATTATCAAGTAGCCCTTACGATTGAATACAATTGATGTGCTGCGTGTGGAGTACCTCCTACTCAAGTTGCCTTTCAATGGCCAACATAACTTTTTCCACCCAGGTACCCAGGGGAAGGGAAGGTTGGGAACAACATGCAGCACCCACACATTTACAAAACTTTTGGAACAGCCCAATCAGTAAGTAGTAAAAAGGAAGGAGCTAAGGAACTAATCAGTCTATTGTTTTGCTATTTTTAATTTTATACTATACACTATTACTTAATCCAAACATAAATTTGGTATTCTAATTATAGATTTATATATTATCCAACCTTATCCAAATTTATTATACAAGAATAAGATTAAATAGTACTCTTGTTAACACCATTTTATAGATTGGAAGATAACTAATTACCCAATCTCATCCTTTATTCATACTTGAATCAGGAAGTTCAGTCCATTTCCATCAGCACAGGGTTCTAAATACTTCTGTGCTGTGATGGGATGGACAGAAGTAGTTCTCAAATCTCAATAATATATAGGAATTTCAAAAAGAATAAAGCAAATCGATAGAAAGTTTTTATTGTTAACCACATCGTTATAATATGCTTTCCAGGAAACGCAAGGGCTATTGCTTGTCCTCACTCACACCCAGTTCAATTGGTGCAGGAAGTTTCAATTATTTTGGCCTTCCACTAGCTTCACCGTCGTTGCATGGCTGCCGCTGTCTCTCGCATACCTGAAACACAATTTAAAGAGTGTTGAAGAAACAATAAAATAATCACAGTTCCTATAACAAAAGCAATACAAAAATTATTGCCACACACTGCACCTCCAATTATGCTCATTGGTTTCAAGTTACCCCATCAAATATCAGTTTCCACCCATTGCGCATTACTTTACAACGCATGGGGATATTTTCTGTCTAAAATATGAAGAACCTTTACTTTTGGGTAAAGTGAAAATTATAGCAATTGAGGGGGCCAATGTAGAAACTCAATAAGTGAGCGGGCAACATGAGATCATAACCATAATCAACGGGGACAAAGTGTAATTTGCCACATTCAAAATATATCTGATCTATACTCGACCATCCCATACAATCTTTTAAAACAGGAAACTAAAGTCAACTTACACACCCCTCCACCGAACTGAACACCCCTCTTGCCAATCTTCCAATTTTCCAGGCATCCCCCTAGCATATGTGAGATTCATTTGAGTTTTTTCGGCAATCATAGATGACATTGGAATAGGGAGACTAATTACACTCCATTGACATCCATTTATGACTGATGATTGCAAAATTTATCAATCAACAATTCATTGCTTCTAGGACTACAAATCAACTACATGCATGCAGTCCGGCTTTTAGACTACAACCCTTCCAGCTACTCACAGACGGGAAATTTAGAACTATGCTTCCTTCTCTATTTTCCTCCTGTTGCATATAACAGAGGTGATTTTTCTGTTCTGTTTGTCATGTTGGGTTGGACACTCATGATTAAGAGATGAAAGACATCAGAGAAAGGGGAACAGTCTCCTAATAGGGTATAGGGCAAAGAAATAACAATTTTGTAAACAAGTAAACCCACCCGCCCACGCACCCAGGGGGAAATGGGGATCTTAGCTTTCCCAATATATCTGTATTACATTTCTAAAATGAGTAAAAAAAAAAAAAAAGCATATATAGTGCAAACATAAAAGGCCCAGACTGTCCAGTTTTAGAATGCAAGTTGGAGACAAGCAGCATGCAATAGCTCCCACAATGAAGGGACCAATATTAGATAACGGCCTTTAGATACACATACATAAGATCCTATGGTGGTAATTTTTAACAGCGTGCATGCCCAAAAGACAACATATGGTAACACTTCCTTTTAAGATTAGAAAATCCACTAGAAAGTGCCAAGGAAAATAGCAAAGAAAAAATTGTAAAGAAACAGGAATAAGGGTGCTATAGAAAATTTTGAGGATGCAGCAACACAAAGAAAATCAATTAGGATTTAGGACTGCACATTCCTGGCTAGTGTTGAGCAATTGAATTTGGGACCAGAACAACACTGAAGACAAGAAATGAGAGAATGTACTCATAAGAATACTACAAATGACTGAAATACAATAAACTTAATAGTTTAATGGAGAACGGAGATAATCTTCAGATATAATTACAACAATAGCAATGCCAACTTGCTGACAAGAAAGGAAATGAGATTCTTCAAACAAGTACTCAACTCTGCTATAAACATCAAGGTGTTACAAGGTGTGGCAAAAATAGAAGGAAAGTAGGCACAGACAAGTTTAAGGGGTGAAACATTCTAACCTTTTCTTATCCAACTCCACCGCAATAGATTTCCTGTTAAAAGGAATGTCAATGAGTTGAGAGCATTAGCCAGAATAATAATTTTTCACTCTTGAGTCTTTAAATGTAGAAATATACAAACCACAAGCTGTCACACCCTGGGTCGGCCAGGCATGTGACTGGTGTTACCTTGATCCACGGAACATCAATAGCATAACAAAGTAACAGCGTAGCATAGCAGAACAACCCACAAACATGTAACAACAGATTTCTATATAAACATATGCATATTTTACATACCCTCAATATTATTACAAACTACTATTCAAATAAGTACTTGTTATACATAAGTTTTCCTTTATTCTATTTACATGCTTCAGACACATCCCCTAAACTACACAAGTTCACTTTCATACATCTGAAAAGGGGAAAAAACAGAGTGAGCATTCACAGCTCAGTAGAGTAATTCAATTCTCAAGCAAACAAGTTTGAAAATACATAGTTTAGCATGATTGGGCAAAATCGAAACGAGCATTTAGTATACATATACAGGTAAAACAGTATCATTTAAGTAAAAATTGAATGGTAAAAGAGAGTTCAGAAACATCCTGTCTACACCAATGGACAATTCATCTGAATAGACCATTCAGAGTCTATACGAAGTTATGATCTAACCTTTTGAGGGACTTGCACTCCGAGGAAGATATGCTCCTTAATTAAAGTCCAGAACCCAAGTCTGAAGACCAACTAGGCCGCTCAGGCCTTTACAAACTCAATTAGTACCCTCTAGGGCCTCAAATTGGAATGTAAACCCTTCTGCCACTCGATTTGTGTACACTTAGGTTTAGTTTAAAAAGATTCTGATGTCTCATTTCATACATTTAAATCGGTCGTTTCGAGCAGCTGTTCGTTCAAAACCCTAATCTGAATCCGTAATTTTAGTCAAAGTTCAAAAACCTAATCATATAATTTTAAAACAAGCTAACAATCATAAATAATGTAGGGCATAATTTAAACATGGATTTGAAATGCCGCATGATCCGGAATTGAGAAACCGTACACCATGAATTGAGAAACTCTACCCCAGACAAAAATAAAACGATGTTATTTTTTGATGAAATTTCATACACATACTCAATTTAACTAATTAAAAATAAATATAAAATTTATTTGCCAAAATCACCCAAAAACTAGGTCAAATTGACCCCAAAGGGTAAAATAGATATTTTAAACCACCTACTTATCTGGGTATCGAATTGGCCTTAAATTTTATCGAGACCTCCGCACAGATGTTACAGAACTTTTGGCAGCAACTAGAAGTCCATCAGACACCAGATGAGACCTCACTCCCCATCAGGTCCTCCGGTCCACTTCATCTTCTACTCCAGCAAACCCTTGATGTTAAAGATCTGTTTTAACCACCCCCTTCTCACTCTTACAACTCAATCCATAGTACTTATTTTTTTCTGTTTTCAGAACCTAGACACGCACCACATGGCCTTCTTCAGATCCCCATGGGTGAGACTCTTCGAATCAACCTGTAACCTATCTAAAAATTAAACCAAAGTTTGAAAAAAATAAGTTTTTACACCTCGTGGCCAGCCATGCAACTGCCTTTTTCACCCACCAAGTGAACTCTAAATCAATTTCTAAGATCACCAATAGATTCCTAGGGTTAGTTTTAGTCTAGACCAATATCTTTTACATTTTAAAAACTCAAGATTCAAAACTTTAATTTTCAAGAAACTTAAAACCCTAACTTTCATCTGCACCACCTTCACACCACTTCTACAGACCACGGCCACTCGGCAAACCACCTCCAATCTTCATAACAAACACCCAAAAACCATTTACAACTGAAACTCGTTAAAACCCGAAAATTTAAGACATGAATTCATGCTTATTCAATACATGAAACTCGATTTAAACACCAAAAATGAACTCCTAGGGTCCAAATTAGGTAAGAAGTATAGCCCTTGTAGCTCAAATTAGCTTCCTCGAAGTTCTTGCTCTTCACACCTCACTTGGAGAAGGACGGGGAAGGCTTTGCAGCCAGCCAGGCAGCTACTTGGGTATGGTTACCATGCAATGGCAATTTCATAATTTTCTCAAAATCCAAAATTAAATTTTTGGATTTTAATTTTTTAATAATCAAATCTATAACATAAAACAGGACAGGCTTCAATAAGCCCATCCGACGGTCTCAAATAGACCCATCCAACGACAATCAATATTCCTTTCAAAACCATTCACATTACACTGTTCCTTCAGGCACAGGTTACCCTTAGTAGTATATATTTCAACACATATAATGAACTTTTCATCTAGTATACATTAAAACATGTCCTAGAAAAATATTCCCTTAATTTTAAAAATTAAAATTGACGTTCAATTTGATCTTTGAATTCTTTATTTTGCACCGCTAATTTCCAGATTCATATTTGACCTAATGTATCAGATCCGCATTCCGGCTTCCTCTCACCTCATCAGTCCATTCTCTACCCTATTTTTGACATTTCAATTAATATTAAAACACCCCCACACACATTCGAACGATCACTTCCACTATCTGAACCCCTAATTGCACACACCTATATCTTGATCCGTTTTCTAGTCTCTGAAAACCAAGTTATTACACAAGCATTCTATTAAAACATAATAGGAATATGGTGTGACAAAAAGGAGCATGAAGAGTAACAGATAAACTTTCCTGATTTGTTGCGGAATTGAAAGGCGGTCCTTTTTAGTATTTCTTTTATCTTCTTTTTCGAATCTAATATTATTTTTATTTCTGTGATGATAACTTTTCCTCAATATTACACCTTTTTATTTCTAGATAAAATTCAATTTCAATGTTTCCCACTCATTATCTCCCTTAATAGTATTCTTCTATTACCTACAGATAATAAATATATACATATACAAATATATACCTATGTATGTAAGTACAAACGTATATATAACCAAATCCATTGTTATTTAAAGCATAAGACAAACCGAGGCGCTAATGGTCTATCGGGGGAATTGTTAAAAGTCGCAGTATCAATCATCAGTTCGGATGGCACTGATACACATCAGTTGCGGCATCACAACATGATATCGGCCGATGCACTCAAAATACTAAATAGAAGCTCCAAAAAAAATTGAAGAAATCATAAATTTTTTTTAAAAAAATTATAAACATCATCATCCATGCATCATATGTCTACAATACATCCAAAAACACATTAATCATAATTAAACTGCAAACATAAGAGCGGTTCAAAAATAATTATCATTATCATTGTTCACGATGAGACTCGATCATCATTATTCTCTAGGATTGTCTCTACAATGTGAAAATTCAAACTAATTAAATTAGAAAAATAATTTCATTGCATTTAAAATTTTCATATATATCTAACTATTTTTGACCTGTTGGGGCATACCTGTAAAAGTGTACCTAAAAATATTACCCACTAAAATATTTTAACCTTACTAAAAGAAGATAAAGAAGTATAAATAACACACATAAAAAATAATCTACTAATTCCCAAAATCATTACGCATATAAAATAATTTAACATAAAAGATAAAAAAGAAAAAGGAAAAAAAAACCTTCTAATTTATAGGTCTTTCAAGACTCTCTTAGCTTCCCAAAGCCACATCTTACGTCTGCGTCTCAGTCGCAAGAGAGACAAAGACAAAGACACCGATAAAGGGACGTGGGAAATTGGGCGACAAAACCACCGATACTGGAGCTTCTCCTTTTCTAATTCTACAGTCTGCGAAGAGGAAGACGAATAAAAGGAGAAAATGAATAGAAGGAGAAGAGGAACAGAGAAAAGAATAAGAAGAATAAGGAGCAAAGTAAAAAAGAAAGAAGATGATCTTGCTTGTGGGATCTTTGATTTTACAGATATGATTATTGTAAACACTATGCTCGTATCGGCCGATTCGAATTTGAATCGTCTGAGTCTTACCGAGTTAACTCTGATGATTGCTGATTTGTCCGATTTTTGCAAAGATATCGCCGATATACGTGTAACTCGTAATATTTACATTTCGTGTCGCGTTATCGTATCGGAAGTGGCCAAGTCGTATGGTATCGGGCTCGGCCAATATCTAGAACAATTATTTATTTATTTATTTATTTTGGGGGGGGGCGGGTACTATGGCTTCATGGACACGAGATGAACATTAATAAATCATTACTTATAAGTAAAAAGGCTTTGAGAAAAGTAAAGAAAGCAAAAAAGCATAGCTCCAAAAAATTGATGAAAAAAATAGGATATGATTGATCGAATGATTTAAAAAAGTCAGTATTGGTCGTGTGACTAAAAAAATCCCCAATCATTATGAGAGAGAGAGAGCAACAAAAGAAGAAGCATGTGATAGATGACCAAGGAGAACCCAATCCAGTGTTACTAAGGAACAAGTCATATTACCAACTCCACACACACATGCATATAACCAAATCCAGAGTTACTAAGGAACAAGGGGCCCGAGGCGCTAAGGTTCTCTTGGGGCCTAGGCGGGGGCTTCACAGAAGCAAGGTGAACATTAATAAATCATTACTCACAATCACACAAGGGCTTTGGGAAATGTAAAGAAAGTACAAAAGCTAGGTCCAAAAAATAAAAGCAAAAAATAGAAAAAAGGACTGACAGAATGATTAAAAAACAAGTCAGTCTTGGTTGGGTGGACACCAATCAAAAAAGAAAAAGAAAAAGTGGCATTGATACACAACAACAACAGAAAAAAGAAGCAGCATGTGATAGATGAAGAAGGAGATATAATTGAGTGACAAAGAAAAGGGTACACCAGCCTAAGCCATCGGGCAGGTCTCACCCATGCATAGGCAACACAAAGTCAGAATTAAACTTTTTTATGCCTGGCTAAAATGGATCGAGACAAAACCAAAAAAAAAAGGCTAGTTGAGGCAAAAGGGTTGGGTTAGAGTCCCCTTAAGCCTAGGCAAATGCCTTGGCATGACTATTACAACACTGACCAAACGTCAAACCTTTAGTATGAAGTCCTATTCAACCTTAAACATTCCACCAAAAATTTGTTTCAGCCACCAGAATGCTTATCCATTTCTCATCCAAAGAGTACTTGTGCATTTAGAGCATAGCTAGACAGGAAAAAAGAAAAAGGAATATATAAATCAACTTTGTAAAAGCAACTTTTGTAACCAAGTAATACCTGAAATCATTCATCATATCCCTCCTGTATTTCGCCATATCCCTGCTAAGATTAGTCCCCCATTAGCACGAGTACACTAGCAACCACATTTATTTAAACATAATTCACAAATACACAATTCTACTTTATTAAGCATTCAGTTCAGTCAAACTCTGCATGTTTAACAACATAAAATAGTAAATAGAATCTCCCAAATTAAAAGAATATCTTATCATCACACAGAAATTTAGGAGAAGGCTTTGTTGAAGTCCGAATCCTGGATTGAGAATCATGAAATTTGGCAAAACTTCCTCACAATGATGATAAACAATTATTATATATGTGCAAGTTTGCCAAAACAAGTATTGGAACGCATATTATTTTTCAAAAATAACATAGCTCAATTAAATATATATATATATATA